>CAXHWN010001740.1:40700-643200 GCA_964020975.1 Hermodice carunculata
ATAGAAAAGTTCAATAATAAAAACGTAATGTTACCTCTCGACCACTATTGCCAAGACCTCCTTGACTGGCCATATTGCCAGCACAATTAAGTTGCTTACTCACTTGACTGTTCCAAAAACCTGATGGTCCTGGTGGCACCATCTCTTGGTTCCTATGCATCCGGTGGGGGCTTCTGGTGTTCATACTCTAGTGTTCTTCCTTCCTTCTTGAATGCCATTTCTGGCATGGTCTAAGAGCTGCGAAACTCTGTAAACTTTCCTTCACAGAGACTGTTCCAGTACTTCACACATGATCTTTTCTGTGGAGTTTGCTTTCTAAGCCTTCCTAGACTCTTTGGAGAGCAAGATCGTTTATATCTGTTCTGCAGATACCCAGAGAAAAGTGGAAGTAGAGCTGGTCATGTTGGCTTGAACCCCATCTTTTCCAAGATGGTGTCTTCCAGGTTAGATCGCAGATAGAGGGAGGACAGTACCAACGAAACAACTGCTGCCTGGTAGCATGCTGTAAGTGTTTATAGTGTAATCACTTCACCTTCTCCCCTGTTGGGAAAAGGTCAGAAGATGGATTCACAGAACTACTACATGGCTGCCTGGCAGGACCGTGAACATTGTTCTGGTGGTCGCCAACAGTTTGGCCACATGTATTCTCTGGAAGGCAGGTCGGTATTGTGTTAGGTGGGGTGAGGACAAGTGGCTGCTCTTCCAGCAGGCCCAGAGGAAGAGTAAGAGGGCTAAGCATAAGTGGTAGTTTGCTGCTACTGAATAGCAGATGCCTGATTCTGTCTTCATTGATCTTCTGCTCCCGCAACACCACTGGAGAAGCACATGCAAATGCATGTGGCTCGCTCGCAGGCTCAGGTGGCAGTCATCTCTGCACCCAAAACCTTCTAGGGGAATAGGAAAGAGGGGCAAGGTAGTAGCAAGTCAAGCAGCAAGATATCACCTCATATGGATCTCAACCTCCTGGCGCTACCTCAGGTGACAACTGGAAATTCACTGGCCATTCACCCAAGTTTCTCAGCAGCCTTGGAGTCATCAGATGCACATGGATCTGATCTGGTCACTGATCATTACCTCTCAGTCCACCACTTCTGAGTACCCTCTGAAGAGGCAGGCTAGGCCATGCTTGAATCTCCTGAGAGATCAGACTCCCCTCCCCCCCCCCCAGTCTGCCCTCCAGCCAGCTGACTTTGGAGTCCACACTGTGGCTTCCACACCAAGTCTCCCAGAAGTCCCACTCTCTCAACCTTCATGGGAGGAGCAGATGCATGCTGCGATGGTGCTGAAGAATACTTCTGCAGAAATCATTGCTACCCTACCACAATGCATGGTGACAGTCGTGCTTCTGTCACAAGTGGCCACCCAATATGCCTCAAATGTACACATGTTTAATGAGGTTTTGGGTGTCTTCCCTCTAATCTCCATCCCAAATCTTTGGACCTTGACACTGAGGAGGAGGTTGAGCTCCTGCTCTTGAAATCGTCTGTCAGCAGGTCCAGGCTATTGGCTACTAGCTGACACCAGGCAACATAGCTCTGACTGGCAGAGCCCTGTAGCATATGCAGAACAAGCCAGTGAATTTTAATGTTTTATTCTGCACACTGGGCTAACAGTATCAGCACTGACTTTAAAGATATCAAGGGCACCCAAATTATATTCAACCTGGAATTCTTTTAATACAGGTGCCCATACACATAGTTTTGCTTTTGAAAATAAGTGAAAGTTTAGTCTGATATAGCCCTATTCGTGTAATTTCAGTTGAGCATCAGAACTGTTCCTGTACTTAGGTGATATAGAAATCTTCCCTGGAAAACCAAGTTATTACCATAAACAAAATGTGCCAGTTTAGGCTGGAGTGTCAGTTTAGTTGAACTGTAGTAAGAAACCACAAAAGCCTTGCTGTAACAAAAGTTGAATTGGTGATAAATAAATCAGTGACCAAATATAGGGGAAAGAGACCTCAAAATCTAATCAGTTGATCAATTCCCTTTAACTGTGCATTGCATTTTATTTTAGAGAAACACATAAATCTGTTCAGAATATATTTAATATTTTGTCAGCAGTGTTGTGTGTGGACTATTCTGGAAAGAATATGAATCTGTCTTACGTTCCCTGACTCCTTGCAAGTTCCACATCAGATAACGGGGTTCATACAGGTTGGCAAATATCAAATTCCAAGGACCTTTCGAAGACTTTTCATAACCGTAATTTCAAAATTCAATGTCCCATGTACTTTTTTGACTCCTAACCCCCCAAAAAACAAACCTTTTGATGTATTATTTTAAAGCATAAGCTTGTGTTTTTACTAATAAAATTATACATATCTACAATATTTGCACATTACATTTAATCTAAGAAAACAAGTCTGCGAATGTTAGGTAGCAGGCCTCCAACAAACAGGCCTTTGTATGGATCCTAGTGAAGGTCAATTTTCCAACTGTTTGAATCTAAAGGTGTTCCTTTCATCATGAGCAGATCATATTGAGATCTGATACATGTAGTTTCCAAGCCCTCTTTTCTAGGAAGGTGATGAACTGTCCTACCCACCTGACTAATACTTTGTATCTGTGCATGAAAGTTGGCTGTACATGATTGATCACACCCAATTTGATGTGAACTACTGATCCCACATGGGTTAAAAATAAAATAAAATAAAATAAAATAAAATGAAAAAAAAAAAATAAAATAAAAAAATACGTTGTAATTTACAACATTCAGTTTTGATATATAGGTATTTGCCAGCTACTTCAAAGAAAAATGATAGAAGAATATTCAATTAAAATGTGACTCAAATTCATAAATGCAAGAGGTTTCAGAAAAAAATTTCATATTTTTGGTGACATAAAAATTAAAACCTGGTTCACTGGTTGATGCTTAAAAAGCTAGACATACATTCAACGTAAAGGGTCTGCCAGGAAAAAGTGCTGTCATTTGCTCAAATTAGGTCATGGTGACACCAAAATCTAATCACTTGGCATGCTAGATAAGCATACTGCGACATTTGAGCAAAAGGCATTATAGCATTCTGGAGATATTGTGGTAAAGAACCCTAAACAGCATGTAGTTAGGCTGCCATTTTGACACTTTTGTCCACAAACCTTAGTGAAGGATTCCAAGACCTTGAAAATGCATGTAGCAAATTCAAGAACTTTCAAACACTTCAAGGACCTGTGAGGACACTGAGTAAATTGTAATATTCTGGTTGGATACAGTTATGATCTCCAATCCATCACCACATACAATGTACAGATGTACAGTTGCATTGAGTGGTATTGAAATACGATCTACATAAAGAACCTGAGATTATTACTCAATCCCACATGGCACAGTTGATTTGTACATTCCAACCGCAAACTGGTGATCGATGCTCCACAACTCTTGATGTGCATTGTACATCAGTAATTCAACATTCTTTGGCCTGGTAAGAAATTATGTGCATTTTGGCGAATCCACCATGGAGGACTTTAAATCATCAAGCAATCAATTAGTGCCACACAAACTAGACCTATCTTCAGATAGTGGGGAGGCATTTTGGCTTTGGAAACGATAAAGGGAAGACTTTTAAGAAACTTACCCAATTGTTCGGGAAAGACAACGAGACCCATATGGCGATTTTGCAGATGACACCCTCTAAGTGGTTATGAATTTGGACTTACAAAAAAAAAAAAAAAAAAAAAAAAAGCAAAACCTAACTACAGGACTCATCAAAGCTGGTGAAAAGCATGCAAATGGACAGTCAAATGTTGTAGCAGAACTGGACAACTTTAACCAAAGAGCACAAAAACAGGGCGAGTCATCAATGACTTCTTTACAGACCTTAAATCTCCAGCATAGATGTGCACATTTTGTTGCAAATGTGGGGACAATTTGATACCCAACCACATTGTAGTCGGACTGCAAGATAGTGATGTCACTGAATGACTTTTAGTGGTAAAAAGCCTCTCTCCACAAAATGCAGTGGACAATTGCAGAGCTGAAGAAGCAGATAAGTGATACTGGACTGACATAACAGGTGACAGTGTTGCCTGCACTTTATCTCAAAATAAAGGTCACTGATATGGACATTATGTTGTTGTAGTCCTTTATTTCTAGTAGTGACCATTCACCCGGGGTTTCAAGGCAAACCCAGGTTAGAGTTTCAGACTTTGATGTGCTACCTGTTGTGTGCATATGCTAATTAATGAGGTAAGACTGGCTACTCCCAGCAGGATGCTGGCTGGAAGCCTTGTTCTTGATCCAAAGACAAAGTAGTTTTATTTCTTATCAGGGCTGTAGAGGCATGTGGGAATATCAATCAAATTATTCCCATGAATATGGACTCCTATTGAACAGATTCAGGAAGTCCTTTCTGGTTCTTTGTTTTTAGCATGTTGCTTACAGCATGATAGTAAGAAACGAGGTCCAAAGAAGACTCCCAGATATAAAGGTCACAAACCACAAAATAAAGTATATTTAAACATTTACAAATGCCCAAACTATACTCACCAATATGGAGAAAAGGACCAATGCTCCTCTACTAATTCGGTATGTGCAGTCTGTGGAAAAATATGGCACTGGGCAAAATCAACACACTAGTAAACAAGTGCACAAAAATGGTTTAAACCTTAACTTAGGCTTGATTATAGATAGTGTTACATCAAAAGTGGTCCAACAAGTTGACATTGTAGTTGGCAGAGCAGTGGCTAATGGTGCTAAACCAAAGCCATGCCACCCAGTAGTGCTGAACCGAGCATGTGGTATAAAAACTTAGCAGCAACTGGGTGTAGATTGGGATAATCTTCAAGATCCATCAGTGACCCTAAAAGGGGCTGATGATTGTTAGATCACACAACTTGGTGACTTTGATGGGGTACGTGCTTCAGTGTGGAAACTATAGTGTTGAAGATACTGTACATGTGGTGCCCAACACAAAAGGCGTGTTACTTTCATGGTACACAACCAGAGACATGGGATTTCTAACAAAGCAATATCTGGCTCACTAGTTGCAAAGTGCAACGCCTAGCTGCCACTTCATGCACACCTACAAATGGATTGGCCCAGTGTTAATGGGACCACCACACAGGACCGTGTCCAGTTCCTGGACGTTTTCGATGGTAATCCACACCATGCTGGGTTAAGAGTTTAAAATTGAGTTGGAAGAGAATGCAACTCCCAGCTGTGCCAAAACACCCAGAACAATACCATATGCATATTACGATCAACTTAAAAATGAACTGTTGCTCTGTGCTCCCCTTGGGGTCTGTTCAATTTTGGAACATTATTTCCGAAGAATGGACGAGGACTTTGCCTCCATACAACGTTTATGAGAAAAGGTTGATGACTGTCTAGTGTATGATGACAACTAGTCTCCTCATGTCAACCATATTAGAGTAAATTCTACAGCATCAGCAAACACCCCCATACTAACGTATTACAACCCTAAATGACGAACAGCATTGCACGTGAATGCAAGTCATTTGAATGGACTTGGATTCTTGTTGCAGCAGCTCCAAGAGGACGGTTTATGGTGCATGGACTAAGCAGGGTCATGGTTGTTAGCCGACACCAAGAGTAGGTATGTCATGATTAAAATCAAACTATTGGAAATTGAAAGGGCAGTCAACAAGTGTGAAACATTTCCACAAGGACTACCACATTTTGAAACTGAAACAGTCACACACAACACCAATTCTCAATAATTACCAAATGAACGAGATAGAAAATTCCCATTTACAAAGTCTTTGGATGTAGATCACAAACTACAAGTTTACAACAACATGGTGTAATGGAAAGGATTATGTCGCCCCTGACAGGTTATCTAGCTTACCGGTCAATGACCCAGACCCTGGTGATAAACTTGCAGTGCGGGAGGACACTGTCCAAAGCATTATAGCTACCCTCCACCAGGAGGCTGAGGACATTAACTTATCAGAACTTGGCAAAGCAGCTGAATGCAATGATACATACCAACAATTATGGCACTGTATCATCGACAGGTTCCCAAGAGAGAAAAGAAAAACCAATTACCAATGTGCATGCGCCGACAATGGTCATTACATGAATGACTCACGATTTGCAATGAGCATATCCTATATGGATGCAGACTAACCATCCCAAAAGTGATGAGGAAATCTGCACTAGCAAAATTACATGACAGCCACCAGGGCATTGGTACCAAGACACAAGCCCATCGAGCTGTTGACTAGCCTCGACATCAACGGTGACATAGAAAACATGGTTCGATCAGGTCAACCTTGTGCAGCAAATCAACCGTTCTCAACAGAAAGAGACTATGCAATCCCATGTGGAACTAAATCAGATCTTCCACTACATGATGTTTGATTTGTTTTCATATGGCAGACACAACTTCATTGTCATAACGGGCATTAAATCAGGTTGGCCTATGACCCATGACCGTGGCCAACAAATTAGTGCTAAAGATATCATAAAGGTACTGTGACACACATTTAACCACACAGTGGTGCCAACATTGTTGTACACAGATGGCAGAATGGATTGGACGCTATGTCATGTCGTCCTTGCATTTACCGGCAATCCAATTCTCATACAGAAGCAAGCATTAAAGAAATGAAAAGTATAGACAGACAGATGGACCAAAGGACAATGGAGGAATACCCCATACACAGATGGACTTTCCCCTGCCAAAATTATGTTTGGACAGGTCTAAAGACACGCTTCCAGTGCATAAGAGAGCCCCCGCCCCCATCCGAATGGCAAGAGGCCAAGGAGATGGACTCTCATACTGAGGAACGCAAGTGAAGAGTGCAGCAACATTACAATGCTTCTGCTCTCAATTTACCCCTCTCCAATACTGACACCAGCATAGTTGTGCATGTCCATTCTACTAAAACGTGGGACATGAGAGGCATCATTGTGCAAATCGGAGACAAGTGGGATTACTGGATTAAGTTACAAAGGGGTTGTATATGACGCCACAATTGACAATTCTTACTGAAGTATTATCCCATTGTCACATCCCCCATTCTGCACGATGGCAACTCACTGCCATTAACCCAAATGGTACGGATACCAAAGTTGACACTACTACAACTGCCACACCAACGACAGGAAGTCCAAAGGGGAGACCACCCCAGAGGCTTTTAGAACAAAACTTAAGTCCTCTATCCCTATAGTGCTAGCTTATAAATGGACTGTAATATTCAAGTGGCCCTAGCTTAGTGCTAGGATTTTGAACTAGTAGCCAAAATTTCAACTTTTCTAGGAAAGACCTACAAGGACTTGCAATCTGTTAAATTTCTGCAAGAAAATAAAGAATTTTTGGGAAATTCTAGTAGCCATTTTGAAGTTTTAGTAGCAATTGGCTATTTTGACTACTGCTAGCGCTAACCTAGTGGTCCCCTTTTACCACTCATTTTCATTATGTAGTGGAGCTATAATCATAAAGCATGATGCCACAAATAGGCAAGTGCAATTAATGACCCAAACCTCTCTAATAATGGTGTGGATTGATTTTTTTGGTTAAGTTTAACCCTTAAAGCGCTGATTTAAGACTGAGTCAACAGCTTTCCTGGGGGCACTTTGTGCGCATTGCGTGCAAAGTGCCCCCAGGAAAGCGGCTGACTAAGACAAATTTTTGCTTCAGACAAGGCTTGCTGGTATATGAATAAAATGTATCTTCATGAGGAATTTGAATCTTTTAACCATTCTATGTTTAACAGTAATGAGAAAATGACTATAGCAGTGATTAGCACTTTAAGGGTTAAAAAGTTGAGGAGGTGTTGTGTGTGGACTTTTCTGGTCTGGATATGAATCTGCCTAATGTTCCTTGATTCCATTTAAGGGTACGGGGTAAAAATGGTGTGCTTGCCTTAATCATGCTGACCCAATCAATTTACTGCCAACTCAAATCATTTCCTGTAATCAGGAAAAGAAGTTCTTTATTCCACATTGATATTTTTGTTTTCATTTTGGGGGATTTTTGACCAAAATTAACAATTTTTCCCTGGATACCGACCAAAAACCTAAATGATGATGTTAAAGCAAACCAATTATTTCTTGAGGCTAGAATAATCCTATAACCTGCCACAGTGACTTATTATATTTTATTCGTGATGACAGATAAAATGTATGCAAGTAAAATGTACAGGTGTACACAAATCACAGCCGACATATTCAAACTGGCCATTTGGCCTTGACTTTCAAATCCGCTTAAAAAATTTATATGTTCAACATATGCACCCCACGTCCAGCTTTCCATACATGGTCTGTTTGTTCATATCAGGTAAAAACTTTTCAACTTATTAAAGACAAAATAAATTATACACAATTACCAAACTCTATAATTACTGGGTCACTGTGACCCAAAAATCTTAAAACACATTTTGATTTGCAATTTCCGTCAAATTGCAGGTGGTGCCTCTAGTATCATTAGCATCTTAGACTTTGACCTCCCCCACAACCCCAATAAATTCCGTGAAGATTCACCACAAATTAAAGATGCTAAAGTGTTCACAAGACTTTCACATTTTGACCCCTATATTGCATAATATTGTAGGTGGCACCGCCAATATTGAAAGGATGCAATGAGAACACTAGGCAAGTGTTGATAAGAACAGATACATGGTGTGCTAAATAAGCCTGATGTGTTTCAATATTGAAAGAGCCTAGATTTTCATACACCCTACATGTTCTCAAAGTAACATTGGGCTAGGCTAGTTTCAAGTTCATAAATGCTAAATTTTGTGGAAAATATTCATATTCCTTGGCAACTTGCCTCATTTGGTGATGTTTAAAAATAAAATTCAAGGACTTTTCCAGGACCTTTGTCCAAAATTCTGGATTTTCAAGGTTTTCAACGCCTTGAAAATGAATGTAGCAAATTCAAGTACTTTCAAGCACTTCAAGGACCTGTGCCAACCCTGGCTAGCTTCAAAATTGTGGGCAGTATCACACTAACATGCAAAAGTTTATGGATGGATGGACAAACATGAGTAGTCGCATAAGCTGTGACCTTAGGTTAGCTGAGCTAAAAATGTTTTTAATCATGCAAAATTGTCAATCTCAGTTTAACATGTTTTTAAACTCAGACAGGAAAGCAAGCTAATATATTTATAAAATGTACATAACACCACTGAAATAATAATAATGTTAATTTATGAACCTCATGACCAAGTATTAAACTCAGACATGAAAATCAGCTTCATATATAAATGTAATGTAGAACTTTATTCATAGCAAAAGAAAAACAGAAAACATCGGCATGACATTCTTTATTTATTATTATTTTCATCTACCCAGAAAAAGAGTAGGCCAAGTTTTTTTGTTTTTTTTCATTACGAATGTGCACCCAAAGCAAAAGTTATGTCTACAGTGCATCGCTCCCCCAGCACATGCTGGAACAACATGGCACATGAGAGGTCATGCCACCGGCTCGCAGGAAAGGTTTCCACATAGTGTACATAGAGTGCCTCACTCCATCTAGTATAGCGGTATCAAGGGGTAATCTGGGAGAGGACCCCTACCCAGGGTAGAACAAAAGCCAACATATATTTTCAGATTGTTAATGATGTCACATTTACGAAATGAGAAGTTGGACTTGCAAAAAATGTGTCTGAGTATGTTTTCTGGTCTGTTTCCATGGTAACCATTCAAATCAAAATCTAAAAAATATACTTTCATATAAAGAGTCAACTAAATGACTAATTACAAAACTACAGGTTTGCCATTCATATTTAAATGTTAAGAATACTATTTGGCACTTGGAAAAAATACCAAATTTACATTTTTACAGCAAAAAGTGTCAAAATAACAGAAAAATAGGCAAAAATAGCCTTATATTTTTAGGCCGTGACAAAAACGACACAGAAAATTGATCATATCTCAAAAAGAAATTGGGTCATCTAACTATACATGGTCTAAAAAATATGCCTATTATATTGACATTACTTTGTATAAAAACCATTGTCATACATTGTTATGGAGCAATGTAACATAATTTTATGTTACCCCACCCCCCTTATTTTAAAATTTTGGCGTTATGTCAAATCGTCAGTTTTGATGCCTTAACTAACTTTATCCATACAAAACTCTGAATAAACATTGAATCCAAACAACAATAATAAAGATGATGGTGATAAAACCAATAATTAGAAGAAAATTAGAAGAAGAAGAAGAAGAAGAAGAAGAAGAAGAAGAAGATGATGATGATGATGATGATGATGATGATGAAGATGAAAATGAAGAAGATGAAGAAGAAGAGGAAGAAGAAGAAAATTAGAAGATGATGATGATGATGATGATGATGAAGATGAAGAAGAAGATGATGATGATCAATGAGTAATGTGCGGGATGATAAAATTCTTGTAGTTTCATGTCTCTCAACAATTTATTCATATAATGTGAATTTTTTTATGCCCAGATACAGAAAATGAAATAGATGGAAATGGTCAAATTTATAGGGGCAGTCTGTCTGTTCATCCATGCTTCTGCCTCTTCATCTGTCCATTCAACAATCCAGCCATTGGTCCACCTGTTCCACGGTATATTTCAGGTACCATTTCACATAGGAGGTTGGAATTTGTACTAGGTGTGTATAATACAAAGGGCATGTGCAAGATGACATGCTTTCGACCTTGACCTATTTTCAAGGTCGTAGTTCCATGGAACGTTTGAAGTGGGAGACATGTAGACCAACAGCTCTTGATGGAAAAGTAACTATGAAGCTTGGTGGAATGCACCTCACCATGGCCTTCATAGCTAGCATTGGCAAGCTATATGGTGAAGGTGGACTTCGTGCTATACTGAGCGAGTCTGATGTATATGGCCCAACAACTGCACGGCTCATGTTAGAAGGAAAGCAACTGGCCAGAATTATTTGAGGTTTAAAGTTGGTGATGGAAGCTCTCTTCAGACTCCTCTATGAGGCATTTCAGACCTGGCTTCAGAAGCAAGAATCTGACAGTTTCTGTGCTAACAACATCAAGAAATTACCATCAGATGTCCATCATGCTTTTAGTGGACCAGACAAATCCTGTGGAATGAGTTTCATTCAGCAGTTTGAAGCAGATGACTCTGAGGAAGTGAAAACGCTGCTTTGCCAATTTCGAGCATTTGGTAGAGCACAATCAGCAACATTCCGCTATTGGGACACTTTCGTGGAAGGGGTTGACATTCTACTGCGACTTGTTAGGGCACAAAAGCAAGGTGATTCCAGTCTTCATCTCAGTGCTATTTGTGAGACACTTCCATGGTGCAGGGCAGCTGATAGAGGCAACTACACAAGATACTTGCCTATCTACATATCAGAAATGTTTACACTAAAAGAAACACATCCTGAGTCATACCAGTACCTGAATGATGGTGCATTTGTAGTCTGCAGGTCTGAGAATAGCTTCAATGCCATGCCTACAGACCAAGCTCTAGAGCAGACAATTAACAAAGAGGGGAAAAGCCAAGACGGTGTTGTAGGGTTCACACTGCGCAAAGGGGCATTAACCCGTTGGCTTATCACTAGACACATCACAGCAGAGTATGCAGAATCTGTGAAAACCCTCTGCAATGAAAAGAGAAACGTGCCTGGAAAACCACATCCTGAATCTGGAAAGACCAGAATGGAGAGAGATGAGCAAGAGGTTCTGAAAATCAAAGACTTTGTAGAAAATGTACAGAATCTGTTTGACCTGGAAACAGTTCCGGATGAACTCATAAATATCAGCACTGGACAAGTTGCATCTCCCGAAGTTTGTGAAGCCATGAGGAGTTTTACAGAAGATGCCAAGAATGAAGTTAAATCATTCATTACAGACAGGTTGATGGAGGAAGCAACAGGAAGCTTCTGGGATCCACTACCACGGTCCAAAACAAAGACTTTCTCATTGATGGCAGGCAAGGGTGTGTCCTCCATAAAGGCTTCCAGGATGCTAGTTGATCCTGAAATCCTGTTCCGTTGCCTCCTAGCAGTGTCAAAGCAGCGACAAATCAGTCTTTGTAATGTGCTAAGCCATGAACTCACTTCAGTGCCACAAGCACTTTTCAACAACGATGGCACCATGCGTAAGACCAATAAAGCAGAGCTTGCTAAAAAGTTGGAGTGTGTGTGTGATGAAATAGAAACCCTGCCTCAAATGGAACAAGAGCGGCACACAGCCTATACCATTGATGCCATGGCCACGTTCCAAGGCTTGAATGACTCACACTTCCAAACTTTTGATGACATTGGACACATATTGATGCAACAAGTGTTAGGCCTTCTTAAAGGATCCTTGGACATCATAACTGTCACACTAGTGTTTGATTGCTACGATAACCCAAATTCAATTAAGTCAAGTCAGCGACAAAGAAGAGGAGTTGACACTGGACCTCAGCATGTTGTGAAAGGAACAGGAAAGGTGCCAAACTACTGAAAGTTTCTTCAGAATTCCAACAAGTCTGCCCTAGCAGAATTTGTTTGCAAGTATATTTCAGACAAGACACCAGCCTTGTTAGCCAAGGGACAGTCAGTGATTCTTGCAGGAGGCTTGCCAGATGGTCTTATAGTCCTTACAATTAATACAGCAAATGTGATGGAGGATCCCCAGCTAGCTAGTTCTCAAGAAGAAGCCGATACCAGGATGATCCTACATGCCACAGTACTTGCTGAAAACCACTTGCGAATAATTGTCCGATGTGATGACACAGATGTACTTGTGTTGCTCCTGTAATACTGCAGTAAAGGCTCTCTCGGTCAACAGGTAAATATGCACAGCGGCCATTCTGGCAAATATTTCAATCACCGACGTTTTGTTCCTGTGAGCAACATTGCACAAAGGCTGGGGGAGACTGTTTGCCAGTGTTTGCCAGCTATGCATGCACTTACTGGCTGTGATACAATGTCAGCCCTGTTCAGAATAGGGAAACGTACAACATATACCAAGCTGGTATCAAATGCTGAGATTCTGGCTTCCTTGGCACACCTTGGTCCGTCAAGAGATATTTCTGAAACAATACATGTTGCAACAAAGTACATTTTGCTACTGTATGGAGCACAAGCCAAGAACTGTTCATCTCTTGATGAACTGAGATACAAGTTTGCATGCACATCTGACAGGGCAGGTTGCCAGTTTCCACCTACCAATGATGCATTCTGGTAACATGTTTTGCGTGCAAACTACCGAGTAGCTCTATGGGTTCACAGCCATTTAGCTCAACCACTCCTGTGGGATCCTGTAGGAAATGGTTGGAAAACTGGGTCTGATGGGGACATTAAACTCGTCATGTTTTTGAAAGATGCAGCCCCTATCGAGTTACAGGACATCACCCATCTTTACTGCAATGATACAGACTGTCACTTAAGCAGGGACTGCCACTGTGTTTCATCTGGCCTTCATTGCACCCAGTTTTGTTCTTGTCGAGCCTCTGAGGAGTGTGCTAACTGTGAAATGAAGTCACAACCAAGTGATAGTGATGAAGATGAAGAGTTTGCGTAAAAGAATACAAACAGAACAAATACAGCAGTTTTCAGATGAGTGTTTGAGAAATCGAGTTTGAACATTATGCCAATGAGCATTTAACTGTGACCTAATTTATACTTTCAGAAGGCCATGTTGGTACCTATAAAAATGATTATATGTACTCTAATACAGCATTAGTGTCTCAATAAGCTGAGCTACCTGTTATAATGTACAAGTCCTAACTTGCTAATGTTTGTGGACATTGAACATAATGATATTGACATTCAGTAGTGGTAGCCATCTTGAATATGTAAATTAAGTAATGTTTTCTAGAAAACTGAAGTTTCATTTTGTTGGACTCATTGCTTGTTAAAGAGACTCAGCCAACAGGGATCTGATTTATAAGACTCATCCACTGTCATTTACGGAAACTTGTACAGCAGACAATATAACTTGATGAGTGATATTCCCTGCAGTGTTTAGTTTGACATAATTGTAAAACACTGCTACATCCCAAAAGGGAAGGTAGTCAACATGAAGACTCTTTTAAAATATAACTGAAATACAACTCATAAAACAGACTCCAAAGAAAAATGTACTTAGCTCTAGGGACATGATTTTATGTTCTACAATTTTGGTAGATCTATTAGAAACTTCAATGGCGGCTATCTTAATTATTCAAATTTCCCAAATTTGCATGAAAACTTAATATGTCATATGAAAGCAGAAAAATCAGCTGAATTTGTTATAACAAATGTTGTACAAAGATGTATGCTAATATACAGGTCTCAAAAGAATCGATGATTTTGAACATTATTTGACTTTTTTCTACTACAGTGGATATTTGAAAATAAGGGGGGGGGGGGGTAACATATTATTATCGTACACAGCTCCCTCAAAATACAAGAAGACTATATTTCCACCTGATAATGTCAATCTATCAGGGGTATTTTTGGAGCTGATTGAAGTTAGATAACTTCATTTCTCAGTGACATATGACCAATTTTCCTTGACATATTTGTCACCGCGCAAAAGCTTTTTATGCTAATTTTGGTTATTTTGACCTTATTTTGGTATGTTAGACAACAAAATATGTAATTTTTTCATTTTTGTCTTATGCTAAATATCAATTGTAACATTTCAATATAAATTGCAAGCATTTACCCCTGTTTTCAGTTATTAAAATGACCCATAACATGAATATAGGTATTTCAGTTTTTTATTTCAGAGGTTACAATGGAAAAGGCCTTGAAAACATACTCAAACACTTTATTTTTAAGTCCAATTTCCGATTTCATAAATGTAACATTATTACCAATATAAAAATATATGTTGGCTTTTGTTCTACCCTGGGTAGGGGTTACTTCAATTTCTAGGCTTCCTATAAGGCCAATGCCGCTATACTAATCAGGGCATGCTGGGACACTGTAGCATGCCGTGCAGGGTGGCATGCTACTTGCTCCTGGGAAGTCTCCACATAGTACAGGAGCCCTTTTTTCTGAATCAAGTCGATGAAATAATCACTTAGAAAGTACATTTGCCATAGTTCAAACCCATACAGTCCAAATACATTTTTGTTCATTAAAATTGATTTAAAAGTAAGCTAGCTTCCATATTTTTCCACTTTGCATCAGCTACCACTGCCCGCTGATGGCATGCCACCTCAAAAATAGCCACCTCTATATGAAAAAACAAGGGCATTCAACATTGTCTTTTTTTTTTTTTATCAAACAGACACTGGCAGAACCTCCAAAGTTTCTAAACCATGGAAGGTTTATCCCATCATCATGAACCTTCTCCTATTCACTGAAGTTTTCAGGACCAGCGTTGTGAATCAGGGTGTAAGTATATGGTAGCCACAACAGTCAGTGACTTGGGTGATGCAGTCTACATGACCTGATTACATCGGTCCATAGTCATGATGCACAACATTACACATACCAATAGATGTCCCTATATCTCAACCATTGTAATACAAGAAGCAAGTTAACATGAAATAAATCAACACTTACCTCCCTATTCAAAGAAAAAATCACTGGTACTTCTAGAACTGCCCTCCGCTGTTATAATTTGGTTGCATGCCAAGACGGACAGTGGCAATGGCAATGGAGTACATGTACTAATAATACATGTGTGGACAGTTATAGGGTCTATTTGCTTGTGCTTTCTATCACCTGCTGTATCAGAAGCTCTGCTACATGCACTATAAAGGGAACTGATCAGTGGCAAATCAAGTAAACTTTGTTGGTTTTGAGGCAACAGTCCCCATAATTTTGGGATAGGCACCTTCAACTGAAATTACAGGCTTATTTTATCATTATAAAATCTATACAGGGACAAGTGTTCAAAACATAATAATAATAATAATAATAATAATAATAATGATAATAATGATAATAATAATAATAATAATAATAATAATAATAATAATTCCAATGTAAACTCTGTAAACTCTTCTAACTTAAAGACGTTCGGTACACCGCGTTATGCGCAACCATTTATGGTCCAATGCCTCTATGCAGTTAGAGCTGGTATTTGTCGATACCTGCACTAGCTGCTGTTCGCTTTTCCTATTTTGCACAGTTCCGTTTGAGAAATATGGATTGTTTACGAAGAGTGAAAAGGAAAAAGAATGGGCGGTTTGTTAACAAGTGCCAAAACAAAGGATTAAATGCTTTAAAACAAGGCAGAATACGTCGAAACACGGCAGTGGTAGACCAAAACGCATGTACACAATCAGCGAACGCTGACCAAGCCACCGTTGAAAGTGCCACGCCCACTTCCCCAATGCCGCATGCACATGTAAACACTGACAGTTATAACTGGGACGAAGGTCGTAGAAGAGTGGGACTAAGTGTACTAGCCGATAATCTTGTATGCGAGGAATGTAAAAAAAAAAAACATTGTCCCTAAAAATACAGAATCAGAAAAAAAAAACGATATGGCTTGGCCAGTGTACTTTACATTTGTGGTGAATGTGGTCCGATAAACGCTGTCCCAACTTTGGGGGGGGGGGGAGGGGGGGGGAAACCACATTAATAACTATGAAAGTATATATTATGACTGGAATATAAAATTAACGACGTACTGCAGTTTATTTAACCTACATACATGTATATTGATATGGTATCGAAGTTAGACAATGAATGGATACCTTGTACCTATGAACTTAGAACAAATTAAGTCAACATGCATGAATTCTTTGTACAATTGCGGAAAAAATAGCACCGTATGATATCCTTTTTTGTTAATCAATGAAATCAGTGCATATTTTGGAAACCCCCTACAATTTTTCAGGGATTTCCAAATATTTTTTCTATTTCAAACTTAAAAAATAATGTGAGCACTTATACGTTTTTGCAAGACGAGATGAATTTAAAGTCACATTCCAGCATGTTTTCTTCACATATTTTTCATTAAAAGGCTTGATATACATTGCATACATTCATATTGAGTTATTTTATGCATATTTTTGCATCCTTAATTTATTTTTTTGCTTTTACCCACATATATAATGTTTGCTATCAAATTTCTGTAGTCCTTACATGTAGCGCCACCTAGCGACAAAAGTAGCACCGTGACATGCCAATTTTTTGCTTGCATTTTGTTTCAAATGCCAATATCTTGGTTCACACCAAAAACCAGAGATTTCTAAATTCTTTTGACCAGTGTACCGAACGTCTTTAATACTACATGATTGGTGTCCTGAAAGTGTACCTGTAGAATAAGTTATTGTGGTTTAAAACTTCTTACATACTCTCTGTTACTATGGCAACTGTTCATTGAATTAGGAAATTGCCAGTTTCATAATATATCAGCCTCTGTAGGCTGATACATAAAAAGAAAACTAATTTTGGTTGTTCATAGGATTGGTGCTTCGAAATTTTTATTTGCTTTAATTTGTAATATCACTGGTCCCAGCTAGCAACCAGGCAAATTGATGAGCCCTGAATTTGTGTCTGCCCAGTGATCTTAACAATGACAAATCTCTTCACTCCCCCTTTATTGTTCATAACAAACACTACATACACCATGAGCATTTCAATGTATTCAGGCAGGACTGATTTTCCTTGAGTCCTTGCCTGATACTGATTCTTGCCAATTTAAACAGTCAAATGATGAACAGACCATAACCATACTTATCTATTATCATCTTTGAAAATATACAGAATGTTTGGAAGGTACATACTTTTACATTTGCACCTCAGTGTGACGTTTTGATTTTAATAAGAAATTCAAATGCAATATTTCAATTTGTTACACTATCACAATGACACAATCTGATTATTGAAAGCTCTGATTCATACTGCTCTCCATACGGGTTTGTAATGTGCATTAATTAATATCATGTCTTTTGCTGGAAATTTGCAGATACACATCTACTAAAAATTTCATTTTAATCAAGACCAGTAAATTATAAATAGAACATGTATCCGACAATCTTTGTTGCCTGAGAACAGTTACTACTGGAACAACCAGCACGTCAAAACAGAACACTTCACCTGTTGAATAAAATAAACTGTAAAAAGTAATGTATCAAAAAGACCAGTATAATTATTGCTTAAAAAATTATGCTCTTAAATTGTAATGTACTGGACAATTGGTATAAAGTAACAACTGTATGGTGAATTGTAAACAGACACAACAAGACAAATTTCAAAATGGCCCACCTTTTTCTCATACCAACAAATTCCTGACACTTATAGAGATTTTATTTGAAAGAATGACATACCAAGCTAGTTTGTTGTCAGGATCTTAAAATTGGTGACATCAAATACATTTTGACGTGATGAAATAAAAAACTGCTTGACTTAGGAATAAAATATGTACAGGAAAGTTAATTCATCAGATACTGTACCAAAATTAGAAAACAAATGCAAGGTGTAAAATACAGTTTCATGTACCCTTTCACCTGTAAGTCCCTATGTTGTGATTTTTTGCTTTGAAAACATATGTACAATCTTCGTTACAGAGACTATTTTCTTAAATAGAAATTTAACACTTCAGTTTTATGAGTTGGTACACTGTTGCCCTTTGAAGAGAAAATTAGAAAAAAAAGGAAAAGAAAAAGAAAAAAAAAACACACAAAAAAAACAAAGGTTCTGACAGAAGGAACCACAGTTTATGGTTGCCATAGACTAGCAGATTTTGTATCTACGTGTACTGTCTTCTTGGCTGGCAGTTAACCATATGAACGAATTATCAAAAGCTGTGTAGATTTAAATTTCAGCACAGAACTTAAACCCAGTAGTACAATTTTATCAGTGTTGACTGCGACATGAAAGTAACTGTAATTTACAATCAAAACACCCATCAACCAATTGCTCACAAAATGAGAGAACATGCTTAGGTGTCTGCACACCCTTTGCCACTCCAGTTGCCGGGTTTCTGGATTTTGTTTTTGTAAGCACTACAACTTATAATACTTTATACATCTAAGAAATAAAGCTGTCTCATGCGGTACTCTTTCCCATGCCTGATGCAGAGGTTTCTGGATTCTATTTTTGTAAACAATACAAAGGTTTGTGTACAGGGGTGGGCCCTAAACATTTTCTGAAGACTGAACTTTTTGCCATAGCTACATTACCATTCACGCATACACTGGGGTGAAATGCTTGCACCCACCCCAACTATATGTTTTCTGCATAAATATGATCAAAAAGTGTTGAGCAGTAAACTCTCCTAATAGAAGTCAAATGCTTATTCCATACAGTAAAAATGTATAATGAAAACATTTACATGCAGATAAAACCCAAACAGTTTCAACATTGCAGTGGAATACCTGGCAGACCCACACATATACATTGTACAAAGTAATACAAAGGAAGATGCTTTGTGTTTACTGCAACCATTTAAGCTGCAAATTACATTGTATCAATTGGGCATCTGACCCAGTAATCAAGTTGATACACTGTTTTAACTACACTCCCATCAAAGAAAGCCTTTCTAGGCAAAAAATGACTAACAGCTTTGGTTCAAGTTTCAAGACAGAAATCAGTCTACAGACAGAAGAATCCCACCCCTTGGTGTACCCTCTTCACAACTTTAGGTATGGCACCTGTCTTTTAAATTATACACATATATGTACAACATTAATTAAGTACACCACTATATACACTATAAATTAAGGCATAGTGCAATGCAGACAACAGATGCACTCCGAATCCCTTCAGCTGAGGGATCAATAACAAAGAATAGATTTTTTAAAAAATAAATGCCATCATACAGCAGAGTTATCAAGACATGAAGTTGCCTGTGTACTATTAACTGTGTATATTGGAGTATTCCCTGTGCAGTCTTCAGCAGTACAATCGACATCACCTCCATTGACATCACGCTCGTTTTTTTCAATCTGTCCATGTCGCTCACCAACAAAGCACATAATTACGAAAAATACAAGACAAAAACAAGCACAGGAAAACATCATGTAGATGAAACACATGGGCGTAACCTCTTCAAACAAGTAGCCCATTACAACAGGACCAACCATCTCTCCTCCTGATGCCCCAATCATAAAAACAGCTCCCACGCCCCCAGTTACACGAACGTAATTCTCTACCCATGTCATCCCACTGGGAAAAACGCTGGCTATACTTGCTCCCAGTCCTATCGAACATACCCATAAAATGCTTACATGGACTTTTGCCCAAAATAAAAGGGGAAAAAGTGATATTACTGCAAAAATTAAGTCGCATAATATTATCTTTTTGGCTGAGACCCAGTTTGCAATGAAAATACTCAATCCTCTCATCACAGTAAATGAAGCGAAGAAAGCTGATGTGGCAGTGGCCCCAGCTGTTTTGGACCAGTCAAGATATTTCACTGAAAATGCCATGAGTAGACCGCCATATACCATCTCAATTTGACCATATATGAGATAAAACACAAACACCATTGCTATCATTAATTTAAAGAACTTCTTGTTCTTCTTGTCAACTTGTTTGTCATCCGGTCCTGTCTTTGGTTTCTTTTCTTGGTTATTGGTATCAGTAAAATAAATGACAAAAAATACCACAGAAATAATGATGTTAAATATTCCAGTTAACAAATATGGATACATTATCCTGCTTTCACTGTATACTGGTGCAGCAGTGCTGCCCTCTGATACCAAATCTCCACCAGGTGTCTCTGTGGTCCCTGCTACCACATACTCAAGGGAGGATTGTGTCACATTTTGAACTATTGCTTGAAAATCCAATGCTGACGTGTTTGCAGTTTTGTTAAGTAACTGACTTTCAGACAAAACTGGTATTTTCTTGGCCAGAAATGGTTCTGCTAGCAGTGGAGACAGAAGAATGCCAACTCCAAACATAAAATGCAGGGCTTGCATCCAAGGTCCAGATTCTTTTCCCCACAGATGTAGCAAGTTCACATTGCCTCCTATAAATACATAAATATATACAACAAGAATTTTCTCATATAATATCCAGCAACTGACAGAGCAAAAAGGTGTTCATCAATTGGAGTTTTATACTCATAAAGGCTGTAAACCTAACCAAGATGAATGACAGCCAGTTACATTGCAGGTCTTCCATTTTTCATGTATGCTTGCCTGTACTGAGGCATGCAATGTAGCCATGATTCCTTGAATCTCTTCAACTCATATGGCTCAAAGTGCTTATGAAACAAAGGACAAATAGTTTTCAGGAAAAAAAAGGAATAAAATTGTAAATTCTAAAGTAAACTTCTGGTAACATGCTCCTGAGCTTTCAAGCTACATGCACACCAAATCAAGGAATAGTGTCCAACTGCTTGTTCACACTCTTACACGAATGGACTTAACTATCACGTGATGACGATACAGTAACCCACATTCACCACCAGTTTCCGAGCTTCTGATTAGCTATGACATACATTTTGCCTCACATGCAGGCACACGGAAGCATGTGACACAGGTCCAAACTGTCTATCAAAGCAACTGACTGTCAACTGTGGGATTCAAGGGAGGGGTCTTTTGCGTGTGTGTATCACTACTGGTTTTATAATAGCAGCTTAGATCATTGATCAAGACATGCTGAAGTGAGCCAAAATGATGAAGGAATTGGAGTTAAAATACAACTAATATACTCTTGACGTGCAGGTAAGTTTTAACACAGTGAGACCTTTCATCGTAAGTATGGACGGTCAAAGGATGGACAAAGGTAAGCATAATGTTAAGCCTTACATTAAATGATCATGGAACAGGCCTGTTGTACAGTCTAAACTAAAGGAGAGAAAACTCATAGGAGAAATGAGACAAAATCAGCATCAACTCTTTCAGTGTGTATTTAACACAACATGTGTTAAAACTTTCATCTTGGGGGTGCATGTGTAACAAACTAACACAGTCTACAAGTTAACACATGCAGCAGCTTTCACTGTATACATGTTATATGGCTCCAGTAGTACTGCCTACTTCAACTAAATTATCATCTCATCCATATTTCAGTGGGAAACAGCTGAAACAATTGGGCATTGAGAAATAGAGCTACACACACGTGTACCACAATGCAGGTAAAAAACAAATACATATACTGTTTTAACTCCTGTGGGACCTCAGACCCTCAGTTACAATTTGATAGGGCAATGTAGACCATTTAAAAAGGGCACTATTCCAGCAGAATATATGTGAAAAGGGCTCTTTTTAGCTTAAAACTCGCTGAAAAAGGGCAGCTATGCCTTCAGCCTACAGGTGTGTAACAACAAATAGTATAAATCTTATTGTGCTATTACTACTTCTGATTATTTATTTGGTAGAATGTAACAACTGGCTCTGTTTTTTGAGAGGTTTTAATGTAAAAATGTATCAAAAATAGGGTAAAATACCATATATCATTCAATTCAGCTAATAAATAGGGGCAGGGTGCTGGAGAAATTTGAAAAGGGGGCAAAGGGGTCCTACTGAAGAGGGGTGGGGTGGGCTGCCCCTCTGAAATGGTGTAGAAAGGGGTCTGGACCTCAGACCTCCATGTTTCAGTTGTAAACATGGAAATGTCACTCCCCCCCCCCCATTTAGAATGATTATGTGTGTGGTGTCAGGGGTAGAAATTAACTGATTTTAACCAGTAGCAAAGGTTTGCTACTAAGTTTAACTTTTGGTAGCAAATCTGAGAATTAAGTAGCAAATCATGCGGGTTTGGCGAAGCCCACCTAGGGCGTGCAAGCGCATGCCCTTCGCCTTTTGAAATCAAGCATGCAAATTAGTGCATTCTAAGGCACTTTTTCACATGAACTGAAGAGCTAAGGCCAGCCTTAAAAATATTTCTGTTTCGTATAACAGGGCTTTGAAAAATTTGATGAGGCAGGGAGGAATTTTTTAAAAATTTTTTTTTTAACTACACATACCTACATGTTACTGCAATAAGGGCATCATGCCAGTACGGGGACCGATGGACTTAGTATTGATACAAGATAAACAAGATTCCAGGTTGAATTTTTTTTATTAAATCTGTATTAAAGCAAGAGACTCTGCCATAGATGAAGTCGTAGCCGGACAATGTATGCTTCAGGCTGGTTTGCTGGCGCTGAGACAGAGTAGCCCTACTGTAAATACACCTCGGCTTGGCTTGAATTGGGGTGGGTCTTTTGCTATTTTAAACATGTACATGTTCAGGGCTTCAAGAAACAAAGGATTAGCATAATTATAAAGTTGAACTTTTTTAAAAATATCACAGAAGAAAAAGAATAAGATATCAAATACAAATGTGTAGTTTGTATTTTCACTTGATAACAGCAGGGGACGGGAGGGGTGTATGATGAGGGTTCAGAGTAAATATTAAAAGTCATGAACACACCTCTTTTATGTGTATGTGTGGGGATGGGGATTTAGAGTTTTATTGCTCCATGGTCAAACTGAGAGTACAAAGCAGGGCTTGGCAATTCACGTGTGCGATTGTCCGGGGCAAGTTAAAATTAATAGGTACTTGCCCCGTCGGGCAACCAACTTTTTTTTTTCGCTGGGAACTCTATTCCTCAAATTTTCATGACACAGTTACAAGTTGCACTTGTTTGCAAGGCTGGCTGGGGGGGGGGGGGGTCTAATCACTTAAAAAATCCGAGCTTTTGCACCACCTGTGTGGGGCGCCGATAGGTGATAATAATCGCTAATTGACAAACATTCCAAGTTTAAACAATTACTTGGTCCGCAGTTGTATTCATCAGAACTTTATTCTGTCAACACAAGCAGACATTTTCACTGTCGTACATACGATTACGTTACGATAGCAAAGCCAACGGTACCGGCAGTAATTGGCTTGCTGAGCGGGGTCACACTACTCACCGTCAGTGTGATCTGCCTCAGCGATATCAAAGCAGCGTCAAAATAGAATAAAATTTGCATGGCGAATTCATCTGCAAATTAACATCAAATGCCATTTATCGGTGGGTTCTAACAATGAATGTTGGAAAAAATAGGTGCCTTGAGATGACTTCCCAGGCAAAAACAGGAAACAACTTCCAGTCACACACAAGTGACAGTGTGGAGTGGATCTGCGGTGAACTGACCCAGTCTCACGGACTGATTTGGGACACATTCGGCTATTCCCGCAATCCCCTACTTTTGCGTAGATGCCTCTGACTCCAAATAATTGTTGCAATAAACACTGGAATCTTTATTTTCGCATGCAGCAATATAAACAAAGCTTCCCGTTTGTGTGTTCCCTCCGTAAATTACGGCAGATTCACACATGTTCACTGGGCGGAAGCCATGATGAAAACACTGTAACACGAGCCATGATTGGCTCATATTTGCATGTGACTCAATTGACCAATCGAGTGATGTGTTGTGCGTCAGACCACATGGCCAAAGCAGCTGTTTGTGTACAGTTGCAGGAAAGATGTAGACGGTGTGCACACTCGATTTCTGAATTGAAATATTAAAATTTACGTTTGAATTCGATCTAGGAACACCGTTTATTGCAAGGAACTTGCCAATACTGTATACGCAAATTTACTAGGATGTACCGATAGCATTCATGGTAGGTACGCAAACGATATGCGTTTACCGAACTGCCACACGGGGCGTGCGAGTAGCGTTAAATCAAGCCTGAAATTTTTTTTTTTGCACTGTTGAAAAACACCGGGCGCGTTATACGAAACAGAAATATTTTTAAGGCTGGCCTAAATTTGTGATTTTTACCAGGAAAATTTTGGTGGCAAAGGTCTGCTACCGCACAATTAATATAGGTAGCAGATCATAAAAGTTGGTAATTTAATGCTAGCGCTAATTTCGACCCTTGGGTGTACAGTTAACCTAAAGAGTCTGCTAAGGCAAGCTGTTAACTCACTCACTGCAGGATTACTTCAGTGTCATTGACTTAATAATCTGTACTAACCAGCATCATAGAAACCACCCATGATTCCACTTAGTGTAGTCAGTATGCCCACACCAACCAGGTTTATACACCAGGGGATGACAATCTGCACTGCGCCTAACAGCAGCATAGAGACGCCCAGCAGCATCCAGCGATTCAGCCTACAATATGACAACATACTTATCAAACCTCCAAACGTTTTTTATTGGAATATCCATATAGAAAGCACCTGATAACAAAGAAATCAAACCAATTTCCCTCCAAATCACCTCATGTTAACAACTTTCAAAGTATCTATTAAAATCTGGAGACTCCTGCCAAAATCAATGCGAGGTATGTGGCAATTATCATTCTGCCACAGTACAATGTGAACAGCCAAATATTTTGAGAGCAAATGACAGTCACGTAGGTGGAGAGGTTGCGAGGGTAAATAATAACATGATAATATGAAATTCAGTAAATATTGCAAACTCACATTTTGAAAATCATCACTGTGAAAATCTTTTTTCATTCTTAGACAATGCTCCAGTCTTCAGAGACTCCTTAAATCCAAAAAGGATATTTTAAATACCACTCTCTTGAGACATTGTGCTCCTTTTTATGTTATTGTACCTCTATTGAAAGACCACTTGTTTTGACAAACCAGTTTTGTGCCTATCCTTGGGGTGGTCTGTCAAGACAGGAACTACTGTACATGTAAACAAAGAGATTAATTGAATCCGACAGCTCAGTAATGGTTTTTTTTTTTTTGACAGCTCAGTGATGTTGCCTTAAAAAAGACAAAGAAAAAAAAAACAAGAGGGCTGCGTGAACAACTGCTGCTCAGCTGACCTCAGCTTGTCCCACAAAATCAAGGTCCCAACTGAATAGACCTGTGTTGAGCTTGAGCTGAGCACATATGACATTTAGAAGTATCTCTAAGTCAGACGACTGAGCTTCTTAAAATCTCAGTGTGACTAGCAAACTGCTGAGCTAAAAACTTCAACACCACCTGGTGAACAAATTAAGAAGAAAAAGGAGTCCCTAAGAGTGTTCCTGTGTGATATCAAAGCAATTGGGTGAATGGTTTTAGAGAAGATTTTGTAAGATTTGCCCCCAAAAAGAACCAAAAAAAAATCATAAAAAACCCCAAATTCACTGTTCAAGCATAACCATTTGAATACACTTGGTAGAGACCCACCCAATGTACATTGCCACCAAGTTTGAAGTGAACCTGGTTGACAGTTTCAGAGAAGAAGCCAAACATGTGAATTAGAATTAGAATGTCTATTGACTTACATGTATAGCAATCAATAGGAAAGGTGCATTTACTGATAGGTACCCAAATCAGGACCCCCCCCCCCCCCCCCCCCGCACAAGTGGACCACTGTGCCAAGTGATTTTCTCACCTCCAATGCCTAGAGAAAGCCCCTTTGCTGGAGTAAGACTACCCGATCATATATAGTTTTGACATATATGTAGGCACTTGCCACAGAGCAATGTTTACATGGTAAAATAACATGAATATTTTAGCTGAACAAGTTTAAGTACATTGTATTATAGGAAAATGGCCTCTAAACTATTGATAAAATCATTCATAAAAAGTTAAACTTATAACAATAGGTTAAGACTATTTTAGGGCACTAAAGCTTGCCTAATCTGCGAAGTGTCTGCCATAACTGAAACAATGGCATTTTGCCCTTTAAACACCACACTTGTATGAATGGTTATATCTCACAGAGCCATATGCTGTGGCATCATGAGCACATGCTGCCAAAATGTACTTAGTGGAAAGGATTCACAAACTACTCTGGTGATTAACCCCACGGGTGTCAGAAACCAATTATTGACACCTATGCATGTACAGTGGTCAGTACACAGATACTGTATGAGGGTGTCATTAATTTTGCCCGTGAAAAGGTCCTAACATCTTCAAATTATAAATCCCTGGTACATTACCAATATTGACAGGCATAATAATGAAAAAGTTTTACAATTTATGTTAATGTTTCTATAATATTCCCTCAAATCTACTTTGAGGATTGGTACTTTTAACATGCATTACCCTATGCCCACAAGTGTGTACCCCCGCGATGCCCTCTCCAGTCAGCTGGAGGTGAGAAAAGTCTATGCTTTGCTGGTTCTGTGAAAGGAGTCAATTGAAAAAAATCATTAAAAATCAGGAATCCAAAACAGCGCCACCTGGTAAACAACTTTGTTTGACTCTTTCAAAAGGAAGATATCCACGACGCTTCAGAGTGACAATTCTGAAGAAGTCAAAAAAAGCGAAAATACACAAAAATTCATAAAAAAAAAAAATTGCAGCTCCACATGGCGAACAAATTAAGAACTAGGAGTCCCTAGAAGTATTCCTGTGTGATATCATGCAATTGGGTAAGTGGTTTCAGGGTTTTTGAAATTTGCCCCCAAAAAGAACAAATAATTTCATAGAAAATCCAAAAATCAATGGAGCCTGATCATTTGTACACACTTGGTAGAGATCTACCCAAGGTACATTGTCACTAAAAAAAATATTTAAAAAAAAACAACAGAATTCAGTCTATAACTTAAATAAGAGGCCTTCAGAATTGTTTGCGGTCAGATTTCATTTGATTATCAAATTATAAAACTTACAATTTACTTTCAAAATGCATGTAAACGTATATATAGTGAACTGCTTTTTACACCTAAATCCCTGGAATGCATGTAAACATACATATATAGTAAACTGCTTTTACACCTAAATCCCTGGAACCACATTCAAACTTCACCTCCCTTTTACCATTTAATAAAAATCTTTGTCGCCTTTTGGTTCAACATTAACTTTTCTAAGTTGATAACTGATGATGATCATTGACTCACATGCACAAAAAGATGATAGACAACAGTCATAACAGTCATGAAGCTGATTAGCCCTGCTTAAAATTTATGAGAAAAAAAACATAAAGTCTGTCAGTTTCTACTTCTAATTTCACAAAATTAAACCCTTTCCCCCTTGAATTAAAAATGCATCAACAGCTTTCCTTGGTGGGTTTTGGGTGCCGAGTGCCTACACCATGCCACAACCTGCATCATAAAAAAAAAATATTGTCTTCATAGGACTCATCTAGAATTCTCATTTAGACTGTTCTTCATTACTTTTGAAATCTGTCAAAAACATTGAAGCAGATGACGTTGGACAACCGGCCAGTTTTGCTCGAATCAATGGGGGGAGGATTTTATAGAAATGATCAGGGTAGAGGACCAATAAAAGAAAATGTTGCTTTTCTTTTATTGTACAGAAGTCAACAACTTCCCTTGGTGTACTCTGGACACATTGCACCCAATGTGCACCCAAGACAAAGCTGCTGGGCTAACAATGGGAATTCTTCATGATGATGAAAAGAAGCTGATGATCTTTACGGCACTGGGCCATTTCTGCTAGTTAAGTTTTAATGGGGTAAAGTTGCATGTACATTGTAGATATATAGAATCCAATATTGGTGGCCTATTCAGATATAACGTTGGGATCATGAGTTGTTGGATTCTCATGTTTTTCTGAGGCTGTGCATGGCGAAAAACATGAAAATCAAGCAACGAGTGATCCCAAAGTTATCCTCAATGGCCCAACCTCACTGGACTTCTTTCTTCTATGTCTAAAAAGGGCAAATATGCACCAAATGGACTTCTATTGGAGAAATAAGTTTGAAAACGACACCATTTTGCTAATGAGGTTCATGATCCTGACAATGTAAGCAGAAAGTGGGAGGAGTCAGTATTTTATTAAATGCACCATGGCTTTTCATTGGTTTGTCTGCAACTTGAAACCAATGAGTGACAAACCAAATGAAAGATTACAATGAAAGACTTATCCTTAATTATAACATCCATGCAGGATAAGCTTCAGACATACACTATGTAGGAGAAACAGACATACTGAGCTTCTCAGGATGAATTCCTAAATGCCATTTCTGCACAAAATAAAACTGCCTTCCCTAGAATTACTGGTAAAGTTCGAGCTGTTTCTGATCACGAAAATTTTTCATGAACTGTACCTGTCAATGAGAACCCCTGCTAATATTGTGCCTGCCAGACCTCCGATGGATCTCACTGTGAATAGGTATGCCACCTGGTCTGTGCTAGACCTTGTCCGTAACTCGAAGTCCAGAAATGCCGGTCCTAGAAGCCCACCGGAAAAGCCCTACAAGAACAACCAAAGGAACACTTATCGACCGTTATTTGTACAGCTGGCAGCATTGGGATACAGTTGTATTCTCACAGGTACATTTTACCAATAAGATGTCCGTGGCTAAGCTCGTTTTCCCAGAAAGGATAATAGGATGAAAACCCCACCTAAGAACGGTTTAATACTCCAAGAAAACGGCTGTGCAAAATTTAATCCAGTGAAAGGCTTTTGATTCTGTAGTGTCTGAACCGCAAAAATGTTTTTAGCGATTTTCTAAATTTTGCTTTCTTCTTTTTCTATGAAATGAAGAAAATGAACATTCTGGAAATCAAAGGGAAAATTGAAACATCAAACTTTGCAGATGGATAACAGAAAAACTTAACCAAACATAAAAATTCGTAGGATCTTTTTTTTGTTGCCAATACAATTAAGCCCATCTAAAACTAAACAGCCAAATGCATTTTTTGTGTTGCAAAGTGTTGTACTGGGGTTTGTAAAGGTTGTAATAGGTTTGCAAAAGGTTGACAATGGGTTTGTAAAAGGTTGACAAAGGGCTTCAAATGGTTGCAAACCATTTAAAACCATTTCACCATTTTCATCAATAGGGTTGAGAAAGTGTGTGAAATGGTTGTTAACCATTAGAGAAAGGTTTAAAAGTGTTTAAAAGGGTTTCAATGCAATAAGAAGAACTGGTTTTGAAATGGTTTGGAAAGTGTTTGAAAAAGGTTTGCCATTCACTCAAATGGTTGGAAAAAGGTTGCAAAAGGTTGATGCGTTTGGTGACTGTTAAGTTTAACGCGGGCTTAACTGTATGTCAGGTTTAAGAAGCAAGTGTAATTATCATTTTATCACAAATAATTAGTGACTTGTATCCACATCTATGGGGTGGATGCTTTGTGGTCAACTTTCAATTGCTAATTCAACAATTAACATCACAAACACCCAAATACAGGACATATAATTTTTTTGAGTACAATGATTACACACATATATGATATGTTATCCTAACACAAATTTATACATTTTGAGCTAGGATTGATCAAAGTGGGATTTATTTTTGGTGTCTTACCTGTCCTTAAAAGATTCCCATCAGTTTCATTTGATGACATTTCAAGAACAAGAGGACTGTAACAGTCCCGTGCTCAGCTGACCCTCCATGCACAGACTGAAGTGGTTCTGTGAACTATGATATCAAGGTCACCTCTGTTTCAGACCATGATCACCATTGCTAACATGTACATATCCCCCTGCAGATTGTCAAAAAATACACTAAAATCACAGCACCACCTGTTGAACAAATTAAGGTCTGGGGGTCCCAAAAAGTGTCCTTATGCAATTTGAAGCATTTGGATGGGTGGTTTCCAAGAAGATTTTTTATTTTAACATTTTGCCAAAAAAATCAACAACAAAATTAATTATAAATCATAAATTCAATGGACTGTGACCATTTGAACAAACCTGGTAGAGACTCACCCAAGGTACATCCCCACCAAGTTTCAAGCGAATCCACTTCATGGTTTCGGTGAAAAAGTCAGAAATGTGAATTTCCATTGCAATCCCCATTCACTTACATTTTATAAAATGCATGCATCAACCAGCTAGCTCCCTGAAATGAAACAAAATAGTTAAAATTCAAGCATCAAGAGCAAATTAAAAGCCAGGAGTACCTAGGAATGTTCCTGTGTAATATCAAAGCAATTGGATGAGCAGTTTTATTGGGATTTTGTAAGATTTGCCCCCAACAAAGAACAAAAAATCTCAAAAAAAAAATCCAAAAATCACTGGAGCGCCACCACTTGAATAGACTTGGTGGACCTACCCAAGGTATATTGCTTTTTTAGTTTGAAGTGAATCTGGTTGACAGTTTCAGAGAAGACATCTAAAATGTGAATAAGCATGAGAATTCCCATTGACTACATAGTAATCAGTATGAAAGGTGCATTTATCGATAAGTACCCGAATTAAAAAAATCGTTGAAAATCAAGAATTCACAGTAGTGCCACCTAGTGAACAACTTTGACCCTTTCACAAGGAACATATCCACCAAGTTTCAGCTTAAGCTGAGTGATGCTGCTGGAGAAAAAGTCCAAAATAGCAAAAACACACACAAAATTCACAAAATATAGCCACACTACCTGGTGAGCAAATTAAGAACTAGGAGTCCCCAGGCACATTCCTGTGTGATATCAAAGCAATTGGGTGAGTGCTTTCAGAGAAGAGTTTTTAAGATTTGCCTCAAAATAGAACAAAAAAATTCATGAAAAATCAATGGAGTGTCACCATTTGAACAAACTTGGTAGAGACCCACCCCAGGTACATTGCACTACGTTTGAAGTGAATCTGCAAATTGGTTTTGGAGAAGCCAAAAATGTGAATTGTAGACAACTGATGCCAGACGGACGATAGACAAAGGCCCACCATATAATCTCAGCTGACTGACAAGTCAGCTGAGCTAAAAACTATATTGAATTTTTTTGTGCTATTGTTGAAAAATGTCTCTGATCATACATGTCATAATACCCTTTTTCATATTAATATTCATGTATCACAAAGCAAAGTATCATGACATGCATGTATATCAATATGCTGATGAATATCAGAGTATACGCATGTTTTTACATGTGCCTTCAGGTACAAGTTGCAGCTGATTTAGAGTTCTTAAAAGTACTTTTTTTTGTTTTTTTGGGTGCGGGTCTTTGCATGAGCATACCCTTCTGCACCATACAAAACATTAATTCATGTGGTACTTTTCAAGAGGTCCACATCAAGGACTTGTGTCCTCAACAACAAAGATGTACAGATGTACATTGAATGGCAAAATTCAGCCTGCTAGATGCACACAAAACAAATGTATGTACTAGTTAGGACCATACAAAGCACACCAAGACTTAGATTTTAAACTGTAAGGCTGAACTGTACTCTTACACATGCCTTATCATTCCAATACAGAATTCAGTCTGAAGACCAAAATTTTTTTTTTGAAACTGTGGCTGACTTACCATAGAAAAGAAGCCTGCATACATGGCAGCTGTTCTAAAAATCTTCACTTTTCTCTGTGCTCTTGAAGATGCACTAGGGCTTTCTTCATTGCAGTCTTGTTCTTCAAAGTTCTGGGGAGAGACGAGATCAGCGCTAGCCTGTTGCTCCTCAATCATGTCTCTGTTCCTCATGACTGCCCTCTGGTGGTGAATCAAGAAACCAACAATGCCAAACTCTTGAGACTCATTCAACTGGTTTTACATTGAATACATACACACAAAAGAACAGACCCAAAACACTAAATGTAAGTAATAGATATTAATATAATTTATTTCACAAGAACTGGAAAGGTATCCCTCAGCTAATACAAATTCCTCTTCTCAGGTATAAAAATATTCAAATCAAAATAACAAAGGCAATCAGCCAAGGGGCTATGAGTCATGTAATTTAGCATCCTCTTCAGCTTATAATAGAGGGGACATTTACTCTGCCTTTTTTCTCTGCTCCCTTCCACTTGGTAAACCCTTCACATATTTCCATTTACTTCATGCTGAAATGCTATAGTTTTGGATTTCCATCTCTGCATTAACCCTTTTTATTCTGCGTCCAATGTTAAAAGTGTCCTTCTTCAATTCAATGATATGGCTTTTTACATATATGCTGAGTTCAGTTTATATTTTATGTCCTGAAAAAAATAAGACAAATTTATGCTCCAGTTAATCAAGGCATGATGTATATAGCACAAAAATATAACATAGCAACTGAATAAAAGCAGGGAGCAAACAAAAAGGTCAGGGAACAAAGTAAAAAAGGCAGGGTAAATTTCCCTTCTAATTTAGCACTTCTGAGCAGCACAGACCACTGGTTATGACCCAACTTAGGTGAACACTTGTTTAACCCTCTCAAAAGCTACATGTACATTTCCACCAGGTTTCAGAACAATCTGAGTGACATTTCTGGAGCAGAAGTCAAAAATAGCAAAATCATACAAATATCTGTAAATGAAAAAATAAAAAAATAAGAAAAACAAAATCGCAGCACCACATGTTGAACAAATTAAGGTCTGGGTGTCCCCAGAAGTGTCCCTATGCAATTTCAAAGCAATTGGCTGGACAGTTTTGGAGATGATGATGATGATGATGATGATGATGATGATGATGATGATGATGATGATGATGATGATGATGATGATGATGATGATGATGATGATGATGATGATGATGATGATGATGATGATGATGATGATGATGATGATGATGATGATGATGATGATGATGATGATGATGATGATGATGATGATGATGATGATGATGATGATGATGATGATGATGATGCCATTTGAACAAACTTGGAAGAGACCTGCCCAAGGTATATTCCCACTAAGTTTGAAGTGAATCTGGAGAATTTCATATGTGAATTGTGGATGGAGGATGTACCGATGACAGATGAATGATGGATCACAGACCACCCATATACATGTATGTAACTTCAGCTGACTGACATGTCAGCTTAGCTTAAAATCATTGAAAATCCAAAAGCCATGGAACATGACCATTTTCATGGTCAGTTTGGTGGAGAACTAGCCAAGGTATACTCCCTCCAAGTTTGATATGTATCTGGCTCATGTATTGGAGTAAAAGTTGAAAATGTGAATTGTGGCTAATGGTGGATGGACAGATATACCGTGGATACCTACACCACCACACCAGCTCAGCTCACAGACAAGTGAGCTAAGGTCACCGGTAATAAAAAGTAAAAACACAGTAATCTGATATCAATTACTGAAACACAAGCTACCATATTGATGTATTTCAATAGTCATGACTATGAATCCACGCAAATTAGGCAGCACTTCAATGTTTGACACAGTTCTGTCCCACTCCTCTCATTGTGCCAATGGCTTTAACTTTAACCCATTCCTGCTCAAATGACCAAAATAAAAGTGCCAGGATGTAAATTATTGTCATCTGTCTAAAAGTTTTTGCTTTAATTACTGGCTACAAGAAAACATTTACTGTTGACATTCGCATATATACAGCCCTTCATGTTAGCACACCCTAGGCCATAAACTAACCATGGCATGAGTTAGGCACAGTGCCAAGGGAAGTTATTGACTCAGTTGTACTCTGACCAGGAATGGTTAATCCTAAACTTGCATCAAAATGATTTTTTTTCCTTTTTGTAATCTGAATAATAATAAATGAGGGCACTGCAGAATGTAAATATACAAGGTTTAAAATGTTATTAGAATCTGCCAATGGCAGTGGTTGGTTCAAACATATTTTATTTCAAAAGAAAAACAATTGGTCAACAGGCTCTTCAGCCTTTAGGAAGGCCTCTTGTTTATATATACAAGGCAACATGAATATTTCAAAACACCAGTTCACAGACAGATACCTAATAGGACCACAATGAAGAAGAAAAGGACAAAATATTAATAACATAAGGTGGGAGGGTGCATGGGCAGAAAGTCGAGAGAGAGAGAGAGAGAGAGAGAGAGAAAGAAAATTTTTTTGCCAAGTTGCAGTAAAGAATTATAATTTGAACCTTCCAGAAAGCTCCATGTATTTGTGAACCGCCTCAAGGATTTCCTCATTCTGTCTTTTTGTAATCCCACTTCTTTCAGTGCCAAGCAATAAGGTTTTCATGTTAAAGTTGCCAATGGGCAAAATGCTTAGTTGTAACTTGTTTCTAAGTAGGACAGACCTATTGCATTCAAGTGCATCCAAAATTCTATTGAGTTCAGAATTCTATTGCTGGCAGTTGTTGTTAAAATACGGAAATAAATTCAGGTCAGTCAGTATAAATTTCTAAATATTCACAAGCTTTTGTGGTCTTTTGTTGGCCTGTAAAACTTGGAGCAAGCTGCTACACATACAAGTACCTGCTCTAATAAACATAAACCTTGCTGGCATTAGCATGGGAATGTTATGGTCCTCACTCTGGCCAGTAACATTGGGTAATTCACAAAAAGCCTGTGACAGTCTTGTGCTCTGTTGACCCTGCATGCACAGGCTGATGATAATTGAGATCACACAGAATTTTGCTTCTCCCAAGCAGGATACAAATATTTAACAGGAATTTCGGTAGGTACTTGATTCAACTTTCACTATCATAATCTGAGGTTGAAATCTAGTCTTTTGATTGGATAGTTATACCCTTGTGGATGAAGCCAATGTCAAACAATTGCACTCCCCCACATGTTCCACCTACATGTACTCATTGACACTTTGTAGTTGGAGTCCTTGCCGATCAAGGACTTGGAAGTCCTTGCCGATCAAGGGCTCAGGAGTCCTGGCTGAGCGAGGACTCCCCATTCTGTGTCACTCATGTAACTGCAATAAACTGAGCATACACCCTTTAAATGTAGCTTAGGGATAAAAACCTTAAAAAGATACATTAACACTGGAGGTGTAGCCCATGAGTACTATGCCCAACAAGTATGCAGATGAATAGTTTTCACATGGGGCACAGATAAATTGGGGTCTAACAATCCTAATTTTGCCAAAAATCACCAAACACAAGGTACATGTACACAGTAAGCCCTGTAAAAAGCCCAGACTTGAAAGTATTAGAGATTCATTCTCCCCCAAATAAGTGCCTGTCTGAAATGAACCGAGCACTTCAGCTACCCTATACAGATCATTCACTCTAAGCTGGTTATACAATCAGATGACGACGACAACGATGACGGCAATGATATATATATACATATAAGTAAATAATTATAAACAAATGGACTGTCCCTGTATAAAACAACTGCTTTCCACACACATGGGCCCTGTAATTTTGAAAATGAGATCAAGGTAGCCAAAAATGTAACAAGTGATGCCAGACAATTATATACCATGGATTAGCCATTTCTTGTGGGCAAAAGGGGCATCTGATCATATGGATGTACAATCAAGTGGTCACTATTGTATCTTAAACATGGTAGTCTAAATAGCCAGCTGCTTCATCTCCAAAACTTTGTTGAAAGTTACCAGAACACACCACTTCAGGTGACAGTTTGAAAATCTTCCTAGATGTACCTTGAGAGGGAGTAGGGATGCACCTGTCAAACCCTTGCTGGCCCTTTCTTTTTCCTGGCATCAAATGAGGGCAAGTATGGGACAAATGAGCACTAAAATGTACTACATTATATCTTCAGGTATATGTACCCTATGCCAAATGGGAATTATAGACATGGTGGACAGGACAGGGTGGGGTGGGACAAAGCCCTATAGAGGACTATAATCATGTACATACAAAACTCATGAATGAACAAGTTTATAAATTATTGTGCGGGCATTGAATTTCAGAGAAGCGGCTGTGTAACATTGAAAATTGGGTAAAAGTCACTCATGTTCAAACTTAACTTTGGCCTAATAGAAAACTATCATGATGTGGAATATGAAATCCCAGTAGCTTAAAAAATTCTTAAGTTATCATGCCCGAGACTAATATGGCTCTGTGACCTTGGGAATTGTCTCAAGGTCACCCATCTAAACCCTTGCAGGGGACTATGACCTTGTGCAATATAAAAGCCCCAACTCAAAAGCTTCTCAAGTTATCATGTAGACACCAAATAAGCTAATGTGGGTCTGTGACCTTGGGGAGTGGGTCCAGGTCACCAATCTTGTAACTTAAGGTACCCCTTATAGTAAACTAAAATCCTGCACCATATGAAAGTCCTAGCTTAAAAACTTCTCAAGTTATCATGCAGAAATGATCCAGACAGATGTGGCCCTGTGACCTTGCGAATTGTGTCAAGGTCACCCATCTTTAAGTTTGACCTAGCCCTTACAGAGCACTATAATCTTGTACAATATAAAAACCCTAACTTAAAAGTTTCTCAAGTTATGATGTGGACACCAAATTAACTAATGTGGCTCTGTGACCTTGGGATTTAGGTCAAGGTCACCCATCTATTAACTTAAGGTACCCTTCATAGAGGACTAAAATCCTGTGTGCTATGAAAGCCCTAGCTCAAAAACTTCCCAAGTTATTATGCAGAAATGATCCTGACGGGTGTGGCTCTGTGACTTTGGGAGTTGTCTCAAGGTCACCTATCTTCAAACCTGACCTAGCTGGCCCTTACAGGGGAATATAACCTTGTGCACCATAAAAGCTCTAACCTGCAAGCTTCTCAAGTTATTGTGTGGACACCAAATTAACTTATGTGGGTCTGTCACCTTGGGAATTGGGTAAAGGTCACCCATCTTTGAACCTGACCTAGCTCTTACGGAGGACAATGAGGCTGTGCAATATGAAAGCCCTAGCTCAAACTTTTCAAGTTATCATGGGGAAATGATCCAAACAAATGTGGCTTTGTGACCTTGGGAATTTGGTCATGGACAACCATCTTTGAACTTGATCAAGTTCTTACAGGGGACAATAACCCTGTGCAATATGAAAGCCTTTGCTCAAAAACTGCTCAAGTTATCGTGAGGACACCAAATTCACTGCGGCTCTGTGACCTTGGAAATTGGGTCATGGTCACCAATCTTGTAACTTAAGGTACCCCTTATACCAAACTAAAATTCTGTGTGATATGAAAGCCCAAGCTCAAAAAACTTCTCAAGTAATCCAGCAGAAATGACCTGGCTGGATTTGGCTCTATGACCTTGGCAGCTGTGTCAAGGTCACTCATCTGCGAACTTGACCCAGCCCTTACAGGGGACTATAGTCTTGGGCAATACAAAAGTTCCAATTCAAATGCTTCTCAACTTATCATGCGAACACCAAATCAACTAATGTGGGTCCGTGACCTTGGGAATTGAGTCAAGGTTATCCACCTTTGAACTTGACCTATCTATTACAAAGGACAATAAGACTGTGCAAAAAGAAATCCCCGGCTCAAAAACTTCTTCAGTTATCCTGCGGACACAAAATTCTCTTATGTGGCTCTGTGACCTTGGGAACTGGGTCAGGGTCAGCAATCTTGGTACCTAAGGTAGCCCTTATAAAGGACTAAAATTCTGTACAATATGAAAGCCTTAGCTCAAAAATTTCTCAAGTTATTATGCGGAAATGATCCAGACGGAACCTGCGATCATTCAGCAGACCCGTAATCTGCTAATTAAAACATGATTACTTTTCCAATTAAATGTAAAAAAACTCAAATGAGAGCAAACATGTACACGTATGTAATGCAAGCATATACTTGGTTATATTTGGACGGTAATATCTCAGAATCAAATTGAACAAGACTTGCCAACTTTGAGGAAGTCCAGCTCAAAACTGTATAAACAGATCTCCGTAAAATCAACAGTGGTACAAAGAAAAGAGAATAACTAACGAAACTTAAAAAAAAATAAGCATTTATTCACCTAGCTTTTTTTACACACAAGCAAATCTGACCAGACTAGACCATAGATGGAAGAGGCTTTTTGTGGTTTTTTGACATAAGACTAGTTTCGATGATCTCTTCACCTCATCAGTTACGAAACCGACTGTTGTTAAAACTGCGTGTGCCTATTTATATACGCTGAGTTGCTACGTAAAACACGTGCTATTGTGTTTGTTGCAATGGTGACTAGACGTGCATAATCATACTAGATATGATGTTTAAATTCAAAGAATTTTCCTTTGAAAATAGGTGTTTTGCTAATATGGGGGTCAATCAGTATTTATCTTAGGCTTGTTTAGAATTAGAACAACAGAATAGTTGTTCCAATAGCCCTGGATAGGGACTATGGAAATATTTAGGAACATTTCCCTTGTAATTAAATATGCAGTTTTTTCAAATTAACACTTTATGTGTTAATTGAGTGGTACATAGCATAACACACAATATTCATATTTCTACAAGTGCCATTTTGCCATGGGCAGAGTCAGCCTGGCCTGGCTCCTGTGAGAGGCTGGGGACCAACTCAGGATGCTTAGGCATTAACAGAGGATCACACTGAACCACTCTAGTGGTGGAAGGGGTCAGAGTTTTATGAACCAATACTGCCACAATACTACCACCTGTTGTATTCATTGCAACTGGTCTTGTATGTATACCTATATGTATTTGTGTGGGCCATAACAGAGTGCTTCATCAACATCAGGCATGAGAATCTTTTGCCTCTCCAGGTTCTCAGTGCAGCATCTTTTGATTATGGGCACATGTATGAATAACAATGCATTATAAAGCCTACCAGGGTTAAATGTTAAAAACTATGAAACAGGGCATTTTGTTTAGACACATTTCAACTGTTCAAGTTGGCACACTGGAAGGATTCAGTAATATGCTGCACCACATTCACCCATCTGTACAATGCACTGGTACTATATATCATCCATTAAGATGCTGCAAGAATGGACAACAGTAAGTTTTCATGCCTTACTGCAGTGCATGACCAAACATGCAGCTTCTACCTTGGAGTTAGGATGAGAACCCTAAACGCAGCAGTGCAGGGCAAAGTAGCAAAGTAGGAGGAGACCTACCCGCCATCACCAGTGAGTCTGCATTATGAAAGATTGCTGCAGGCTTAAATGTATATAAATAATACACATTCACACTGGCATCTCTTTTTGTGGGCAAGCATAAACTGCAATTAATGAAACTGGACCTACATGTATTAAAATGTTATGTTCTATTAAATCTATAGTCTCTCAGCAACAATGTGAAACAACAACAGTGGGTGGGGGGGGGGGGCGAAATGTCAGGATGACTCCCATCATTGATGGATGGTGACAATCAGTGTACACTAGGAAGCCACTTACTGGGCCCCAAATATGGAAAGTCGCATGTGAACCCACACCCAAACAAGCCAAGTGTGATGTTCCCATGTTAGAAAAGTCTAGATTTAAGCCACAAAATATGCTTTTTTAAATGATGACAACATCACAGGGGTAAAGCTACAAGTTTATTTCACACAATAATTAAAACAGGGGGCAGAAAAAATGAGTATGTTCCATATTACAGTCATAAATGCATAACAATTGGCAACTTTTTCTTTCAATGTGATTTTCTCTGAACTGTTTTTTGCTCAACCTCTGCAATTTGTATCTTGCCTCACAAATGTATGAATTGCCCTATCACATTAAAATCAACAGACATCAAAAGAAAATTGCCATATCCAGGAGCGGTTCCCAGGATTTTTTTTTTTTTTGACAACCCCTTCCGTGACTGTTGGAGCCATTTATAGGAAGAAAATGAACAACCTGTCAGGACTAAATTTAAATTTTTATAACTTTTTATTTATGCCATTTCTGGACTCACCATTGAATTCAATCCTGGACATGGATACATATTTTAAATTTCTTCTGATTTCAACTTGAAAAAAAAAAACAAAAAACAATTAAATTGTGCAACTTCTGTGCAGAAAATGTGAAAATCCTATCAAGTCAGAAAGAATGCTATAAAATCTCAAAAAATTCCAATCCTGCAAAAAAAAAAAAATGGATATCTAGTAATCAGAAAATATATAGGTTTAATGTACTTGTGAAAAAATTAAATGGGTAATATTGATCCAAAGTTGCCAGTCTCACTGCGCACTAGCTTCACAGCTTCCACCTTAACTGACAGTTACAGGTCACATTATATAGCTTGTACTGATCATCATTAGTCTCTCTTTGCTCTGTCTTTTTACAGAGCTATTGTTTGCTTTTAATATCAAAGGTGTCAAGTTTTGTTGGTTTTTTTGTACATGGGTGAGCCTTTAATAAAAGATTATCATATCCAAGATTATCAAACTGTTACTTAACATTGATTCGTGATGATTCTATCTCACAGGACTGATAGCAGATAAATTGGGTAACTTGTATCTGTTGCATAAGCTTGAATATGACAATCATAAGATCAACACACAACACTTACCTACTGGTGTTAAATGTCTGGTTTTAACACAGGTACAGCGTGTATGTGTAGCCTACAGAAAACAAGTATAACCACTGACTAATTAGATTCTTGTTGAACATAAAAAGTATAGACACATTTGTTTCACATGGATTGTGAAAGAAGTAAAGCATTGACTTATCGAGTCACTCTCCATGGTACAGATGTTGGCGTATACTTCCTACCTTGCCTAGTGGAGGAAACCGAAGAACTCGGAGAAAACCACCGTGCACAGTTAAAGTGGCAGGAATTTTTTCCACATGCTGCCCAGGACGAGAATCGAACCCGGGTCGCAGAGGTGAAAGGCGAGCGTCTTACCACTCAGCCAACCGTGCACCCCAATATGCAACAACAAACTTAGTGACAAGTTTAAATGCAGATTCTACCAAGCAAACCATTGCCTCTAATGGACTCACCATTGATCTCCTGGATCCATCCATTATACAAGCCAGGCATCATATTTGGTGGTGAATCCATTTCATAGTACAGTGAAACCTGTTTTGAGAGACCACTGGGATGAAAGACCACCAGCCTTTTCAGACCATGTTTACGATGTCCCTTTTGCTATCTTTCCCATGTTATTATACCTCTATTGAGAGACCACCTGCTTTATGTGACCACTTTTTGGCTTGCCCTAGGGGTGGTCTCTCAAAACAGGTTTCACTGTATATTTAGAAGGCATGATGTAAATTTAATACAGTAAAGCCTCCGTAAAGTGGACATCCTTGGGACCAGAGCAAAATGCCCACTTTATGAAGGTGCCCACTTTACAGAGAGTTGGCCATTTTGGGTTATGTGGAAGAGCAACAAAGATAAGGGAGAGGCTATACGTATGTGTGTATACACTTCTACATACAATGTATATACATGTACATGTATACAGATACATGTATCTTAATCCCACATGAAATAAATGAGAGAAGCAGTTTTTTCAACATTTTGCCTGAAGTTATTTCTTGAAAAAAAAATCAATTAAATATCAACTATATGTACTATGTAGAAAAATAAAGTCCATAACAGATCCCAACTGAATGATTACCAGCAGGCACATTAAAGTATCAAACTGCAAGGTTGAACAAATCACTCAGCTGACACTCATCCACACACCAACTTGCTTTTCAGTAGAGTTGTTCTCTCCACTTTGGTACCTTAATCCTATGGTTAATCCACAAAGCGGTCAAAAGTCATTGTGGACTAAAACAACTGTTATGCTTTGCTAATGCTGGCCAAAACATGTACTATACTTTGTTATGATAGGGGAATCACATATCAGGTGATGAGCATTGATAGAAAAATGACACTTGAAGAATAAAAAGTTAATGTTGGCAAGTCCTGATGCAAAAAATAACACTTTTACAAAGTAAAATATTTATTGAATAAAATAATAGTGCCCACTTTAACAGATTTTGGTACATGTCTAGGGTGCCCAATGCCCAGATTAGGGAGATGCCCATTTTAGAGAGGTGGCTTCATAATGTAGTCCGTAGGAAAAATTAAATGGGACCAAAGAAAAGTGCCCACTGTAAGGAGGTGCCCACTGTGGAGAGGTGCCCACATACGGAGGTTTTACTGTATCAATTTCTTTTCAGAACCTGATTTATCTTTTTGCTGCACACAAGAATAAATGTTGACAAATCAATGAATAAATAATTAGTAAAATCAGTCTCAATGGGTCTGGGATGACAAAAATAAAGCATTTCGTCCCACTTACACAGTCAGGGACCACTGGTACAATTAGCCAAATATTTGTTTTATTCATTTGGCCCAAGAAATATGCATATGGCAAAATTCATTTTAACATGAATTATCCAAGAGTTAAATCAAATTCTGCAGATTGCTGTTTTATTTCCCAATTTGGCAACAATTTTGAAGGCCCAGATTTGTCGGTGACTGTATGTCCCATGTAAGGTGTGAGGCACTCCTGCAGGATTTGAATACAATCCTCTCACATACATGTATTTAGTTGGACTTTTGCATGATTATTGTAGCCATGTAATGTACATGATGTAAATATTGAATGTCCTTCTGACGTAAAAAATAAGTACAATTAAGACCACATATTGTATGATAGAAATTATCAGAGCCCTTGGCATGCATAAAATGCCTCTGAACATTCCACAAAGTAATTCTACAAATTTACTGTTACATGAAAGATATAGAAACTTAGAAAGTACTGCATTTGTGGACAACAGCAAGAATGCATAGGTTGATAGTTTTGTCTGAGAGCAGCGACACAGTGACAATATCTGTGCCACTTTGTCATATGTACATCAGGTAGGAGCCCATATCTTGAGAGTTTTACTGTACAAAATACTGCCAAAAGTAAACAAGAACATCATCATGAACAAGTTTGTGCATAAGACGCCAGTAAGACCACATATAGAATACTGGAACATGATCTGGGATTCTCATTATCGCCTAAATCAATTGGCAGTGGAAAGAGTCCAGCCTCAAGGAAAATTGGTTCCTGAATTTAGAGACTTGCCATACGAACAGAGATGTCTTCCCCATTTCATAGAAGTACAAGAGGCGATATGATGCAAGAGTTTCCTATACTAAGCCATTTCTATATTTCAAGCAAAATATAGGATTGTCTTCAAAAACAGAGGAAATATAGGTATTATAATAGGATACAGTTGCAAACACCTATATTTCCTATGTTTTCAAGGCAACCCTACATTTTTAGTCTAGAAAAGAGAAAACAGAAGTGGACAACCCGTAGTAAATGAAGATGTAAGATGTGTAGACAAAAGGCAGATGAGATGGTGGATCATTGGCTGTTGTGGTGCAATGCATATAGAGAGGTAAAGGAAGATTTTCAGTGTTTCTGTTAGGAATTCTTCCAGGGGGTCACAATAAGGGAAATTCAGGGGAAAAGACTAGATTTTCACAGATTTTACATGAAATAAACAAGGCTTTTGACCCTTTAGAATTTTCTCCGAGGGTATTTAAGGTTTTGAGAGGGTAATATACCCCCATTTGGGGGTTAACGGGAACACTGATTTTTCAGGAAGTAGCACAGGGAAGATTACAATTACAAGGGTTTGGAAGAGGTTCAGTGTTTAGAGGAAGAGGAACATGTAGCATGGGTTTTAGGTTTGAGCGCTTTCTGGGAGGCAGGAAAGGTACTAACAGTGTCCAGGACTACCTGGTAGGATGCATGGAGAAAAGGTATGAAATAATAGAGTTAAAAGGCAACAGGGTAAATTAGAATTCCAGAGTACAGGGAAGAAAGGGAATGGTAGTAGCCCTTATAAGAACTCCCATGGGGGTCCCCATGGATAATGCCTGAGCCTTGCAGGCAGGGACAGGGTGTGTGTGTGTTTTTTTTTTTTTTTTAAAGAAAGTACAAGTGATGAGTGTTGCGGGAAACTCCAAGGACCAGGGACCCACCACAGCTGTGAAGGAGTGGGTAGTGGACCCTTCGCCTTGGCTCTGATCCTGAAAAAATGACCATGGTTTCCTCCGCCTCATCAACTTTTCTTTTCTTTTTCTCTCTCTAGGCCACCTGTGTCACACAGGACCGCAGTAGACAAGCAGAGAGCCACAGTATTATTGCATTATCATTAATATGTCACGTGGCCTTGAGATAATATTGACAACCCATAGTCTGAGGTCTGTTAGCAGCTTTCCTGAGGCAAAAGTTTCTCGCTCACAAACTTTCTAAATATGCTCATGAATGTGTTTTATGCAATTTGCTGAATTCATGTGGCTATGTAGATTGCAGTAATTGGCCAACTTATCAAATACGCTGACCAACATGGTTGCCATGGCAACTGCCCCACATTATATTTGATACAAACTATGTATTTTGCAAAAATCAAAGGCATAAAATGTATTTGTGATCAGACTTGTCAAGATCTCAGCACTCAAAAAAGGTTTAGGAATGCAACATTGACCTTGGTGAACCAATTCATGTTGTTAAGCATAAGGGTTTTTTTTGCAAAATATCAGAATTGATATGAAAAAATACTTTGGTTTAACCGTTACCATGGCAACCAAATGTTACACCTATTATTTTCATTTTGACACGGAAACTGAGAGCACTACATTTTACTGAACATGTTGATATATAGTTATGATAACTAGTTACATCATAGATGCACCATTAATTGGGTCCAACATTTTAAATTTTGCCCAAAATCCCCAGATAGGCCTACAGGCTACATGACAGGAATGGAAAGTATTAAAGCCTAGTAAAGGCACTAGTTGAAGTTTTATTTTTAAAATGTCACTGGTGAAATGTTACTGCTTGATGTTAATTGAAATGCAGCTGATCAAATGTTATTGCTTGATGTCAACTGAAAAACCTTTAACTCTGTGGACCAAAAGTGTGACATGAAATCCACTCATTTTGCAGCGCGACCAACAGATAAATTTAGGACACTGAGGAAGTGTCATAATGAATGGTGGACAAGCAATCGATAGCACAGCGCCATCTTTCAGTTGGTGCACGAACCACATATCCATGGTGAGCACAGTGCGATCGGTCGACAGCTCGTGACAGATATATGCCTAACATTAAAGGGATACTCCGGTGATAATTTACAAATTTTGAGTTGTTTTAAATAATAAATGTGGACCCATATCAGAAAATACAAACTTTTTTTCTGCAACTGGATATGCAAATATCAAGTTTTCTTAGATATGTATGACAGGTTGTGATGTCACTAGGACTAACTGCTACAACTAATGCAATGACAGCTGAGTGAAACTGACAAAAACATGGAAACCTGACCAAGAACACATATTTTACTTTCACTATGGATGAAGCAGTGTGTATAGATATAATCAGATTTACTAAACTGACATATTTACTCATTTATTGAGAATTAAGAAGAAAAGAAAAATGCAGAAATCAATCTACACAAGCTAACAGCTACTGTGAAGCAGGCAGTCAACTAATATACCACACTGATAAGATCAGAGCGTGATTAACAGAGTACACAAGTCATTATGATATGCCTGCTAATGTTGTGTATCTCAGCTTGGTGCCCCCTCAAGGTTTGTGTATTATATATGAAGGGTAGCCCAGGTGACATCACACATGCACATACCTATTGGTAATATAAAATAGCTGTCACTAAAACCTGTTTGAGAAAAAATGTTGAAAATTTGTCAAATGAACACCTATAATGACCATTAATAACCAACCTGACACATTAAGTTGACACATTGACTCAGGGTTGGCAGCTAAATAGAGCTTAATTGTTTGAGGAGTAGGTGTCATCATGGAGTTTGTTTTACATCTCTGGTACGGGATGTACATTGTTGCAGTCCTTGTTAGGATTTTCCTTGGTTTGTACAGGTGGTCTAGCTGCAACTGTTTATTTTACAATCACTGGGTCTGAATATAATGCCCCAGCTTGTTTCCACTTCAGTTAAACATTGGTGGATGGTTTAACTAGGAAAAGCTGTCCAGCCAGAAAGGGTACATTTTGGTTCAGGGGTAAGTCAAATTGTTCTTATCTGAACCTGTACTATGAAAATTTGGTAATTATGGTTTGTTTGACAGGTATTCTTCTTTGATATGAAGCTCTGCATTTACTTGCAAAACTTCACATATTTAGCTAATTCATCAATTGCCACGTTCATATTTATTCATTATTATGTGGGTTGTCTTTGCTGAATATTTAGCTTAGACAAGGAGCCGCTACTCAGAGAGACATGTACGGGTAAAAGGCTGCGAAACATGTTGAGTAGTTACCCGCCGAAGACCCTTTAATTTATTTGGGCTGATACAGCCTATGTTTAAATTTTACAGGGGAAGGTGTGCAATATAGACAATAGTAATTCCATATATATACAGGTTAGACAGGGACAGGTTAGCTTATGGAGAGTAAAGAGTTCGAACTGCGGAATAGGATATTGACTACTAGGAAGTGGTTCTGGGCAAAAAGACACAAATACAAAACAAAAAACAAAAAAAAGGAAAAACTTTAACTGTTGTTCCCCTTTAGCACCATGTTTGATCTCTATAAAATTATACCCCACCATGATCATGTTACGTCTTCAGTCTTAAAGTGAACTAAAAAATATTTAATGTGTGCACACCATGGTGGGATGCACAGGGTTACAGACCACAGTTGTGATTGGTTGGTTGTGCACCCCAACGGAGATAGTCTGTAATTGTGAAAACACTGTGTTTTGGCATGCTGTAGCTTCTGTTTAAATAAAGTTAGCTACGTCAGGTTTGCTGCATCACAGAGTTGCTTCATTGGTGGTCATACAGGTGCACTGTCTTCCAGGCCAGGTGGGAACTTAATGGTGGGGAAGGACCATGATATGACCCTGGCAAGAGCGCAGTTCATACACCTGTATAAAGCTGACATCCAGGTGTTGTTTCGTATTTCAATTATCACAAATTAACGAGCTGGGAATTATATGGCAAAAATCCATCCATGTTTTTCTGACATTTTTACCTGTTAAATGCCGTTCATGGAATTTTAAAGTACCAAAATGCTGATTTTTTAACTCAGCAGAATGTTTGTCCGACATAATCTCTTATAATTTCTGCCTTCTGGTGCCCCACACACTGGTGCCAGTGGTAGATACGAACCCACATACTACTACTAACCACCAAAGTTACTGCCTACCGAAAATACTGATTAGGGATTAGTATTTTCGGCCCGGGGGGGGGGGTACTTCCTATACCTTGCTATACGGGTAGGCGCCGCGGAAAAGACCCCCTATTTTCGGTACTTGTCGCTCTCTAAGGCCCCCCTTTTTCCTGCTTGTAGCTCTAAAAGACCCCCCTTTTTCGCTTGTCTCACCCAAAGACCCCTGTGTTTTTCAATTCCTGTCTCCAAATTGCCCCAAAATACACCAAATTTTATGTAAAATTTCATTTTTTTTTCAATACAAGCTCCAAAAGACCCCCCCATTTTCACATTGGTTCCGCTGCCGTTGGGTCCGGGTTTTGTACCGTCGGTGGAGCCTACCCACCAAAAATTCCGGGGAGTACCCCCCCCGGGATTTTCGGTAGGCAGTTGCGGCAGTTGCCCCTGACCGGCATCACACCTCCATGCCTAGCCCCAAGGGACCTCCCCCACTCTGAAATCAAGCTTACAGAGCGTGGGGATGTCCCTAGGCTTGGGGCTACTCCATGCCCTGACCCTGTGCTTAGGGATGTATCGGAAATTCAGATGGCCGTGTCTGATGCAACGAAGCTGCCAAAGCCCAAGTTGGCCTTAGTAATAGTATTACTACACTGACAATGACATGACATAGGTGCACATACATAGGGGGCCTAGACATATCAACTGCTGTAATTATGTTACACCCGAGGAAATAGAGAAATGATTGAATAAAACTGCTGCTTGCACCAGCATAATTATAACTTAAATAAAGCAAAAAGCGACATAATAAATTAATATTAACAAGAGTCTAATTGTTATTAATATGATGTAGCTGGTGGTTTGCTACATTTATATATTTCGATAAATGCTGATTGGCACAATCACCTGTAGGCTGTACTAGTTTTTCACAAATAACTTCCAAGTCCGAACCAACCTTCCGAGTCCGACCGCCCAGCTGTTTCACAATGTCAATGAGTGATACAAATCACAAAGGCACAATGGCGAAACACGTCAACAGCTTGCAGTTTTTGCAATGGACTGTGGACACCCATGAATTCGCGCAGGTCCACCGAGGCTTCCGTGTCTGGAGCCAGATTGAACATACCTTGCCCAAAATGCAAATATGAAGTTCACCGTACAAATTAGGCTTCAATTGTAGATGTGGGAGGGAGAGGAAACGAATAGGGAGTCATCTGGCGGTATCGTGAATTTCCAGTTTATACGCGCTAAAAGCAACCACGTGGACGCCTACCTGAATTATCGCTCACACAAGTTCCACAAAATCAGCAGTGAGACTGAACCGGCAACCGCTTGTCACAGACAATAGTTGAAAGATGGCGCTTGCTTTCCGTGAGTCTGGGAGGCGATAGACTTTTTACGTCACGATCACTGAATGTCAGACGCACGAATTGGCGCTTGCCACGCCATCCTGGCCAGACGTACTTCTCATGCAGAAGACAAGACAAAGTGCTGTGTCCCGACAGGGTTATTACCAGCTGTGACAACCACAGGCGAAAATAAACATTTGCGAGTGGCCGTCAACGCTGTGGATATTATGATAACCCCACAGCGTTGACGGCCACTCGCAAATGTTTATTTTCGCCTGTGGTGACAACAAACAGCCGAAAAGAATTAAGTCGGTCAAAACGATGAGTCAAACCCGTCAGGTAACAGCGGGCATGGTCAGCTAAGGTACTCCTAATTTAAGGTTGCACAGAACTCAACCTCAACCCACATGCTCAAGCCAAGGCCCGGGGCTCAAGTTCAGGAGCAAAAGAACAGGAAACATTTTGTGATGACTCTCTTCAGTCATAATGTATGATAAAGTAAGCTACTTGGCCTTATTGAATGTGTGGAAAAAAATAATGAATCTTCTTCCCTCTAAGTTCTAACGATGTAGATCATTTTGCAAATCATCTATAGTTCTCTTACCCTACCGCGATTGAATTATTAATTGTCTTCTTGCATGGGATCACAAATTTGAAAGACTATACCGGTACAGTTAATCTTCACAAATGCCATTTGTATTAAAGTAAACCGTAGTAGACTAAAGTACTCGAAATACAGAGTACTGTTTTGGAAGAAAACCAACTTTAGAGCTTGATAAAGTACTACTTACTGATGCAAAGACAGCTAATTATATTTTTGGGGTTACTATAATCATGAACTAGTCTATAGATAGGCCCTACGTGCAAAGATCAACCATTGTACTTTCTTAATTGTTAGATCAACACAGTGATAATGATATGGTCCGGGTTTGTTTTTTTTTTTGTTTTTTTGTTTTGTTTTGTTTTTTTTTGGGGGGGGGGGGTTTTGTCTTTTTTTATGCTGTTTTAGTCTATTTTAAACAAATTATAAAACTGTAAAACTGGTTTAGTTTGATTCCTAACAACATTATCCCAAAACGTTTGCCTTATTTTGTCGGGATATCTTGTTTAGTTCAGGAAATTTAGCTTTGTAAAGTTGAAAAAATCGGGCTTTTTCGCGTTTTTCTATGACAAGGTCGATTTTTCAACTTTGCAGAGCGACAATTCACAAACTGAACAAGATCTCCAAAAAATATGGCAATTATCTTTTTTCTCTTTTTTTATGATAATGTTAGGAACCAAACCAAACCATTTTTACAGTTTTGTCATTTGTTTTGGAAGAGAAATAAACATGAACAGAATAAAACCTTTCTTTCTTTCTTTCTTTCTTTCTTTCTTTCTTTCTTTCTTTCTTTCTTTCTTTCTTTCTTTCTTTCTTTCTTTCTTTCTTTCTTTCTTCTCTCTCTCTCTCTCTCTCTCTCTCTCTCTCTCTCTCTCTCTCTCTCTCTCTCTCTCTCTCTCTCTCTCTCTCTCTTTCTTTCTTTCTTTCTTTCTTTCCAGGCAAATTTGTCCGACATTTCATTTGAAAAGTGTTATACGTTGAAACTCCAAACTTGGCACAATTGTACTTCCATAGATGAAGTCTCGCCTTTTTATAATGAAAGGTCGATCATGCTTTTCAAAATTATGCAATTAAAGTTTTAAATCTGCAATATCTTAAATGATATAGTAGATGTGGCTCCGAGTGTATAGGAGTTCGATCATACCGAGGCAAAGGTCATCTCAAATGTCAAGGTCAATGGTCAATTTAGGTCAAATGTCATTTTAAAGGTCAAGGTTCATTTCAGGTAGAGATCAGCTCAAGGTCAAAGGCCACTTTCGATGGTGCATTTCTTCTTGCCATAACTTGGCCAATTTTTATTCAATTTTGATTATGTTTGGCTCAAATTGTAGCTATTGTAACACTGCACATTTTTTTTAAAAACTTACATGTGACTTCTAAAGGTCAAGCGTCAAGGTCATTTCGAGCTTTGAAAGCTGCGTCCAGCCATAACTCGGCCAATTTCCATCCAATTGTAATCATGTTGGACTCAAATTGTAGGTATTGCAACACTGCACATTTTTGTAAGAACATGTAGCCTTTAAAGGGCAAAGGCCAAGGTCATTTGGCCCTTTGAAATTTTCATTGTGCCATAACTTGGCCAATTTTCATCTGATTTGGTTCACGTTGGGCTTAACTTGAGGGTATTCTAACACTACATTTTTGCAATTTACACGTGACATGTAAAGGTCAAAGATCAAGGCCATTTAGACTTTGAAATTTTCATCCAGCCATCAGCTTAATGGAATGTGAAGTACCAAAGGTCAAAGTTGTGCCATTTAAAATTAAGAACTTTTGAAGCCACACATGCAGGTTTGCTTTGAAGCAAATCTTCTTTACTAGTTATCACTGTGTTTGTTTACCAATTAGGCCGGGACAAGTGTTGATCTTTGCACCAATCTGTAGTTCATGACCAAACCAACCCCGAAATATATGCTTTAGCTGCCATTGCATCAATAAGTAGTACCGTAGAGGGCTGTACAGATGTTTTTTTTTTTTTCAAAAATGATCCCATGCATAAGAGTCATTAATTACAAGTACCACGCTCATGAATACTGACCCCATCTTCAAATCGAAAAATCTGCTCAATTTAGAAGATATTTAGAAGCTACAAGTGTTATAAATTTGCATTATTAACTCCTAAATAATCAACTCCTCGTGTACTTTCACAAAATTCTGATTGCGTCAACGTCCCAAGTACATGACCATGATACGAGATGGCAGCAGTTATTTGTAACTCATACTCAACGTGCTTTTGCCAAAAATGTTTAAGACTTGAAATTGGCCGCCTTTTAAACGCAACACCGAAAGCTATTAAAGAAAAGGTATGTAGTTACAGTTACGGTACTTTGGTTTTTCTCAATACAGGTCTATAGGCTAAAGAAAACATTCATACGTGGTATGAAGATTCATGTAGGCCTACAACTCAAATTGTTATTTTTGTAGATCAAATTGATTGTGGAATATTAGTATTTATATATATATATATATATATATATATATATATATATATATATATATATATATATATATATATATATATATATACGTAAGTTTATTTAATTTATGGCATTCATGATCACCATATCAGTCTTTGCTATTATGTGTATGTAGGACGGCACATATGATAGCGGTCTTTAAATTTCGTGTCTCCCTGACCGATATTTCTTCCATTTCATTTGCAACACGTCATTTTTAAAGTGATTGTGTCAACGCACACTTTTCTGTTTTTCTAGGAATTCTTTCTTTCTTTCTCTCTTTCTTTCTTTCTTTCTTTCTTTCTTTCTTTCTTTCTTTCTTTCTTTCTTTCTTTCTTTCTTTCTTTCTTTCTTTCTTTCTTTCTTTCTTTCTTTACAGGCAATTTTGTCCGACATTTCGTTTGAAAAGTATTATATGTAGAAACTCCAAACTTGGCACAATTATACTTCTATGGATAAAGTCTGGCCTTTTTATAATGAGAGGTCATGCTTTTCAAAATTATGCAAATGAGGGCTAATTAAATTTTTAAATCTTTAATATCTTATATACTATAGTAGATGTGGCTCCAAGTGTATAGGAGTTCGATCATAGCAAGGTAAAGGTCATCTCAAATGTCAAGGTCATGTCAAGGTCAAAGGTCAAGTCAAGGTCAAATGTCAATTTTAAGCCAAAATGTCATTTTTGAGGTCACGGTTCACTTCAGGTAGAGGTCATCTGAAGGTCAAAGGTCATTTCAAGGTCAAAGGCCACTTTCGATGGTGGCTTTGTTCTAGCCATTACTTGGTCAATTTTTATCCAATTTTGATCATGTTGGGCTCAAATTGTAGGTGTTGCTACACTGAACATTTTTATAAGAACATGTAACCTCAAAAAGGCAAATGTCGAGGTCATTGGCCCTTTGAAAGTTTCATCTTGTCAAAACTTGGTCAATTTTCATCCGATTTGGTTCATGTTTGGCTTAAATTGTGGGTATTATAACACTGCAATCTACATATGACCTGTAAAGGTCAAAGGTCAAGGTCATTTGGACTTTCAAACTTGCATGCAGCCATGAGCTTAATGGAATGTGAGGTACCAAAGGATAAAAGTTGCAGCAATTTAAAATATGCTACATAGCACCATTAGAAAATTTGAATCTTGAATAACTTCAAAGCTATAATACATAGAGATACCAATCCAACTTCTGCTCCTGTGTCATGGAATAGTTGTACATTGCCATACTAATATGCTTTGAAGACACACACACTGATTTGCTATGCAGCAAATCATCTTTCCTAGTTCTTTTTTTGTATTTATGAAAATGGATTGTATGCATTTACGTTTTGCAAGAAAAAAATGGAGGAGGAGGAGGAGGAGGAGGACGGATTGCAAAATATATATGTTTAGTTAGAAGAAACTCCGTGGTATCGAAGAGGAGTGTTATGTGTCATCAAAATTGTATACTTGTAAAAGAGTGGGAATAAGAAAAGTGTTTTCAGCATTCGTTTAGTCATAAATGTATGGGAACTGGTATGTTATTAAAGATACAACAGAATGGATATTTATAGCAAATGAGAACTGACATAATCTGAGGGAGGTCACAAATCGTATGCCTGGAACTTAATTTATGGAAAAAATGATGGATTACCAATTGATGGTGTTATTACTTTATTCAATATTTATGCTCCAAATGGAGTGAGGGAATTAGAGAGGACTGAATATTTTCATAGGCGTAACTTGTGTCTCTAACTCCAAGCGTTCGACAGAAGTACTCGTAATTTGATATCCGACGTCGGTCATAGAATCCGCACAATCACTAGATGGGGAATACTAAAGTCTATTCTATTATGGCTAGACGTAATTACCTCCAATGGTTACCCCCATGCAGCACTTTTCGCATAGTACAGACGTGTACCAGCCACTTTGCTGATGTCGGCACTTCAGTTTAATCACTGCGCGTAGTGCTCATTTTTTTTTTTTTTTTTTTCAAAATTGATTTGTATGTAACATTGTTTTAATCACAGCACTGACTTGTAACTTGATTTTGTACAGGTACTTTTTCAGCAAACTGCCCACATTCACAATGTTAAAACGAAATATTTTCTTCCCTTAGGTGGCTCCAGCGGTAGCGGATATCAAATCCTGAGCTGGAGTCATCCTTACATACATTTTGTTGTAAATGATATGTTTTTTTTTTTTTTTTTTTCAAATTCACACTTTTGGTTGTTACATATGATGTACATTTACTGATCACTGATGTGTCAATTAAAGATGTTCTGAGTTCTGAGTTCAATTACCGCTCCGAATTCAAGTGTGTGCAAGTTAACACAAACAAATAGTTCCATTGATTCTAACAACCTTAGACCATCACACACACACACACACACACACACACACAGACACACACACATACACACACACACACACACACAACAACACATGTAAAGTGTTGAATTTTATTATTAGAACTTTTGATCACAAAAAAGTGTTGGGAGAGTGACGGAAGGCAGACGACTTCTTTTTATGTCAGAGTGGTATTTACTACTACTGTGTGGGTCATTAAAAACAAAACTTTGTCAGATAGTTACCCAAAAGTTGAAAAGTTGATTAAAACGTTAGGTATCAAGTATTTATATTGGGAATACTTTTCAAGACATAAATATACGTGAAATAATTGAATCATTAGAGAAATAAATTAGCGAACTTCTGTCGAGTGGTGGAAGACCAATAACCAGTTATGTAAAGTGTCAAAACTATCTTTTCTGATGACAAAACATTGAAGTGGTTGCATATACTAAATGAAGAAGAACCACCAGTTTATTAGAGCTGTATGAAAGCTGGAACATGTTACAACTGAATAAAAAAAAGCATCAGGAAGTGTGTCTAGCTTGTCAGAAGAATTTTTCTGCCTAAATCATTTGATAAGGAAAAAATGGCAGTACATTGTGTGATCGAACATGGATGCAAAACGGGATTTTGAAGCGAAAACATATCTGAAATGAAAAGGAGTCGGACTGTATCAATTTAGATACTCTTTGCAAAAAATGACATGTAAATAATGGTAATGAAAAACATAAGGTGTGGGAATTATTACAACTGTTCAGAAATACATTTACGACAACGATACATAATCTCATAAGTAGAAATGTAAATCTGGATTATGAAAGTTTCACCGGCAACATGTTCTTTGAAGATATATCTTAAGAGTGGTCCTGTAATAAATGTTATGATTGAATGTTTATCAAAAATCACATCGTTAACCATAGATATTATAATTTCAGTTTATAAGCAAAAATCAAATATTGCAAATATTGATAAAGCCAAAGTATGTTTGAAACAATACTGGAATAGAGTATGGAAAAGTGAAATTGGAAACACACAAAATGTTACAATGGAAATTTCGCCATGATGTAATATATATATATATATATATATATATATATATATATATTATTAATGATCATTTATCCGTGTGGGGCATTTTGAAAAAAAGTGTAATGTGTGTTGGTCTTCATTGGATTGCCAGAATGAGCAAGAACGCTGTGAAAGAAGGCAACATATCTGTGAGAGAGAGAGAGAGAGAGAGAGAGAGAGAGAGAGAGAGAGAGAGAGAGGGAGAGAGGGAGGGAGGGAGGGAGAGAGAGAAAGAGAGAGAGAGAGAGAGAGAGAGAGAGAGAGAGAGAAGGCTGAGCACCTTCCACAACCACCCATACCCGGTGGCAGTGGGAGGTAGGGGGTCGTACTTCGTGTCGTTGGGGAAAGTCCTGAGAGGATGAAGTGATGGCAAGTTGAGTACTCTTCTCATGCCTGGCGCATGGTGGCTGCACTTACTCCTCTCACCTTTACTTAAAAACTTTTGCTTCTATCTTGCCTTGCTGTGAAAATGAAAACACTCACATGTAATAGGAAAGGCTTGATGCAAACCCTCCCAATCGTCCCGTTGCCAGGTAGGGTTTATAGGGAGGCCAATGGTAAAAAACTATCACGAGGCAACTACTGATAATAATAATAATAATAATAATAATAATAATAATAATAATAATAATAATAATAATAATAATAATAATAATAATAATAATAATAATAATAATAATAATAATAATAGAGATTTGCTTGTCTTCAAATCATTCTGTGTGCCTACAAAATTTTTTAACATTACCTTTTCAGTATCAATTAAACTCCTGCAACAATATTTTTTTATGCGGCTGTGTAAAAAACCTATAAATTGAAGTTGAAAAGGCACCTCAGTCTTATAGTTTTGAAGCTATTCAAGATTAAAATTTTGTGTATTTGCATAAACCAATTGCAAACTGCTACAACTTTGATTCATGGTTCATTGGATGCATGCGCAGCAATCCCACAAATCTATCAATTGAAGTTTGAATGACACCTCAGTCTATAATAATTTTGCAGTAATCCAAAATTTTAATTTTGTGTACTCACCTAATTTGCATAAAATAAAATGTAATAACTTTGGCTCATGTTTTATTGGATGGGGCTATGTCATGAACGTATCAACTGAAGTTGGAATGGCACCTGTATCTGCAATAGTTTGGAAGTTATTCCATGTTCAGATTATGCGAAAGGTCTAATTTGCATAAATTAAAGTTTTACAATTTGTGGTTCATGTTTCATTGGATGCAACAATGTAACAAACCTATCAATTGAAGTGGAAATGGCACCTCTATCTGTAATAGTTTTGAAGTTATTCCAGATTCAAATTTTGTGTATTTGCATAAATTAGAATGCGACAAATTGGATTCATGTTCTGTTGGATACGGCTATGTCACAAAGCTATATAAAGTTGGAATGACGCCTCTATCTGATGATAGTTTGGAAGTTCTTTAAGAATTCAGTTTTGTGTATTCACTTAATTTGCATAAGTATGATTTTTTTGGAACAGTAGTGTCCCGGAAAACTGACCACAAAATTCATACGGAAATAAATAAAGCACTAGAAAAATTCATTTCCTTGTCAGCAAGTCTGTGTGCCTACAAAGTTTTTAAAGATTGCCTATTCAATATTTTTTTAAATCCTGCAACAATATTTTTTTCATGCAGCTATGTAAAAAAGCCTATAAATTGAAGTTGGAAAGGCACCTCAATCTACATGTACTATATTTTTGAAGTTATTCAAGATTTAAATTTTGTGATTTGCTTAGTTTGCATGAATTAAAATGGTATAACTTTGGTTCATGTTTCATTGGATGTTGTCTGCAAAGCAGCTCTTCTTTGTCCAGCGAGTCTGTACATAAACATCAGAATACAAAAAACAGTCTGCTTCGCAGGCAACATTGGATGCAGCTATCTCACAAATCTATTAATTGAACTCTGAATGATATCTCAGTCTAAAATAATTTTGAAGTTTTTCGAGATTTAAGTTTTGTGTATTCACCTACTTTCATAAATTAAGATGCTTTAACTTTGGTTCATGTGTCATGGCACGTAGCTATGTTCGAACTTGCCAACTGAAGAAGAAATGGCACCTCTATCTGTAGTCATTTTGAAGTTATTCCAGATTTAATTTTTGTGTTTTTTCACCTAATCTACATCAATTGGAATGCTACAACTTTGTTGCATGATTCATTAGATGCCGCTATGTCACAAACCTGTACACTAAAGTTGGATTGGCACCTCTATTCAACTTTAAAATGTTTCAAGTGTTCCCAATAAGCATAATTTAAAATGCTACAGTTTTTGTTAGCTGTCCATTAGATTGGCAGGTGGTAGAAACCCGTATGGATACTACTTTAAATTTTGTGTCTATCTGTAGGCCTTATAGGTTGGAAGACATGGAGCTTTTAAAATTTTAATTGCCCCTAATTTGCATAATTTTCAGCATCATGGCTCTTCCAAACAATATGCATAACTTCAATATTATGTCTATCATCCTGCCAAATTTGGTACTTTTCGGAACAATGGTGTCAGCAAAAAAAAAAAAAAAAAAAAAAAAAACCTGACCACAAATTCACATGGAAACAAATGTATGAAGCAAGAAATAATATAGTATTTGAGGAAAAACAACAAGTCTGTGTTCACACACAGACTTAATAAATAAACAAATATATAAAGAATAAAGTATTTGAGCTAAAACAAGAAGTCTTGTGTTCACACACGAATGTAACACGTCAGGTTCCAATGTACAAGGTGGGAAACGGCAAATGTACAGAAAGTTTCTGTCAGGTCACCCCTGAAACGTGACGCTGCATAAGCAAAAAGCCAACAAAATTGAAGTTTGTACTGGCAAATGTGACACTCAATATAGAGACACCTAATGAACGTTATTTAAACAACCTCCTGTTCGCTTTCTTGACAAGTTTCTTGGACAGCATGGCTGACCAACAGAGGTCAATTAAATTAATATTCATATGCTCAGCTGAACAGCCTATCATAGCATGAGATGTGTGGCATACTTGCCCAACAAGATGTCGGAGGCAACAGACGCACGTGTTGGCTGTTACGAAGCGTTCAGTGATACTGCAAACAATGAGGAATAATAATGACCCTGTTTTAACAAAGTGCTGGTAACTGACTTGAAGCACCCTTCATATGCTGTCAAATCACAGAAATTTCATCCAAACCATTGACTTCGTCTTAACATGCTTGGTTACAGTAAATTTTCATTCAATGAGCAGGGAGGAGAAGATTTTTTAATGATTTTTTACGTCTTTTTTGTTTGTTTGTTTGTTTTATTTTTAATTTTGTTTTTATTTTTTAGTTTAGTTTTCTACGAACTTCCATTATATTTTTTTCCTGATTTCCTCTTTGTCTGTGTGGTGTGCAGATTCCTAATTGATGTTAGTTTGTCCATAAGTTTCTTTTTTTTTTTTTCAGCAAAATTCGATTTTTGTTTCTAACTATTGGCTCCTGGGGGAGAAAATCGTTAATAAAGAACCTTGGACTCTGAACTTTGCTTGTCACATGGAAAATAATTGCAGATAAAAACCAGCACACTTGGTCTGTGTGATGACCTCCACTTGACCTGGGTAGTGCCTAGGTCATATATTATCCATTCATGTCCCATTAAGCATTGCCAAACTTGGCAATGCTCACAGGTAGAGCAGAGTAAACAGATGGCGTGGGGAATATAAAGGTATCTCAGTGTTGGTTAACGGGAATAATTAATTTCATCGTGGTATTAAAATAAAACGAAATGGTGGTAACCCAAGAGTAGTCTGCACGTGGTCAAGGTAATGAACTCCTGCCAGACCACTTTCGCGGTGTGTTTTAAGTGTTCGTTCATGCCTGTTAGGCCTATGTGTCATCAGATTTTGATATTTTTTTAGTTCTATCTGACTCTAAAGCCAATGTTATATATTGTGAATAGGCATATGTATGTATGTATGTATATACATATATATATATATATATATATATATATATATATATATATATATATATATATATATATATATGTATATACATATTTATTTATATGTCTTGTCTTGGGTGGTTTATGGGTAGAATTGTAATCCTCAGACCATATGGTGGGCAGTTGTTCTGTTTATCGGCCGTTGAAAAATGCCCATAAACCATGTTTGCCGTAAATTCAATGTGCTACCTAGGGGGTTTCAGATTTGTACAAATTAGCAAATCTGGCCAGATATTATGGGAAGCTATAAATGCCCAGAAACTGTGGTAATTTATACTCGGTATACACTGCCCATAGTCCGGTTTCAGGAGTACAATTGACGCGCGGACAAGGGGCATGACCCACAAACCGGTTGTAGGACCTATTCCTTTATATAAACTAGGCAAAATTAATAACCCTCCACTAAAAGCAATTCTTATATACAAAAAACCACACACATATTTTGAATATATTCAATGTTTCTTTTATTCTGTATACACTTTAGAGTAGATCTGTAGAGGAAATTCTGATCAAATGAAGTTACGCTTCATTGCACAGTGTCAATAAGCAGACAAAGTCTGAATCACAAGTTCGCAAGAGTACCTGTAGAGCACTCAAACATGCATATGAATTGAGTGCAGAGTCTCATCAGAAGCTATCACAGATGGTGCTTGGTTGCATGAAAAGTTATCACAGACTGTACTTAAAGTTAAGGCATTTTCTGAGTTCAATAGAGCAGAAATTGACTCATCACTGTGTCGCATAAAGCACCTTTAAATGTCCATTCAATAGGATGTGTAGCCACCATGGTTGTCAATGCACTGTTGGCAGCGTTTTCGCATGCTGTAGACGAGCTTTCTCACAAGGGCCTGAGGTATGCTGTCCCACTCCTCCAGAAGATAACGCCGTAGATCTGCGAAGTGTTAGTTAGGACCCATCTTCTGGTACACATTTCTTTTCATATGGCTCCACAGGTGCTCAATCGGGTTGAGGTCAGGTGAGCATGCTGGCCATTCCATCACCTCAACACTCTCACTATCCAGGTAATCACGAACCACAGCTGAAACATGTGGCCTGGCATTGTCGTGCATCAGCATGAAGTTGTCTCCAATGGCACCCGCATATGGAATAACATGGGGTTCCAGGACATCCGTTATGTACCGTGTGCTTGTCATTGTTCCTTCCATGATGACGAGGTCTGTCTTGCCATTAGCAGAGATGCCCGCCCACACCATGATGCTGCCCCCTCCTTATGCAGCTGTGGGCTGAACACAACAAGCAGCGTGTCTCTCCCCTCACCGTCTCCATGCACGAACACGTCCATCACTTCTGTGGAGGGAAAAGCGACCCTCATCAGTGAAGAGAACATTGCTCCATCCTGCATGTGTTGTACGGACATGTTCTCTTGTCCACTGCAACCAAGCAACCTTGTGACGTGGGGTTAGAAGCGGCTTTTACACCATGCTCCGGGACCTTAAACCAGCAGCATGCAGTCTGTTACAAACAGTCTGGGTGGACATGCGTCTTTGGTGAGGATTGGCTCTCTCCAGCTGGCTCTGAATATCGGGACCTGTGCTGCTCCTACTCCTCAGTGCTCCATTGACGATGAAATGGTCTTGTTGCCTGATGGTCAGCTTTGGCCTTCCCAGGCGTGGTAAATCTGCAACATCATTTGTGTTTCGGCATTTTCTCAACAACTCATTGATGGATTTGTGGTTCACACCCATTGCCTGTGCGACAGCTCTGCAACTTTCACCTGCTTCAATGCCACCTATGGCTCTTGCCCTGTCCATTTTGGATAACCTTGGCATGGTGATGTTCACAGTTTGACCAGTGATGGCGAATCCATAACTGACAGGAAAAAACCCATGCCTTTATACCCATGATTGGCACAGTGTTTGGCCACATTACACAGGTATGGTGAGAAAAATCAATGGTCAGGAGGGTCCTAACAGGGACAGGAAAGACCACACATGATCCTTTCTGCGAAGTGCACTTTTTGACTTTGTGTCACATTTAGCCCATGTGCAGTTAAGCATGGGCTCCAACTCTGCTCATCTTTACACATGATGTAATCAAAGGATTATGCTACACATACATGTGCGTATCTTTAAATTACCTAAAAAGTATGGGTACACTATTAAATTATTTAAGCGGAGGGTTATTAATTCTGCCTAGTTTATATATATATATATATATATATATATATATATATATATATATATATATATATATATATATATAATTCACATACACTTCACATTACGACCACGTGTCGCCACAACATACTTGTCTCAGAACTCCTCACCCCACCCCAACGTTGTTGTATGTATATAATTCATAATTCAACTATAATTGTAATGTTTCTAAATCCTTGCCAAGTAAAATCGAGTCCTGGATCCTGAGCGTTTGAGCAAAGTTAAATATGATAGATCTATAGTGGTACGATGTGTACTGAAGAGTCAATACAATAGAAGGTTTAGTTATCAGGAAACATTGGGAAACACCTGACGTAGCAAAAAATAGATGACCCCCAGAGTTGGATCCTGGAACAGTTTGGACAAGCATGGGTTAAAATCAGACCTAGTTCAACTTATGTGACACAAGTACATGACATGCACTTTTTCTGGACAAAAGAAAGGCTATAGCCCCGGTCCCGTTGGGCATTCGAGTTACTTGTCGGGAAAGTTGACTCTGGTTTCATGGACTATATATTGCAAATGTGTGTATGATTTCTGTCTTTCTTTCTTTCTTCCACTTTTTTTATCTTCTACTGTATTCTACTTGGTGTTCGAATGAAGATATAATAATAATGATGATATAATAATAATGATGATATAATAATAATGATGATATAATAATAATGATGATATAATAATAATGATATAATAATAATAATAATAATAATAATAATAATAATAATAATAATAATAATAATAATAATAATAATAATAATAATAATAATAGCTCCACACAAGCTATTGTGAGCGACATTCAAGCTATTGTTCCCCCGGGCCATTTTACCGGAGTAGGTCAAGCTGACTTTTATACACAACAGATATGCTTTCAAATATAATTGATGCTACCTCATTGTGCTGAGCATGTCCAGATAGACTGCACACCAACAATACACCTCTGATACAATACAATGGACGTTCCATTTCCATTTTTTTTTTAAATGTTGATATGAGTGCCCACCACCTGTCCAACTACTGTAAACTGCTTTAATTTCGCTGTATTCTTATTTTGCGCTTATTTCACCGATGGCACAAAACCGTGAAAAATGAAAACACGGTGAAATAGTATTCTAACAGTGCTTGGATAGGAATTATACCCAAAGTAGTGCAACTACAAAAACTTCAGTGAAATGCCAAAAATAAAAAAAAATTAAAAAAACATCAACAAAACAAACAAACAAACAAACAAAAAAGGGGGAAAAAAACAAAAACAAACAAAAACAAAAAAACATAAAAAATGTGAAAATCTAAAGGCGAAAATAAAGAAATTTACATTATGGGGCCATCTATTTACTGCTACGTCAGGTGTTTTCCATTGCTTCCTTATAACCAATCCTTCTGTTGTCTTGAATCTTTAGTACACACCGTTTTACTGTCTTTATGACCAGGAAGAAGAGTCCCGGGTGCGGCAGTAGGCCTTTGAAGTGTGATATGATGACATGTATCACAACAAACTCAATGTAGCATACGGCTTCGTGATTTGTATTCGTGTATGGTTTTACTTTTCTTTTAAAATTTCATGCGAGCTTTGAGATTCAATCTACAGCTTTCCACGACACGCCATTGGCGAAATATATTGTTAAATCTAAAAGCAAACGAAAGCCAGTGAAGTACAAAAGGCATCCTTTTTAATTGATACTTTGCGTAGCTACAGATAATGTTGTTTTCTATCGAGCGTGCCCTACATGTACACACGTAGACCAATAAATAATAAAGGTATGTCGGAACGCACGTGTGTGCCAATATATCCATTTCGTGTCCAGGAATTAATTTGTTGGGGTTGAGATGAATGGAACATTTGACTTACACTCTGAGCCTTTTGGCACCAAATATGTCCGGAGGTACCTGGACCCTCCCCCCCCCCCCCTTCCCGCAAAATTGAAACTAAGGGCTCAAAATACTACAAATATCACTCTAAACTAGAAGAAAATGATTTTCAGCAAATCAGTCTGTGTGCCTAGAAAATTTTTAAAAATTGCCTATTTAGTATTTCTTTAACTCATGCAGCAATATTTTTTTATGTAGCTATGTCAAAAACCTGTAAATTGAAGTTGGGAAGGCACTTCAATCTATTATAGGTTTGAAGCTATTCAAAGATTTACATTTTGTGTATTTGTCTAATTTACATAAATGAAACTGCAACAACTTTGATACATGGTTCATAAGATGCAACTATTCTACAAATCTATTAACTCAACTTTGAGTGACACCTTAGTCTGTTATAATTTTAAAGTTATTCAAGCATTCAGTTATGTGTATTCACCTAATTTGCATAACTTAGAATACCACAATTTTAGTTCATGTTTCATCGGATGCAGCTATGTTTCAAACCTGGAAATTGCAGTTGGTTTGAGCCCTCTATCTGTAATAGTTTGAAAGTTATTCAAGAATTCTTCAAAACTTTGGTTCATGATTCATTGGATGCGGCTATACCACAAACTTACATATTGAAGTAAGATTGGCATATCTATTTGTAATACTTTTGGAGATATTCAACTTTTAAATGTTTCAAGTGCTATTAATTAGCATCATTTAAAATGCTACAGTTTTTGTTCACTGTCCATTAGATTGACAGGTGTCACAAACCTGTATGTACATCATTAAATTTTGTGTTTATCTGTAATAGGTTGGAAGATGCAGAGCTTTTAAAATTTTACTAACCCCTAATTTATGCAATTACCTGATATTTAAATATGACGCTAAAACTATTTAGACTATGAAGTAAAAATTACTACATCAATGCCAGATGCCTATGCTTTGTAAATCTGGGGCATAAAATGACTGCAACAAGTCAAATGTTTACACATTGATAAACATGTATTTATAAGTACGTGTTTTTGAGTTTCACTATTTGCAGGGACATGAAAACATTTACATGACAATCTTTACCAATATCAACTATTAGGCTCACCTAATCCAGTGTCATACATAGCATTCAACTTCATATGACTCTTACAGAAATCAACGTGTTCAACTATTGAGTGTCACCAGCCAGAATGTGTCGGCAAACTTGAGTTGCAAGTTTGCACAGGTAACATCAAACTTCACACAGCTCCTAACAAAAATCTATACCATGGTACATGTACACATTAGACAATCAAGGTTTAACAACCTACTAATGGTGTGGACAAACTTAAGTTCCAAGTTTGCACAGGCTGAACAGGGATGACATAAGATGGATCTTTGTTGGAAGTGGGCAGTGTTTACAAAGGTTATGACACAATGTTATAGATATTTAACTGATGAGCAAATGTCACTGCTGAGCCCAGAAGTACAATAACTATGCCATAAGCTCTTAGCTCTGCCTGTCCCAATGTACTCACTGCCCTGACCAAAATCTTTCCATATTACAGTTTGTCATTTCAGGGAGTTTGGATCTGTTTTTGAGTGATTTCTTGCAGTTGATATGAATCTCCCTTTACAAAGGCATGCAAAACTTTGGTTCATATTTCATTGGATGCTGCTGTGTCCCTAACCTATCAATTGCAGTTGAAATGGCACCTCTCAATCAGCACCAACTTGTCGTGACAGGGAGTCACGTCAAGGAGGCTTTAGAGTATATAAAGCCTCCTTGGTACACAATGCAGACAAGTTTACTTTAGCAACACAATCAGTCTCCCCAGGGATTGAAGGGTAAGCTCACAGCATTGGGCACCACTGCCTCAGCTGTGATAGGTATTATGGAGGCCAGGCTCTCCCAGTTCAGTTATCTCTGGTTGCATAATAGCCTGTGTGTGGAAACAGTTACTAGCTTGTGGGCACAGAGGGGGCAGAAAATATGTCGGATGCATGCGTATTCTGAGGAAGTTCAGTGAATTCAACATAAATACTCAACTTTGTTTGCCTGCTATAGGATTTTGCTTTAGCAATAGACCCATATTTTAGCTTGGAATGGCAACCCTATCTATAAAAGTTTTGAAGGATATGTGAGTTTTGAAATTTCCACAAATATGCCTCTAATTTGCACAATTCTTAACATCCTGACAGTTCCAAAAGTTATGCAATAATTCACTACTAGGTCTATGACCATGCCAAGTTTGGTACTTTTCGGAACAAAAGTGTCCAAGAAAACCTGACCACAAAACTGACACACGGAATAAATAAAAAATATAGATGGATGGATGGATTGATGAATGTATGGATGGATGGATGGATGGATAGATAGATAGATAGATAGATAGATTAGATAGATAGATAGATAGATAGATAGATAGGTAGATAGATAGATAGATAGATAGATAGATAGATAGATAGATAGATAGATAGATAGATAGATAGATAGATAGATAGATAGATAGATAGATAGATAGATAGATAGATAGATAGATAGATAGATAGATAGATAGATAGATAGATAGATAGATAGATAGATAGATAGATAGATAGATAGATAGATAGGTAGATAAGCTTAATATACGAATTTGAGATGAGCCTTTCATTTGCGCGTTTAATCGATAAGTTAGTTTTGAGAAAAGCTTCTTTTATCATTTGTCTGTACCATGACCAATCAATACTGCCTTCTATGATTTCGATGTACCGCTAACAAAAGGTGCATGGAACAACCATATGTCTGTTTTATAGTGTACTTTGAGGAATTTCAAGAGCTTGTTTCAGTTTTGGGTTTGGCGACAAAATGGAAATCCGAGCTGCACGCGAGGAAAGATGACGACCTGGCAGGTCTCCTCTAAAATGTCTTTCAATATATTTTGTGAAAGAGCAATAATTACCAGTAGGAGTGAGACAGGAGAAACTTCATTTGCTTGTCAGCACATTAGTCTGTGTGCCTAGAAAACTTTTAGCAAAGGCAATTGCCTGTTTAATATTCAGTTAACTCCTGCAACAACACTTTTTGTTCAACTGTATGTTCGAAAGAAACATAAACAATTGAACTGTGTCTCAAAGCTATGTAAACTAAAGTTGCAATGATACCTCTATTAATAATAGATCTGAAGTTATTCAAGATTTAGATTTTGTGTGTTTGCCTAATTTGCATAAATCAAACTGCTACAACTTAAATTCATGGTTTATTTTGGCGAAGCTATCTCCAAACATTTTAAATGAATTTAAAATCATTATGGCACCTCTATCTATGACAATTTTGAAGTTGAATACGCAAGATTTAAATTTTGTAAATTTGCGTGACTATTTGCATAAATTCAAATACTACAACTTTGGTTCATACTTCAGTGAATGCAGGTTTGTCACCGACGTATCAATTGAAGTTAGAATGACACCTTTATCTGTAATAGTTTTGAAGTTGTTCAAGATTTAAATTTTGTGTATTCTCGTAGGCATTAACTTTTAGTTGTGCGCAATTTTACACGCCTACAGTACAAATCATATGAATTAAAGTTGAAATGGCACCTCTACCTTTAATAGCTTTGAAGATATTCAACTTGTAAATTTTCAAATGGCTGTAATTTGCATAATTTTTAATATGGTGACTTTTCTAAACCAGGTGCTTCATTTCACTACAAGGTCAATCACCATGCCACGATTGGTACTTTTCGGAAAAATAGTATTCAAGAAAGCTGAGGACAACATTCACACGGAAATCAAGAAATGAAGAATAAAGTATTTGAGGAAAAACAAAAAGTTTGTCTTTGCACACAGACCCAATAAATTAAGAAAGAACGAAAGAAAGAAAGAATAAAGTAAATGAAAAAACATAAAAATTCTGTGTTAGCACACACACTTAATAAAGAAAGGAAGAATAAATTATTTGACGGACAACAAAAAGTCTGTGTTTGCACACAGGCTTAATAAATAAAGAAACAATAAAGTATTTGAGAGAAAACAAAAGTTTTTGTTTGTACACACCCTCAATAAATAAACAAACAAACCAATAAATTATTTCAAGGAGACCAAACAGTCTGTGTTTGTACGCAGACTCAATAGTGGGCTAAATTCACAATGCGTAGGCCTATACTAGTAAAATACTGTGTTCCCTGATGATTTCGGAACATGGGCTTTTCGAAATATAGACTGGACATTCGAAACAGATTCCCGGGACATTAGGCCTTCGGAACACTTTCAGAATGTTGCACGCTCGGAACACTGACCTTCAGAAGATCAGACCTTTGGAACATTGAACATTCGGAAGATGAGCTTTTTTTCGAAATAGTGGTCCGTCTCCATGTCAATTCGCCAACTTTTACTCATTTATTGTCAGAATAAGACTGAGTCAATAGCTTTCCTTGATGTTTGTTTGGCGCGATGCGCCCAACCCACGCCAAGGAAAACTACTGTCCCGGGACATACCATCATGAAAAGTCTAACATACAAATCTCAGCTAAAATGTTTTCTTTTGACGAGAAATTGCAGCAAAAACGTTCAAGCAGACATCAATTTACATGCGGACGCTTTGGGCAATTTGAGCAGAAATGGGTTAACAGTGTTTTCATACATATAGTGTGTGGCAAAACTGTGAAACAAAATAAGGAGGGCTGCTGGTTCCAAATGTTTTAAATCGAAAGACAGAAAGACAATGAAATACAAAAGATATCCTTCGATACTTGGTGTAATTGGAGATAAATGTTGTTTTGTATCAAGTATGCCATGAAACCACTTTTCACACATATTTTTAGCGGCAAAACTGCAAAACAAAACAAGGATATATGCTGGTTCCAAATGTTCATGAAAAAAAGTACCAATTGAAAGTGTTTTTATCGGCTGTGAAATCATAGTGATCTCTGTGAGGTGGCTAATTCAATAAAGTACACCTGAAAATAAGTACCTTCGTGCAAACAGAAATCGTTCGCTCCTGCTCAAAATTGCAATCGAGTGAAAAATGCAATTATGTAGGCTAAATAAAAAAAGAACAAGGAAAATTTAAATGAGTTTGAGCAGGGAAAAACTCTGTTGTTTATTTCCACGAGAACTAAAATGTGTTTCAAATGGAAAACTACATATTGGGGTGGGGGTGGGGGTGGGGGTGGGGGGGACTGCTGTTCAACACATTTTGAATAATTGAGAACCAGTGCACATAATCATCTTTAAATTGGCAGGCGTTGGCTTTTTTTTTTTTTTTTTTTTTTTGGTTTCGTTTTTTTTTTTTTTTTTGGTTTCGTTTTTTTCCTTGATGAGGAGTGGATGTTGCCTGCGAAGCAGAGTGTGTTTTTATGTTCTGATGCACTTCGCTGGCGATAGAAGGCCTGCTTCGCAGACAAGGTTGGATGCGACTTATTAAAATTTTAATGATCCATCACAACTATTACTCGCATGACAAAAGGACCGCGTTTGGGAGGTGCTGTCTGAGTATGTGTGTATTGTAAAAAAAAAAGTTACAGACATTAAAGTGCCGATTTAATATTGCTGACATTCTCCAATTTTTACCTTAAGGCTTATAAGGTATTGTCTATATATAATTTATGAGCCATCAGTGTCGCCCGTGTAATGTTTATATATATTCTAAAACCAGTGTTCAGGATTGGAGCACCAAAATGTGACGTAGTTGAACATGTCCACGTGTTCAAAACAACCTTCCCAACGTAAGAATCGCAGTAAGCTTAAGAAAAGAAGTAAGGTGGTATCTCCATCTTTTACTGCACAACATGGCCAGGCTATAGACTGGCCGAGCCCTGTAGCTCTGGTCCAGTTTAAAGGTAATAGCAAGTGGGCAGAAAAAGTGGACCACTTTTTACTTCCCGGGTGGGCTCTTTAGCTGTTATATCATCGTAGAATGGTCATGTGATAATTAACTATCCTTTCATCTCTTTTTTTTTTGGACCGAGCATGCAAGGGTGACATTGGTTGAGGTGTTATCCACTTCTTGAGCTGACAAGAGATTATGTATATTGATCTGCCCCATGCATATAATTAACGTACAATGTTATTTATTTATTTATTTATTTATTTATTTATTTATTTATTTATTTATTTATTAAAACTCGCGAATTCCAGAAAAACATACATATAATACATCGAGATAAACACAATGAGACTATACAAGTAAAATATACAGAGAGGTATTACAGAATAAAACAGGATGTACCGTAGAACTAAAAAACTTTCGTTAGCAGTGATACCAGCATAATTATGTTTTTCTCCATAAGGTGTAAAGAAAATTTCATGGTGCAATAAAATCTTACGGAGTCGTCGATGCCGTCTTGGCTGCAAGAATGTATGGGCCTGCAGTTATGCCGACAGTACTTCCAAAAGCTAGAGGCACTGGAGAGATCCCACTTCGAGTTACGTAATCTAAAAGAGTACCCGGTGCAGCTGAACCAGTTAAAAATGTTCTGAAAGGAAATTTATTAGCCACCTGGTGGTAGCAGCACTTCCCATACGCTTTAAATGAATATACAGTCAAGCTCAAGTCCAGCTTCTTAACCATCTTATTGGGGCGCGACCCAGCGGAAACAGCTACAGAAAGAAAAAAAAGGTGACATGTTGTATTCTGATTGGAAGAAGATATTCTGTGCCAAGCATAACTGATGTCACGAGATAATTATACGCCAATGCTTGCATGCGTAATGTAGCTAAGGCAGGTATGCTATATGCACCACAGGTTGACTGTAGAGCCTGTTCACAAGATTGCACAGACAATGCCGCCTTCTTCTTCTTCTTCTTCTTCTTCTTCTTCTTCTTCTTCTTCTTCTTCTTCTGATGATGATGATGATGATGATGATGATGATGATGATGATGATGATGATGATGATGATTCTGAACACCACTTTTTAAATTTCAGAACAATTCTTTAAAAGGCAGCAATTCTGAACATCAGCACTTGCTGAACAAATTTGCATGACCCTACCACAAGGTACTTTTTTACACCTATAGTGTCAGCTAAGTCTAAGATCCCCATTCCTTTCATATGTAAAATTGAAATCTTAAACAGGTTCAAAACTATTATAAATAAAGCTGTCATTCCAACTTCAATTTAAAGATTTGTGACATAGCCCCGTCCAACGAACCAAAATTGTAATTTATGCAAAATTGAAATCTTGAATTGCAACAAAACTATTAAAGATACAGGTGCCATTCTAACTTTATTTTATAGGTTCGTGATATAGTTGCATCTAATGAACATTGAACCAAAGCTGTAGCAATTTAATTTATGCACATTACGCTAAAACACAAAATTTAGATCATTATGAAAAATGGCAAAGTTATGTTGAACAATGGTAAAGTGTAGCATTTAAACTGTACTTATTTTGAAGGCACTCAGATTTGCTGTGAACCAAATCTTTGCTAGTTTACTTACTTTTCTCATACCTAGAGCATTTTAACAATTTATGATACAAATTTCCGTCTCACACATATTTGTATTGTTGCACCACAGCCAATAAATCCCCCCCCCCCCCCCCCCGGCCCGTGAGACAGTTTCAAAAGGCGAAGCGTGTGAAATGGAAGTGGCCAATCCTGTTTGCCGGGCATTACTGTTTATACTAAAATTGTACGAGTCACGTGACTAGTATGGAATGTCATTCGTAAAGCGTGGAGTAAGAAACTTGTTGGCAATTTTAGTGCATGAACGGCACATGTTTTTGAAAGTCGCTTTCCCGAAACGGCGTCATCGGAGAATTCTCTGTCGCCTCACAGCATATTTTGATGATTGATTATGCAAAAATAGGTGTGTAGGAAAAAATCCGGTATGTCTTGCATATGAACCGCGTGTTGGAACATTCTGTTGGGTCATTCGGTTTTCGCTTGGTTTAGCCGCGTCCAAAACCGAAAACTGCCCCAACTCGTGTCCCAATGCAGTCTCAAATGCTGCCTCATACGCAAGATTCTCTTGCGTGTTGACCTTAATTGTTGTCTTGGCTCGACAGTTCCTCACAAAACCAAAGTGTAATGAGGTAAGGAAGAATGTCCAGGATCAGTCCGGTTTTGGCCCTTGGCTTCTGCACCCATTTTCTATAGTAACTGTTACAACTGGAGTTATCTACGTACATAGACTGTGGCTCCCTTTCATTATCACACCCCATCAGTGGAGCGCCAACATTACTTTCAGAATAGCAATGCGCCGTCTCTTTACCCAGGTAACCACTGGAGCTCCTTCGAGTTAATTCGAATTAACGTGCGGCGATACAACTTACAAGGCATGCATAATAATTTCCTGCCACAAAGCACAGGGCTTACGCCTGTCAACCATGGTGGACGTACGGGCATATCACTGTCACAGACAGGGCTGGATTCCCCTTTCTCACAAAATTAGTGTCTCTCACAGAAATGTAAGTGAACAAATACCAAACGCATATTCATTTAGTGCTTCCTTAATTGTTCACAAGAAGAAATTTCCATTGGCCTGTACTAATTATCCTTTATTTCCAAAATATTAGTAATATCCCGCTTCCCCGCACAGACAGTGGCCCGTAGCTCGCCAGGCGGGACTGTGATTACCAAGACACCCAGGTATGCAGTTGTGGCGGGAAATTGATGTGCATGCCTCGTAGTAGCATCAGAGTACTATTGAACTGCTTCGGTGTCATGTCCTGTGTTGATTCTAAGGCATACTAAACAGCTAGCTTCAATAAAGGATTCAAACACGACGCAGCTGGAAACAGACGATTATATGCAGATAAAATACCCAGGGCCCGTTAGGGTCCGAGATCTCCTGACTGCCGATACAATCTTCTCTGTAGAGCTTTGTCTTTATGAAATAGGTTTCATCCGATAATACCACATGAAAACTCACAAAACATCCCCAGATGTCGACGAGTTCATTTAGAGTTATGCAGCGTAATATACGGAAAGCAATGCTCTAGATTCAGAGTGTGTTTGTGCAATGTCTGGCCATTTCTTCAGTGCATTTCGGTGACCTGTTACTAGTAAAAAAGACTGGGGCCACAAAACGTTTTAACCATATATATGAACTTCGCAATATCTTCGGTCGCCGGCTCACCAATCGTATTTTGTTATTGCTATTAAGTATTATTGCAGACGATACTGTAGCCAGTCCAAGCCATGGCAGATCCCCACCGACTTTGAAATGCATCTGGCAAACAGTTTTGAAGACATTGAAAATGTAGTTGTGGCCAGTCGACCGACGACGGACGCAGACGCATCCTGTAAGCTTAGGTCACGGACAAGTCAGCTGTCCTCCTGACTAACTTCAAAGAAAATCGAGGTGAATGTCATTGCAAAGACATCATTATTTACATACTCATTCCCCTACCTTTTGTAACACTGCAAACGCAATATGTACAAAATATTAACAAGTATATGTGTACAAGTACTGTTTAAGGTATATTTCGTTGACGTATTTGCTTCATTCATGACACAGAACACACAAACTTCGAAGCACTCAGCAAACTTTAATTTATCTCAAATACAAATTATATTAGGCATACTTTTTCCAACAGTTATGTCATGTTGTTGTACAGAGAATTTGTGCGTTTCCCAGTTTAGGGCAGGCTATAGCTTCGGAAGACACTGGTTGAAGACTCGACCGTTCCGCGGTGATACAACTCCTAAGTAAATAATTTATGGATTGTCAACAATGATGTTTCCATCGAAACTATGCCAACTCCAACTCTGAGGAATCAAACACAGATTCATAATAGTGTGTGAAAATGTACAGAAAAAAATGTGCATGTATAAACACAACACTTGAATGTTAAATTCGCGATGCCTAATGGGTGCATACAAATGAAGCTAAAACATGGTTTTCACTTAATGTCTCTATAATGTATGCATCAACTGGAGACCAAGTCCTTGATCTACGTACGGTTCTTTGCTGTGAAAGTATAATGCAGCATGTACTCTTAATCCACATTTTAAGCAAATAGTTCGGACACATTTTCTCTGGATAAGACAAACCCTCTCCTTTGCACAGATCTGTGTTTGGAGTTTTGATGTAGTCTCCACGCATAGTCATATACCTTAAGGAGGTGTCTTTTAACTTCCAGAGCATTTTTTATGATAGTGCCACTGTATTTCACATTTTTGGATACAACTGCGCGGCGTAAAAACACGTTGCAGCCTTGGCGAATGACGTCATCAATTTGGTGTACAACATGACCTTGACGTAAGAGATAAGCGTCCCACTGGCCGGCTGATTCGAAACCGCCAGTTGCACATACATGCATGACAAACTTTTTGCATCCTTTCTTTGGTTGTACTGCAATCTCATATACAGCAGGTGCTGATGTGTCACGGAACAATCGTATTTTGCGATCCCCAATATGACCTTGTCGGCGTGGTAACCACAGATGCTTTTCTTTCTTCGGATGCGTGTATGCCATTGCCAAATGCCACGGTGACCAGCTGAGATGGTTCATGGTAAACCGACTATGTGGTACATTTTCTCGAATACATTTATTGGGTGTATTTCTCGATTTTTCTTTTCTTTTCGTAGCCAGCCTCTGCAAAATTAAAAGGAAATAAATACACTTATTGTGTGCTGTATGCTATTTGAGGTGGGAGGGGTAACAATTCAAAACAGACAATCAATAGCATAGATACATTTTGATTACAATTTATAAAGATGTTTTCAGTACCAGCAAATACTTACTTTGAGTGGGCATGACTATGTTGGACTGCTAATGCAGAATAACTTAGAAATTGTTTGGTTTAACCATGGTCGTACATGCACATGTAGGCCTATAGGTCAATGAGAAAAGAATATGTTGACAGTATTTCAAAGCAGCTGGCTCTATACAAAATACACGATGTACTCATAAAAACTAGTGTGCCTGTATCAGACATACATCAGGTAAACCGCAAAAAGAACATATTAAACGCACTTCCAAAATGCAACAGGATGAGTATAAATAAATACCATAGCACAAACCTTAGAGTGTGCGGCTTTTGCATCGGTCAAAGTTGTCGTCAGTGCTCTTACGCCTTCTGCTTTGGCTCCCATTTTGCGACTGATTACTGCAGTTGCAACCTTCGAAGCCCGTGGGGTGGAAGCAGCAAGCCGCCCTTTCTTTAACCCTGATGCGACTCTTTGTCTCTTCTTTTTCTCGGATTTCATCCTATGCGGAACTTTGGATGACGGCGTCGCTTTACCCGAGGGAGGCGTAGCAAGCATTATGACGCTACTTTCATTTGTAGACGTGCCAAGGTTTGCGTCCTCCGTCTGGCGTAGAGCATCAAACATGTCAGTAAGTTCGTTGCGGATGCCAAATCCTTCTCTTCTTCGAACTTCCATTTCGTAAGCCTGCAAAGGATGACAGAACTGCATGCTCACAAAATGCATTTGTAAAGGCAAACAACGAAAAGAACAATCACCCCTACATTATTTGATACCCCAGCAGCTATTATATGACCACACCTTGGTTACTTTATTTCGTCATCTTCTTCGTAATGTGTGATGATGAAATAATGTTTTAAGGAGATACATTTACATTTATTTAGAGCACACTTTGTTTACGCTAACGGAGTTACAGCGAGTCAGATATGCGGTACTTTTACACCAGGGTTAAAGCTGACATCTTGTTTGACAAAATACTGCTTCTACCAAGCTACAACGGAGACAATCTTGAACTGAATTGAAATAGCATACATGTCAAAAACGTAAGGCAAACGACAAGTCTCGCATAACTGATTCGGTATCGTATGAGACAAACCCTGTCTAATTTTAAACCAATATAGTCATACACTAGCAGCAGCCACAATGACTGGCGAATGAAAAGGTCGGCACACAAAAGAATTCTTGTAGCTGTTCTTTACAAACAAAAATCTGAGCATCGATACGTACTACAGATAACAAGAAATCAAAATCTGTCCAATATGCAGATATCCAAGTTATCCCATATGACGTCATAAACGATTTTTTTTTCAAGAAAAACAAACAAACAAAAACTCTGAACTGATCTCGGATTTTTCAACGAAAAAGAGATTGCAGTCATATTCTACCCTTGACAAAAGATGATCTCGACAGAGGTTTACTGATGTGCACCCAAACATTATTTCTCATATGGATGAAAAAGCACTCTTTTTATCTTTGACCAATATGTCAGGGCATACCTGCAATGACTGTGGTCCTTGTTCTCTGTAACATATAGCCATAACCATGTCGATGATAGTCGAGAACTGCTGCAGCTTCAGGTGTTTTCCATTCGACCTGTGCGCTAGCTCCAGCCAAAAGGGCGTAGCTTCACTATTGTTTTGACATTGAACGGAGTAAGCTCTGACGCCCTAGAGAAAAGAAGGGAATGTTAAAACCATCAGTAGCTACTTTTATTGTACATTCCTTCCTGTGATTATTGCATGAAAGCGACAGAATCCGGAAGTGAGATGAAAATTACAGTCTTAAACTTGATATCAATGCTTTAAATAACCAATAGCGCTAAAGTTGCAACAAATCAGAACACTTTTAATTTAATTGGAATGGCTTTACTATACAATATTGGAGCTGAGACATATATATGATAGAAATGTCGTGACAAAATAGTTAAAAGTTTCAGTATCACTTCAATTTCTGGTTTGTTCGGTGACTCCTGACATTACGTTGACATCATACTGATCCTTATTATTCGCCTTTATTTCTTCCGCTTAACGTACCCACAAAGTCCGGTGTATGCAAAAATTAAAGCTCATGTTTTGATCGTGGCTTAAATCATCACAGACAAATGTGCAATGCTTTGTTGTTGTTTTTTAAGGTATGCATGCAGTTTATTTGGAAAAGTGTGCCCACATGGATATACTGTGCATTTTCGAATGGTGAACAACCGCTGCATAAAAATGACTATACGTGTTTTGCAAGCACGTGGGCAAAAAGAGTGCACTGGTGCAGCCATCCTGGGAACGGTTCAGTCTCTTTCTAAAATTTAATCAAACTTCAGATTCTGCTGATACTATAGCAAAGTTACTGTGTTTAAAAAAAACCAAGAGAATTGATAGAATAGCACGCACTCACCATTTCTTGGTAGAGCTGATCAATTTCTTGGCGCCAGTCAATTTTGTCAGTGTTCATTGGATAGTCAACGTCGTGTGGCACGGAATCCCCTATCATTACCAGAGCTCGGCGTGAACCTGGCGTCCACGTGAGAGTTTGGCGGATTTTCCTGAGGGCCAGCTCGTAACATTCTTCCCAGTCCCCTCCGCCGGTTTGACTTGCACTGTTAACAAATTCACACAGGGCTCGCACATCGTTGGTGAAGTCAATCTGTTGGGTGACATAAAACCATGTAGAGTCGCAGTAATCTCCGTGAGCCAGAACAGAAATTTTAAGTGCAGGAATGTCCATGAAGAGCCTTTCTATGATGTAACCTACTTTGGATCGAACCTCATCAAGGCAAGAAGACATTGAACCTGTAGTGTCAAAACTGAATACTATGTCTATAGGTGTTCCAAGTATCGGGAAATCCAACGCATCTCCTTCATCAAAATCCCTGTCGACAGGGGTGCTGGCTCTGTTCACCGCAGGCTGAATTTCTTCGGATCGACTTGAGTCTGATCCACTTTCCTTATCGGTCGTCACCTTTTCAGTTATATCACGGGAGTGATCTTTTTCTGAAATTTCACACACACCCGTTACATTGGTATTTGTTGATGGACAACAGTGCGAAGAAGTTTCACTAGCAGTAGAGTCATCTTTGTTACCTTGACAGCCTTCACATCTGGTGCTCTCCTCCGCATCCATGGGCTCTTCATCATCATTATGACTGTGATCAGTCATCGTTTTCACGAAGGACACGACGGGCAACAAAAGAGGCGGCAAAGGTGTCACTAATTCTTTTGCTGAATCGTCGCTACGTGAAATGGACTGGAAGCAGCCTGTATGAAGTTCATGATCTTGTTCATCAATATGTTCATGCGCTGTTCCTCCCGTAGTCTCATTTGCAAATTCTGGCATGGTTTATGGCTGCAATTAAAAACGAAAGTATTCATTGCAATTTTAGACAGGCATACCCTAATAGATCCATATCGATATTTGCACCACATGCAGAGTGACCCGTGCCATCCCAAATAATCCGAAAGAAAGAAAGAAAGAAAGAAAGAAAGAAAGAAAGAAAGAAAGAAAGAAAGAAAGAAAGAAAGAAAGAAAGAAAGAAAGAAAGAAAGAAAGAAAGAAAGAAAGAAAGAAAGAAAGAAAGAAAGAAAGAAAGAAAGAAAGAAAGAAAGAAAGAAAGAAAGAAAGAAAGAAAGAAAGAAAGACTGTTTTGCAAGTAAAAGGTTTCGCTTCTGCTGATCATTTTTTTTCCATTAGATAGACCCATAACCTGAACAGTCTGGTATCTGATTAAACAAGTAGCTGCTGACCGCTACAATTTCCATGCTGTCATATAGCTTCGCCTTTGGGTGTTTTCGGGTTGAATCCCCCTCACTTCTTGTACCATAATTACATACATGTTGAGGATTTTTTCTTCCCGGTCCTCTTTTTATTTGAAGATTGTCCTTTTCTTTTTCTTTTTTTTTTAAGAGGCGATTTTTTCTGTTTTTTCCCCAATGTCCAGTGACATTCAATTTCGATTCAAAATTTCAATAATGTATATACATATACATATCTAGGTACATGCCTATATATACTATAGCTTACATATTATATTATTAAATAAACAGGTTCGACTTCAGTCAAATATTACGCATGGACGAAGCAGCTCCGACTGGTTACAAAATATGAACGTGCGTTAATTTCTGTTAACTATAAAGTAACCTAATAGGTGCTGATTAAGACAAAAGAAAAGCCCTCACTTTAATACGAGACACTTCACGTGAGATATGAAGTTTTCTGCTCAGTCTTCAATGAAACATAGAGTATTTTTGATCGAGCGTTGTATTTGGTACCGTAGGGATAGATATGTGGCTGGGAGCTCACACGCTCCGTTTATATAAGCGTGTACAGCAAAGACCTTTGTGGACAAGCCCAGGCGGATAGATGCGAAGTGAGTGTTTGGTACCGATATGTTTCGCTGAGCAGGCGTTTCTGTGAACAAGTCTCGACATGGCCGTGACGTAGCACAGGGAATGCCCCCATGAGCGTCATTTTGTGTTTACATACTACCTGTGCCATCTAGTGACAAGGCTCAGTACCAGTTAGCAAATACTTGGTTTTTAATCGGATTTATTGTATTATTCCAGGACAGTAGCTCACATTAGGCCTCTGTGACAATGTGTATGACTTGCTTAAGACCGAGCAAAACATTAATCAGGTTTGCGTCCCCTGATCAAATGCATACTGGCTCAAAACGCAATTTTATGCTGCTTATATACTGACGTCACTTATGACACAGATTCAAGCGTCGATACCCTCTTTCCTATTCTCAGGTCGGACAAGCCCATGCTTGCTTCGGTTGTTGGCAACGACCACAGGTTCTCGTCATGACGTATGGAATAGCATATTGATCGTGCTCACTATAAAAGCGAATGCGATGTGCACTGTGCCAGTGCTGAACAGAAAATACCACACCAGAGCTGACAAACCAAGAGAGCAGTGGAACGCACGGCATAATATATAATTAATCATGTATGTATTTGTAATGTTGCTGAACAATAATGCACACATGTACATGCATACGTAAATATTCGTAACATCGCAAAGACACATGCCACACCACACACTGTGTTTTAACTGTAGGCCTATATGTTGTCAACAGGCTGGTCTACTTCTGTGACCATGATATCAAAAGGAAAACGTGCTTATCCATGGTTCCTATACAAAGACAATGATGGAATAGAAAATTGCATTTTTTCTTCAAACCTATACGTGAAAAGCAAGGACTTGCATACAGACACGTCCCTAATAAAACCTAGTGTTTCTAATTGGACATATCTGATTTAAAAAAAAAAAAAAAGGGGGGGGGGGGTTGCTTACATTTTACGGATGATTACATTTTTAAGAATATTTCAAATTGAAGTTTTATTGGTTGTCAAATTTGAACGTATAACTAGGCCCCTTATTGACATCGAGATACCATTTTACACCAATCATTATATATCATCATCACACCTTTTTATTAGTTTGGGTAATTTTTAACTGCGTCATTGTAAACTTATAGTTTTGAAATGACGAATATTTCTTCTGACACATATGAATACTGTGTAAAATTTAAGACAGAAAGGGATGTCTAGTTTAAGGGAATATGATGTGGTTGGACATGAAAACTTTGGGATGTATAAAAGAAGTTTGGAACAAAGTACCTCTTTCTGTGATAAGTTCTGCGTAAAGTGCACAGCCTTTGTCCAGCTACTGGCTTTGTAAACATTAGTAGCATTATCTATTCTTTTCCATAAATGACGTACGTCTTCTGCAGAATGCTTAGCCTTGATTTATCGTGAAAATAAACTAATATTAACATTGTATTTGAACCAAACAGCAACAAACATGAACAAATATTCAAATGAATAAATAACATTTAATAGATAAATTTCGCATTCAGTTACACCCCAAGTCGTATTTATGAGACTGACGCAATTTCGATTTTTCAATTACCAATTGGTCAGATTTATGATTGTAACGCATGAAAACGTTTCTGTTATACATCTCATATTGATTTTATTTCTAGATTTAACCTGAAAATGTCCATGGCCATGCCTTTCGGTCCAGGGGGACCCATGGAAGTAGTATTCAGCTTCGACACGACTGGTTCAATGGGTGGGTGTCTGAATGAAGTCCGCACCAATGTGGCCCAGGCAATTGAGCGGCTGTTCAAAGATTTACCAGCATTACGCATTGCAGTGTTTGCGCATGGCGACTACTGTGACTCGAACGTCTACGTCACGAAGTACGTGGATTTTACAACAAATGTGAAGACACTATGTGATTTCGTCAAAACAGTACAGACAACACATGGAGGCGACGCTCCAGAGGCTTACGAAAGAGTCTTAAAACAAGTAAGTGACCAATATCATTCTTCCCATAAAATGCATTTTGCCAAAGTAGATACAAACACCACTACAGTAACATCATCTGAACACAGCTTAAAATTAAAACCGGCAAGTATGGAAAACAATTTGCAAAGTAATCTTATTACATTTTGTCTGCAAATGGTAATCTCCATCGCCATGATTCCTTTGTATTTTAGAGTAAAAAGTGTTTGGAATATTTATATTTGCTATGGGCTGAATGGTATTGATATATAATTAAAAGTATAAATGCATTTTTTCCTCCGTTTTTATATGAGCGCTTGTCATCTACTGTTGAACCTGTAGCTTTCAAAAGTGCACCATACATTTTAATTACATGCTCAATGTGTGTATGTAGTCTCCTCCAGGTTTACTAGTATATATATATATATATATATATATATATATATATATATATATATATATATATATATATATATATATATTGCAATAAATACTTCGTTCCCGGTGATTTTAGATGCCATGTTCTTTATCCTTCTCTTCTCTTTTAATTTAGGCTCGAGAAGAGCTGTCCTGGACACCTGGGACTCAGAGGTCATTGGTGATGATAGGGGACTCTGAGCCACATGAGCCTGACTACCCAATGAACACAGACAATACGGACTGGAGAGTAGAAACGAAACGACTGTACCGTGATCTGGTACGCTTTATAACTTGTACTTACGAATAACTTTCTAAAATATTATCTTCTTATATGATGACCACAATCTCCACAGTCCATACGGTAAAAATGTTTCTATATGTCACCAATCGTTTGTATTTGTTGATTTTTAGAAATATTTGCCTTCACAGCAGACCAAGCTCAATGTTATCTCTACTGCACTTTAATAGAGTGAAGAAAAAAACCCAGATTGTTCTGTTTAGTAGGCAGGTGTATGCTTACATTTTGTTGACTAACAACCAGAGATACAAAATCAAAACGGACAGCTTTTATCGGAATACTTCATCTGGTTTACAATGCAACTTCCCTTAAAGCACCTGGCTTTAAACCATGCTCATGACTTATTAATTTTGATTTTCAGGGTGTGAAAATTTATGCTGTAGAGTGCAATGCGACCCTCTCTGATGATTCCACGAGGCAGTTCTACCAGACCTTGGCAAAGGAAACTCAAGGCAAACGGCTTACATTGGAGCAGTTCCCTTCCATTGTTGAAATGTTGATGGCAATATGCTACAGAGAGCGTGGCGCGGAATTCTTTGAGGTAATAAGTTGCTCTAGTTGTATATCAGCAAGCTTGTATGTATATGCTAAAATGTTGTGCTCATGCCACACGGTGATAACAAGGAGTCTTGATAGGCTCCTTGGTTACAAAGTCTGTGTATTTTTTTATTAAAAAATTCTACCACAGGATCATTACAATAAAAGTTCTTAGTTTGATATAGAACGGAGCAAGGGGAAGAAAAATTATGATAATAGTTTTGTGACTTTAAGAAACTCAAAATGCCTTGCGAAAAGTGCAATGCAAATATTTATCAAACATTCTGTCTGAATGATGATGGGAATATGCACAATGGTGTAGTAGAAATTATGTTGTTAATGGTTTGCATAATATGGTTGTAAATAAAATTTCATATTTAATCACGAAATGGAAAACAATAAAACATATGAAATGTACTTGATCCATAATTGTGGCATAACTTTTGTCTTTCCACAGGCTTATGAGAAAGAAGTCAGAACTCGAGAAGGCCCCGGGATGAAGGCTGACCTAGACCGCATGTTTGATACCCTGAGAGGGACAGAAGCAGATTCCACAACGGGATCTTCCGGTGTTCCATCCCCGGTTGCTACTGTGGCAAAAAGATCCAAAAAGGCACATCCTGCATGTGCCGCCCGTAAAGGGACAAAACGGTCTAGTGCTGACGCTGGAGATGGGGCGAAGACCCTGAAAAAGGCAAAGGTCACCATGAAAAGCAAAAGAGTCGTCCCCGCGAAGAAGACTGCACGTGTAGCGTCTTCAAAACTTGTCAGGAAAGCCAAAAAGGTAACTTTTGCTGCTTTTGCACATGCTTTTGAAAAAGAGGATATTAAGGCACATCATAAAATTAAAAAAAAGTAACAAAGATTTATAATAGACAGAAGGCCCTATTTATTTAATTACTGTAAATATTGTCCATATGATTTGGAGAGGAAATCAAATTTGTATAAATAATATGAAAAGACAACATGACTTTATGCATATGATTTTTGTTCAATGTCTGAGCAATTCTCCCTGAATTATGTGTATTAGCATATATATATAGTAATTCAATGCCATTGACTTAGATCTCAAGAGCTCATGCTCATAACCAACCACCCCTCCCCCCAAAAAGAAAAAAAATGATACTACTGCTTAATTTACGTTCCTTTTGCAGGCTGTAGACACAAGTATCAAAGTGTCAGCATTAGAGAGGAAGAAGAGGCGGGAAGATACTCCTCACAAAGACTTTTCCCTGAACACCATCAAGTGGTCTAAGTGGCACCCTTGCATGCAACCCACTGCTCCAGACGTTGGCGACTCCGACTCCTGGATTCCCAGACGCCAAGAACATTTTGGCGTCCGAAACATTGGCCTCTTTAACAATGACACAACTGATCCAGCAATGTACGAGTTTGCTGTGCAAACGGCGCCAGGATGTAAACGTTATCCCATGTATGCACGCTTTACCAGTGGCTTTCGGACTGATGTGAACTGGGATACATATTTGTTACGGCACACAAATGTAGTAACTCAGGTGGACCGGGTACTCCGCAAAGGTTGCAAACTGTATGTGCGAAGAGCGCCTGCCAGCTTTGCCCATCCTGTCAAAACCAGTGAAGGCGAAAGTTTGTCAAACATAGACGAGATGAGAACATTTATCAGTGGAAAGTATGATTATGCCTGGAACAAGTGCCACTTTGGCAAAAGGCGACACCGTCGAGTGGATAAGTCTGGTGTACTCATTTCTAATAGTAGAATTTAAATGATTTTAGACTTTTTGGGCAGATTCCTAAGAAACTGCCCCGGCCAGACCCTTGTAAAATGTGAATCTCGAAAGCGAGATTGTCAAATTGGCCCACGCCAAACATTTTTCCACTGCCATCATATTACAACCCATAATATCAAGCCAAATAACCGGTTATATATATATATATATACATGGTGTTAATGCAAATGAACTTTTTCCTCATTGAAGTGCCATCTACATGATAAATATACTCTTTTCTTAAAATCAGATCAAATGTGCTAAAGGTTAGCAATGTGTGTATCAATGGCGTCGTTCTGTGCAACAAGAGAATACATACTTTATTTTGTAACGTATACTTTGAAACTTGTTGAGCCAAGCCCGATCGGGCATGCAGGTGTTGTAGGGTTTTTGTTTTGCTATTATCGCCCCAGTTTCTAGTGGCACCTTCAACCTTCCCAGGATATTACAAATAAGAGTGGCAAAGAGAGAAAATAGTAAATGGACACTGATAACCCCATTGATACATGCCGTGCGGTTGAACAGAAATATCTTTAAAATTTCCAGTATCTCGTACATCATAAATATAACATAGCGACATGCTCGAAATTAGGCTAGTTCGGTATTGAATCTCCCAGTCATCTCAGTGTGTGTACAAACGACCTTAAATATACCCCAAGTTCTGGAAATGACTTTTGTTAACATATTAAATAACAGTGTTACACTAAAAACAGCAATACTTGTAATTTTGATTTGTAATTCATCACTTGGCATTTAAAGGTTAAGGTCATGTGGCCTTAAAAATTCAATTACCTTTCAGCCATTTTCCTCTTTTATCCATGATCGTTATATCAAGAGGTATATCTCCTTAGCTTTAATTACTATCAGCTGTTGTGAGGGAAAGCTGTTCAAAAATGGGGGCATAGGTGCACTGTAGCCTTTGTCTCCATATTCACCTGCAATTGGAGACACTTATGATAACTTGACGTTGTGGCATTTAAAGTGAAAATAAGTGTACATGGATTATTCGTCAATGACCGAAAACTTGCGTCATCTGCATGTTATTGTACATGTTCGTGTTGTGCAAATGCAATGTACGATTTTCATGGTATATGTTTTAACCGTATGAAATGGCACCTCGCAGAATATACCACAACTTGAATATTACCTGAAAGGCAAATTGTGTACATAATGTGAGTTTTGTAAAGCATAATATTATTATTCAACGTGTGCTATATCGGTTGTATATAGTGGAATATGCTAATTGTGCTTTTTATGCAATCCGAAGTTTATAGTTTAGTTATCAGTTGGCTAGATTTAGAGAATCGTATTTGTAAAAAACTAGAATTATTTATATACAATAAAATGTTTAAACCATGTCTGAATCTTCTTTCGTTGATCATCTGTTGCCCCTTGGAATGCTGGTCTCTAAATTGAATAGAAAAGGGCAAAAATGAAAGGTAGCTGGAACATGTATTGTATTATTGGGACTTTTGTTCTATTCCTCGGACCTTATAGTTATGGTTCCCAGCAACTAAACCACTGTATTCCTGGGACTTCTGCTAAATTCCCAGGAATTTGCCTTCATTCCTGGGAGCTAAATAATATTCATAATGCCATAACTCAGGTATGAATAAAGTTATATCTATAAAATTTTGCATTATGTACTAGCAGGACCCGTCTTGTGACACTGTCCAAATTTCGTGCTTCTATCATAGGTAGAACTGGAAGTATGAAAAATGACCAAATTTGTCTAAGTGGCATAGAAAATTTATTTTGCAACATCTTCCATGTGCTTAACATAATGACCTAGTCTTACTGAATAGCACTTATTTTTAATGGTCATGTGTACCTGTGTGAGGTTTCATGAAAAAATCTTCAAGAAAGACAAGACGTTATAGTCAATACGTGTACTTTGACCCAGACAATTAACCTAGTGAGAGAATTTTGTTGCACATTATAAATTTTTAAAACAATGCAACAAGGGCTGTGTCAGTCTTTGTTGGAAGATCGGCAGCAAGTGCACAGGGAGAGAGGCAAGTTTGAATCAATGTTATCCATTTATATTTTTTTTCACAAATACAGTAGAGCTATATATTTTCTGATTCCTACACGTCCATAGATTTGTTTCCATAGTATTTTTGCGGGGTTGAAAGTTTTTTGGAAATTTTATAGCATTCTTTCTGACTTGGTAGAATTTTCACATTTTTTCCTGCAGAAGGTTTGGTTCAAACTGAAATCGGAGAAATTAAAAACACATATATACGTCCAGGACTGAATCCAATGGCGAGTCCTGAAATAGCATAAATACAAAGTTACAAAATCTTAAAGTTGGTCTCAACAAATTGTTCATTTTCTTTCTAGAAATTGCTCTAAAAGTCACGGAAGGGGTTGTCAGAAATGATTCCTTGCAACCGCTCCTGGATATACTTTTCTTTTGATGTCCGTTGATTTTAATGTGATAGGGCAATTCGTTTGTGTGTGAGGCGAGATACAAATTGTATAGGTTGAGCAAAACAAGATTTCCGAGAAAATCGCGTTGAAAGAAAATATTGCCAATTCTTGTATATTTATGGCTCTAATATCACACACTCACTTCTTCTGCCCTGTGTTTTGATTATTGTGTGAAATCAACTTGTAGCTTTACCTCTGTGATGTTGTCATTCCAAAAAAAGTATACTTTGTGGCTTATAATTCGTGTTTTTCAAACTTGGGAACATCAAATGCAACCACACTTGACTTGTTTGGGTGTGGATTCGCAGGCGTCTTTCCATATTTGGGGCCCAGTAAGTGGATTGTGCTAATTTGTTTTAACATCAATAGAGAACTTGAAAGTAGTTAGAGCAATGTCTGTGATTAGCCTGAATGGGCCCATTCTTCTCTCCATATCTTATGGTGTCCTGTTCCCTATCAGTGACCCTTGCCAGTGGCTCACCTGGTTTCCAGGGTCATGGAGTAATGACTGTACAATGACATGGTTCATTATCATACCCATGCAAGCAAACCCCATGTGGTCAGCACTGCTGAAACTATTCAGTGTAAACAAAAGTTTTGAGCTCATTTTTCTTATATAAATTTTATGTTACCACATCTAAGTTTTGGTGAGCATGTAGTTTTTGGGTCAATTCTTCTCTCCATGGCTAATGCTTTCCTGTCCCCTATGACTATGAGTGACCCTTGCTAGTGGTTTACCTGGTTTCCAAATATAAAACTACCCAAACATATTAAAAAGTGATCTGAGGCTATCCAACGGTGCTGGCTACAGATCTTCCCCAGTGTTACCAAGTGTGAAGAGAATGCAGAAGTGGAAAATCGTGACAATCAGGAGAACTCCCTTCCCCGTAAAATTTCATAAAAACAGAAATTTTAAAAGCAAAAAATTTAAGCATATTGCAGTAACTCATGAAAAATAAAAATACTGAGCTACCTAAGTGCGTTTCCATACAACCTGAAATACCAAACCACAGCATTTTCTCCAAAGAAACTTGTCAAAGCGTGAAGATACTGAATAGCAAAATATATAACAAATTAAAAACAAGAGGACTGTGACAGTCTTGTACTCAGTTGACCCCAACATGCAGAAATTGAGGTGGTCCTGTAAACTATGATATTAAGGTCACCTCGGTTTCAGACCATGATAACTGCTGCTTAAATGTGCATATCCCCGACAATCATAAAAGAAAACACTGTCAGTAAAGTGGCAACACCACATGTTGAAGAAATTAAGGTTAAGAGGTTCCCACAGGTGTGCCTATGCAATTTGAAGCAATTGGCTGGGTTGTTTCCGAGATTTTTTTTTACATTTTGCCAAAAAAAATCAACAAAATTAATCAAAACTCCAAAATTCACTGGACTGTGACCATTTGAACAAACCTGGTTGAGACTCACTCAAGGTACATCCCACCACGCTTCAAGTGAATTTGCTCGATGGTTTTGGAGAAGTTAAAAATACGTATTTCCATTGTAATCCCCATTCGCTTTACATAAATACAATGCTTGCATCAACCACAAGGCAACCAAATTGACCAAAAAAAAAAAAAAAAAAATCTTTAAAAATCAGGCATCATGAACAAATTCAGAACCAGGAGTCCCTAGGAGGGATCCTGTGTGATGTCATAGCAATTGGGTGAGCGGTACTGGGGCAGAAGATATTTAAAGTTTTGCCCCCAAAATGAAAAAAGAAAAAAATAATAAAAAAATAATATATCATTGGAGCATGACCACTTGAACAAACTTGGTAGAGACCCAGCCAAGTCTACTAAGTTTGAAATAATTACGACAACTCATTGTGGCACAATATTATGATAGCCATTGAACCTTAAGTATTTAAAAAAAAATCTGGTTTCATATTGTGTATTGGCATTATTTTCACACAATGGTAAAGCAACACTGAATTATACCCCCCCCCCCCCCAAAAAAAAGTAAATGCATCAATAACATGTTTATAAATAAAAAGGTGTACAAAAGTCATCAGTATCTGAAAAGTTATTTGAACATTTTATTCAGTATCTTCGGTCTGAAAAGCACAATGAATGTCCGAGCCATATTCGAATGACACAGGAAGAGCACGTTTATTGATTACATTCAGTGGCCTTGATTGAATGAAATAAATATAGCTGCATATCACAATATTTGGCTTAGTCCTTTAATTATGTCCTTGGTAGAAAACACACCTCAAAGTCGTGTGCTTTTCTAACGTACCATCTCTGTGGAGTTAGCGATGGTGGCGGGCGATCCTCAGGAAATTCAATGTGAAACTGCTGAACCAAGGTCGCTGTGAAAAGCAGGAGAACTTTATTCGATAGTTGTTCTCCCAAACACATTCTCCGACCTGGAACATAATAAGTAATAAATTAAATGATATCACCAAAGAGAACAATATTACTTCATTCTTTGTGTTTGCAAAATTGGTTCAAAAATCGTGACATCAGGAAATGCCTGCATGCTCTATATTCTTGAATCTGCAATGTACAATGTATTTTACATGTTTACTCCCAAAATTGTACGTGTGATTCAGATCGTAATATGAGTATTTGACTTGGCATAATCACACATAAACCTACCTTCAACGTCTTACACAGGAGCTTTACAGCTTTTGCATGTGATCAGCAGGCTGTGTAATATTCAGAATCTTATAAATAAATAATAATACAAAGTGGACTTCCGACATTTTAAATTCATATGGATGCATGTATTTGTCCCATCCTTATGAGATCTTAATTCAACTTCAGTTAGTGATAGATTGATGGACGGACGAATGGACACAGACAGACAGACAGACATATAGATAGATAGATAGATAGATAGATAGATAGATAGATAGATAGATAGATAGATAGATAGATAGATAGATAGATAGATAGATAGATAGACAGATAGAAATGGTAATAGATAGACGGACGGACGGCTGGACAGAAGGACGGCAAATGGACATCTCTGCTATGATACACTTATGAAGAAAAACATGACCAATATTCATAAATATGAAACACAACAATGGCAGCAAAGAGATTCCAGAGTTAACAAATCATCAACATTCATTTTCCAATACCAATGTGAAGAAACAAATTTCATTCCTGACTTGAGACAGGCAGTCACCCACAAAAGGCAACTGTTAGTTTAAACCGGTCCTCACAACCTTTAAAATATTCTTCATTAAATACAGACTATAGTGTTTCCAATATGTTCAGGCCTAACCACTCAAAATCCAAATTTTATTGCTTCTGCAAAAGATAAAGGAGAATTGTTAGACAGACAGATAGATAGAATAAAATGAGGTAAGGCAAGCAAACAAGCTGACGATTGAAAGAAAACATATAAAACAAACAAAAAGTCAAAAAGATAAAAGAAAAGCAGGAAGAAAGGATGAAAAGTAGCCAGGGAGGAAGGAAGCATGGATAGAAGAAAGAAAGGTCAGAACACATGGACTGGGAAACCAATTTGTGTGGTTCCACCTTACATTGCCCGAAACTCCAACAAGTGTGGGCAGAGACCTACCGACTGAATAAGGTACATATGCCTCAGGTTTTGTCAGATTTCCTTGGGAATCAAGAAACCGTTCAGGTTTAAAAGTTTGTGGATCGTCCCATAAACTTGGGTCCATATGGACAGCATACAGGTTGGCAAGGACATTGCTCTCCTTAGGAATACGATAGCCACACAGAGTTGTGTCCTCCATTGGTTTGTGAGGCTCCGATATTGGTACAAAAGAAGACATTCTCATAGTTTCCATGAATGTAGCTTCCGTGTATGGTAGGTTTGGTCGGTCCGACAACCTTGGACCGCGGCTTCCTCCTGTGACAGAGGTAATTTCTGTCAAAAGCTTCCGCTGGACTTCAGGATACGCAGCGATAAAGAGAACAACCCACACCATAACTTCCGGTAATGAGTCAACAGCGTCGCCAACAAAGCTGAAAAATAGCCCCACAAGACGCTCATCGTCGTAATGAAGACCCCTCTCTTTTAAATATACGTCAATGACGTCACGGCAATGGGACGGGTCGAAAGTTTCTTTGTGCTCCCGTACATGGCGTCTATAAATGGCAGTGATGTCATCTCTGACTTTCTTCAGTCGCCTCATAGGTTTCCACGGAAAGAATCTCAAAATCGGGAAAATATCCAGCAAGTTGGCTTCACCCACACTCTCTTGCCACCTGTGAATTTGTTTTAACTTTTCTGCAAGCTCTGGGTCATCATAACTGTAATGCTCGTTGATAAGGATGGAAAAAATTAGGTTGGCCATTGTTTTGGGAAGATGTTCTCGGGGATCAACTGGTTTCTGTCCGTGATTAATGTAAGTCCTCATTAAAGTATTTATTTCTTCTTGAACTTTGTCTTCCAAGCTTGAGGATCCATACCCAAATTGTCGCAGTGCATTGAGGACTGACTTCCTTTCCTGTTTCCATTCTTCTGTATAAGTGCCATTGTTAATAACTGAAAATAAAACAGCCGCGAGTGTTAGGATATATTCCTCGTTTAACTATTACATTGTATACTCAAGGCACGATATATGAAAGCAAGATGTGTCAAAAGCTGACGGTAGTTTAGTCATTTGCAACCCTTTGTACTCTATAAGTACGCTGGAAGTACAAATCAATCCTATTTTGCATGCGAGTGAACCCATATGATGCGACGAAGGGCTGAGTGATGTTTTGAACAATTCCAGGCTAATTAGTCTCTAACGAAGTCCCTTTGCTCCTTACTCGATAAATAATTCACTCTATTAAGAATTCACCAAGGTACTCTCGACAATTTTGCTACATAGAGCACGTTGGCCGATGTGCATACCTGATACAGATTAAATTTTACTTGATTAAAAAAATTGCTACCTTTAAGTTCCCCTCTTTAGGTGTGCTTTTTACCATTTTGCCATAGTACCCATAGGCGGCCTACCAGAAAGCCTTACTTTTTCAGGCAGCAATCCCAGATCCATTGTCATGGCAACAAAGTACTCATATTTTCGCATAACTGACAGATCGTTACTTACCTTCATGCACATTGACAAGTTTCATAACCCATGGATAGGGGCGCCCAGCAAACTTCACGCCTTGGTCTATGAACGCATTCCGCACGGCTTTGGCACTGTTCAACACCACAGTCAACCTGTCTCGGGAACCAATATCATACTGTGACTAAATTATCTTGCCCCTAAACAAAGTATCGGAACATCTGCCTGCTTTAAATAGCAATTATTACACCATTAACTCAGTCTTGTAAAATCAGAGTACACAAGAATGAACAGTCAGAGTACTGGACCCGACAAAGTAATAAGTTCTTATAACCATACACAATGACTGAACGCCACTGTTCTATACAGCATTTTCAATTGAAGTCAGTCCTGTTTATTTTTGGAACTGGTATACGAGCCGGAGTTTTACGTCAATTTAAAATTATATCAACATTCAATATAGATTGATGAAAATGCGCCTTGTATTTAGAGTTAAAAATATCATAATCACTTTTCAGTATTGTAAATTAGCTATACTGCAGCTTACCTATTACAATTTCGTCAAGAGTACGTAGAATCATTTGAATACAGAACTAAGAAATAGCCGTCATAACCTTATGATCTCAAACGGTTTCGTGTGAGCAGTATCTTTCATCCGACAATGATTAAGCTGCGATGCAAACGCGTTTACTTTGTTTTCTGGCTTCTAAGGTATGTACTTCACAAAATTATATGTATTATCAACGCCATTGGGGATGGGTTTTGTCACATAGCATTACACAGCTAAATCCAGTTAATTTTATGTACAATGGTGAATTTCGTGGTTCTATGAGTATTTTATTCATTTTTTAATTTTTCGTTTCATAAAGCGACAAAGGTGTAGACCTACTTATAATTATGAACAAAATTGATGCAGTTGATAAAGTTGCTGATAATATCAGTAGTACAATACAGTACTTCGTATGTGACGGGTATAGGTCTTCATAGATCCTTCTGGTCAACCTAATTGCTTACTCACTACTCTTGTGCATATGACCAATATGAATGAGAAGCTCCTAGACAGACTGGCTACTGCAAATCAATTTGCTTCCTGCTCTATCAAAAGGGTGACATACTAATATATTTGAGCAGTCGGAAAACGCAGACGAAAGCTGCATTCTTTTGTTGCAACCACAGAAGTTTTCAAGTTACTGGGGCCGCCTGAGCTGATATTGCTATGCTCCACTTGGGAGTCTAAATTATAGAACAGGCTTATTAGGCAGTAGACTACAGTTATAGATCCTTCTGTTTTACACATTAGCCTTTTTGGGGCTAAAAAAATGGCAAACTAAAATTTTGAAATTTGGTGAACAGCATTTAACATATACAAATGTCACAAAAACACAGGCGAATTTATTCAATATAAATCCCAGCTCAAAAATGTTTGTTTTTAAATATGAAACAACACCTGGATGCTAGCTTTATACAGGTGTATGAATTGTGCTGTCTCCAGGGTCATATTGTTGTATGTCCTCAGCATTTAGTTCTCACCTGTCCTATCAGACTGTGCACCAACATGACCAGCAATGCAGTAACTGTGTACTGTTGGAAACGTCACTCAGCTAACTTTATTTAAAAAAAGGCTAATGCATTCATGCTGAAAATAAAGTATTTTCACAATTACGGACTATCTTAGCTGTCCGCCAATCACAACTGTGTGGAGTCCCCCTTTTTTCCTAATTTGATAAGCCAAAGCCACAACTTGTTTTCTGCTAAGGATTTGCATTACCTGTACCAAACGTCAACATTCTGCAAAATATTAACTTTATTGCAAGCAATCTTTTAATCTGGAAAATCACTTTTATGACAACAAAAATAATTTTGAGAAAAGTTATATAATTGTATCCGATCAATTCGTTTCTGTCAAACATCAATACAATATACCATGGGCTATGATGCAAACATATATTCACTTGCCTGCAGGTACTGCCCTTACAAAGAGATATCAAATAACCATGCCCATCCCTTAATTTTAACCCAAGTTTTGAATATATTGCTGAAACTGTATTAATATTTAGATGAAATTTGCGAGGTTTTTTTTTACTATTTTGCGGCTGATTAATAAAATTTGTCTGGAAAAGTTATGACATATATCACTGCTGACCCATTATTGGAGGATGGGGGGAGTATCAATTGCACCAAATCAACATCTAATGCCAGTCATTGTGGTAGTGTTTTCCTGGATATAACCAACGCGACCAGCCAATCACAACCCCGGTCTACTACCTTAATCTTGTGCCACCTGATGCTGGCTGATATGGCGGCAAGGAAACACAGGCCACCTGACACATTTACAGCTGTACATTTACGTGGTAGGCCTACTGAATTGATGTCAGTTTCTCAAATATGTACTCACGACAGCCTCATTGTCGCTGATATGTTGCAGTCACTCAGCATGCTTAGTCGCACAGTGCCCCTTCCCCCTCCCCCGCTGATTAATTCAGCTATATAGACCTACCGGGGTATTAAAATTAAAGTGTCGTGCCAGCAGTGTGGCCACTTTATGGAACTTTACTTTACCCTCCTCACCAAACACTACTTTCCCAATTGTCCCTAAATATTCAAAACTTTCACTCAGCTTCGAACTCACGAATTTGCGAGACGCCACATAAATATTTAGGCCTAGCATAATCGCACGAGAGACGGGGAAACGATGTAATCGGTACAGGGTCTCACTTTACAATCACCACGTGTAAGCCTACGTTATGGTACACCACATAACTTTTAACACAAGATTCAAAAGTGTAGGCTGTTTTCGTAAGTGCACTTTGTATAGTCTATAAAGTATAACCTCATAGACTGTTTCGAACAGGATTTTATTCATTATTATCGTCGTTGAACACATGTTGGAACATGCTGTTTCGATTTTTTTTTTATACAAAACACGCAAATAAATTACAGGAACTTACTTTCACGTTGATGGTTTTTGTGATATTTTCAGTAGATATTTTAGCCCAGTATTTTTTTTTTTTTTGTTCTTTTGATTCTTGTGTAAACTTGAGGACTGAGTCAATAACTTTCCTAAATTGTATGCTTTTGTCACGGTTTGACCAAAGTGCCTGAAGAATATATGCTATCGAAGGGGTGACATAGATAGGTTAACTGTACATGCACTTTACACAGTTTTTGTCACGCTTTTGTGCAATTAACTTCAGTAGCTCTGAAATCCGTCACCCCCTATCGTCCTATGACGTTAACTGTGACACTGACATGATCCCTTATCAACTTTAAGCTGGAAAGTGACCAGGATGGTCAGTGTGCAAACTTCACGCACATATGGAGTACCAATTACATCAGCGATAACTTTGTGTTCTACAATGCATTTACTGGCATGCGATGGAGTTGGTTCAACAAATCTATGAGTATGTCCATGTCTAATAGTAATACACGTAGGTCGTGGGCCCGGGGGGAGGGGGGCACATATTCAACATCAGGGTGGGTGTGTGCCTCGGACATTTTTATAAAATACCCTATCTTAATCCTACACCAGATGTAAAAAGGTACCCTTTCTCAATCTTGTAATCTGTTGAAAGGAGTGCTGCATTGGTGCATCCGAATTGTTACACCTATCCTAATCCAGCTGTGTACATTTTTTTTTTTGGGGGGGGGGGGGCTTTTCTAATCCTGGGGGTAATGAAAACAGGGCCTTTCCCGCGGCACATACCCAGTACAACCCTAGATGGAAGGACCCGCCCCCCCACCTCCCCGGGGTCGTGGGTCTTATTGCCAGTACCAGTGGGAGTGCAGTATTCATGATGCTTCGTTTTAAGGTTTAGATCTAATCATTGGTACTCGACTAAACTAAGGGGGGGGGGGGGGGGGCTTCGGATATTACCCTGAGCTGAGGGAATAACTGTTCTCTGCTAAGCCTGTAAAGGCTGTAAGCTTACGGTTGTTTGTCTTTAGTGTCCCTCCCTCCGCACCCACACACAGCCACAAGGGTTAAATATTCATGCAGGTGTGGCTGTATCATTATAGCGTCATTCTTCAATAATAAATTACATACACTGCGAAATGCAATCCAAATTTTTACTTTAGTTTTAGCGTTGACACCAGAAAGCACCGACAGAAACAAACCTGGTTCCCACATAAAATGAAAACACATCGCCGTATTTTTTTCCCATGTCATCCAGGATGAGGCACATGTCGGGCGACAGAACATGCATACACCCGATCAATGGCCAGCCACGAGGGCCAGGAGGCAGTCCCGTATTCTTGAGTCTTATCCATGCTGCAAGGGTGGCTAACAATACAGTTATCAACAGCAAAGTCTGCCAGTCAAACATTATATTCATGTCAGCCAGGCAGCCCGCTGTCGTGCACCTTTGGAGCGTTGCTTCCGGTTGCATCGGGTAAATTTAAGCATGCATTTCATCGGTGTAAAAATATTCAGGCCGACGATGCTTTCATCCAATAATCAATATACAGACTGACTGAGTGATGATTGGAGATTCTTTGTTGGCATAACCAAATACATAATGACATGTGCCTGTTGGACATTAAAAAACATACATACAAATAAATAAAAAGTAAGTTATATACAGTGTGCAGACAAAAAGAAAATCCTGTACTCTGCCTTGTCAAGCCGCTCATAGCAACGACCAAAAGCACAAGAATATTTCTTTTCCCGGTACGTGGCGACTGCTGGTGGCGAAACCCTGAACTACCCATTTTTACTTGATGAGAGGCAAAGCCATATTGTTGATGTGTTTTGGGCTGGTGTTTGTCCAGGCAGTGCTTCGCTTCGTGTTCCGATCGCCTTCTAAACATACTCCAATACATATTTAGAACCTGTATGGTACCATTATTATAGGGTAGATGGAGAGGGGGGTGGGTGGGTGGGTGGCGGTACACTTTAAGCATTTGCACACAAATTATGAAATCTTATTGTATATACATTATATTGGATGTACTCAATCATAAATGCAACTACTTGCCTGTAAACCAAGGAAAGAATAGTTGATATATGGACCCGGTAACAAAAAAACAAAAAAACAAAAAAAAAACAACAAAAAAATACAATGCCATAAAAAAGAAAAACTTTATTCGTGTCCCGTTTCACCCCGTGGTTCGGGGTGAAACAGGACAGAGAGGCGCTAACTGTAAAGTGGCGCAGCAAGATCGGTTTCATTTAAAATTCTTCATGTCAAATTTAAGTTTTACATGAATTAGAACTTTTTACAACTTACTGATGAACTTTGCCATTTCTCGGAAATATCTCATAGACATACAAGGCCCTGTCGTTCTATCGAAAGTTCATGTAGTAACTGCAGCCCAGTTTCTCTGTTAAGCTGTGCAGCACTGTCTATGTCTATGTCTAACTACAGGCCAGTTTCTTTGTTAAGCTGTGCAGCAAATGCTGTGAAGAAACTTGTTTGATAAAAAGTTCTTATTAATTTTTCAGGGACAACTTGGCTATTTCAACAAATCAGTCTGGGTTCATTTTTTGTTTTTTAGCAAGGCCTTCGATAAGATTTGGCACGAAGATCCATTTCCTGGAATGGAAACAATATGACCGGAAATTTACTTCTGTTTTCTCTGACTACCTTTCAAATACACAGGCACGAGTCGTCATCCTTGGCAAAGCCTTTGAATGGGGTTTTGTCAATGTGGGTTCACGTGCCACAAGGTCAATGCTTGGGGACCTCTTATTCCTCTTTTTTTTTTTTTTTATTAATTCTAAAATTACATTCTAAAATGAAACTTTTCGCTGATGACAAGACTCTATGTAACTGTAGATGATCCAATGACAACATTTGCCATTTTAAATACTGATATATCTTCTATTGACAAGTGGTTTAAACGATGGCTTATTATATTGACAAGTGGTCCAAACAATGGCCTATTATATTTAATGCTTTAAAAGTCTGGGATGGCTGTGCGGAGTTTAGTGTTAATTTCTTGGGAGAAAATCTGCTGCATGCTCTCCGTGTAGTAACAGGATCGATGAATGCAACTTTATCAGCCAAAATAGAGGAAGAAAGTGGTTGGGAAAAGTTAGCTACAGTCGTCACACGTAAAATTAATTCTAATTTATAAAACTGTTCATAACATACATGTAGTCCCACTTACCATCGAAACGTCCCCCCCCCCCCATACATGGCCTATGATGATCTGAACTTAGTCATGATAACCATCGGAAATTAAACATTCATCCTTGCAGTTAATGCTCACATTTTCGCTTCGCGCATTCTCACTTTGCTATAAAGTTCATCAGCTTGAGATCTTGTGTTGAAAAGACTGATTTGAGTTTGACGCAACAGAGAGAATCATGATGGTCCTGTGCCCTGCTGACATGCATCTGGTGCTTTGGCTATATATATATACAGCATTAACACTTACAACACAGTCACAGAATTGGACGTTCCGAGTCAATTTTTATATGAACATATATTTATTTTGCGTAGTTGCACTGTATGATTATCCGTCATGGTCCAGCCAGCAATGAATTCACAGAATTTACCCAGACATATACTTAACCATTAAAATTTAATAGCAACCAGCACTACCAAGATCCAATATGGCAGATTTGCTGATTCAGCAGCATTATTGCAATACACGCACTGTACTGTATTTATATAATCTTGTATAGTGGAGGCACTAACCGATGCTTAGTACCAAAGTTTGATATCTCGTAACTTCATCAAATTTAACATAATTACATTTGTTTCGTGAATTTGCATTATGTTCAGTCGAGCAACATTCTGATAAAGTATCAAAGAATTGTGTTCAGTTATATCAGAAGAATAAAGAGCCTCTGAGTGCCAAAATATAAAAATAAATGACGCTGATGTATGTGATGTGCAGGTTTGTCCTTTGTGTTTTGCAAAATGTAGCGTTTTATTTCCTTGATTTGTATGTTGCATGTCACAAAAAGTTCGAAGTTCAAGTTTACAAGGCTGAGGAACTGTATCACAATCACAAAGATACCATCATGATCACGAAATTACCATCATGTAAAATTTCATTCCCGTTATTTTCAAAAGCGTGAGAATATGCCAAAAAATCATAGTTTGCTATAACTGTTACAATAAAAAAAAAAAAAGGGAAAAAAATAGACAGATTTAAGCGCAAAGCCTTAGAGTTGTTCCTTGACAGTATGTGCCCTTCCAGATCTTCTTTCTTTGTTTTTTTTTTGTATGTTTTTTCTCACCTGGCTCCTTGTCTAAGCTAAATATTCAGCATTGACAACCCACATAATAATGGATAAATGCTATTTGTCTTTTTTTTGGTGACATTTTTATACTTAACATAAAATTTTTATTTTGACAAACAAACATTTTCGAATGAAAAATATTCGACTTTTATTCATGATCATGACCATAGGCCTATTGGCCCAGGCCATATATTTCAATGTGTTATCAACTGTGTCTTATTTATACTTGAATACATAAATGGGCATTAAGCTTTTCACTGCCAACAAAATCGGAGACTGCTTCGTGAGTTATGCCATGTTGATGACATCAAACTCAAAATTAAGCTGGGCCCCATTCATCATACACTGCTTCAATCGCTGCAGTCTACAATGAACATTAAGATACAACCAAAACCTTTATACCAATTATATAAAAACCGGCCGGTACTTTCGAATTTGGACCTGGCCACTATCGGGGTAACTTTCTCCACGGAGGTCCAACTTTGACTTAGTGGGGGCTCTTGGTTCATCTCCCCAGTGCTGCTACTTAATTCATAGCTGGGGGGTGGGGGTGGGAGCGACATCAGTGTCTGATACAATATTCCTATTCTGAGGCCCACTGCCGCCCACAACTGGTAACTGCAAGCAAGGCAAAGTATTTCATTTTTAGGTAATGCTCACACTGGAAAAGTCCCATTATATATTTTGCATCACAGTCATCTGACAAATTAACTTGCCGTTAATACTACTCACACATATATTTTCGATACTACCTCCTCAAATATCGAATCTGGACTAACCCACGGACTTTGCTGCCATTTGAAAATTGTGGATTCCGCACCCAATGGTTTGCAAATGATGATATTAATGGGACAATCTTGGAGGGGGGGGGGTATGATATGTGAAACCAAGCTATATTTTACAAATTTTTCAGAGAATCTAAAATGATATGGTATATGGTGTGGCCGCGATCACTTTGATATCCAAATGAAGTGTATTTTTGTGCGACCGTCCCGCAATACATTGCACAATGTTAAAAATGGGGCTCACCAGCACGTGCATGATTTGCCAGTTATCGTGGTGACATTTAGATTTGTATTCTGTCATGGGCAGCGGGTCACAGCGAATCAAATGACTGCATTTTTAATTTTTGACCAGTGTTAGTATCAGCACTAACCACGGCTCTATCATACAATTTATAGTGAACTTTTTTTTGTTTCATGAGGTTGACTAACATTTATGTATCCAAAAGAAACCATAATTTTGTGATTCCACACTTTAAATTTCAAGCAAACAGTTAGGAAGTTTTTCGAGGTAGGCCAAAACGCTTTGTTTACATGCATGAAGCGCCATCTGTTGACAGAATTGCAAACTTCCATTTGAAACCGTTCACCTGCCGTTTGCACTATTTGGCATTTCTAATTGATTCCAAAATGGGATGTTAAAGTTAACACAGTGTTAACTCATACTTGCCCAACAGTGTTTGTGTGTGTGTGTGTGTGTGTGATGCTCTAAGGTTAGCTGGTAAAATCAAAGGAACTCTTTACTTGCATTAACTTACAAGCACTTGAATTCATAGTGGTAATTTGGCACTACACGTAGTGATTGCAATGAAGTGCCACTTTATTCGGATATCAGCTAGGTGGCTGGTAGACCTGTGTGGGCCTATTATGCATGGGGTGTGGGTGGAGAAGATATTGAACTTTTAAATTTTCATATGGCTGTAATTTGCATAATTTTTAATATGGTGACTTTTCTAAACCAGGTGCTTCATTTCACTACAAGGTCAATCACCATGCCACGATTGGTACTTTTCGGAAAAATAGTATCCAAGAAAGCTGAGGACAACATTCACATGGAAATCAAGAAATGAAGAATAAAGCATTTGAGGAAAAACAAAAAGCTTGTCTTTGCACACAGACCCAATAAATTAAGAAAGAACGAAAGAAAGAAAGAATAAATTAAATGAAAAAACATAAAAATTCTGTGTTAGCGCACACACTTAATAAAGAAAGGAAGAATAAATTATTTGACGGACAACAAAAAGTCTGTGTTTGCACACAGGCTTAATAAATAAGGAAACAATAAAGTATTTGAGAGAAAATAAAAGTTTTTGTTTGTACACACCCTCAATAAATAAACAAACAAACCAATAAATTATTTCAAGGAGACCAAACAGTCTGTGTTTGTTCGCAGACTCAATAGTGGGCTAAATTCACAATGCGTAGGCCTATACTAGTAAAATACTGTGTTCCCTGATGATTTTCGGAACATGGGCTTTTCGAAATATAGACTGGACATTCGAAACAGATTCCCGGGACATTAGGCCTTCGGAACACTTTCAGAATGTTGCACGCTCGGAACACTGACCTTCAGAAGATCCGACCTTTGGAACATTGAACATTCGGAAGATGAGCTTTTTTTCGAAATAGTGGTCCGTCTCCATGTCAATTCGCCAACTTTTACTCATTTATTGTCAGAATAAGACTGAGTCAATAGCTTTCCTTGATGTTTGTTTGGCGCGATGCGCCCAACCCACGCCAAGGAAAACTACTGTCCCGGGACATACCATCATGAAAAGTCTAACATACAAATCTCAGCTAAAATGTTTTCTTTTGACGAGAAATTGCAGCAAAAACGTTCAAGCAGACATCAATTTACATGCGGACGCTTTGGGCAATTTGAGCAGGAATGGGTTAACAGTGTTTTCATACATATAGTGTGTGGCAAAACTGTGAAACAAAATAAGGAGGGCTGCTGGTTCCAAATGTTTCAAATCGAAAGACAGAAAGACAATGAAATACAAAAGATATCCTTCGATACTTGGTGTAATTGGAGATAAATGTTGTTTTGTATCAAGTATGCCATGAAACCACTTTTCACACATATTTTTCCTGTCAGTTATGGATTCGCCATCACTGGTCAAACTGTGAGCATCACCATGCCAAGGCTATCCAAAATGGACAGGGCAAGAGCCATAGGTGGCATTGAAGCAGGTGAAAGTTGCAGAGCTGTCGCACAGGCAATGGGTGTGAACCACAAATCCATCAATGAGTTGTTGAGAAAATACCGAAACACAAATGATGTTGCAGATTTACCACGCCTGGGAAGGCCAAAGCTGACCACCAGGCAACAAGACCATTTCATCGTCAATGGAGCACTGAGGAGTAGGAGCCGCACAGGTCCCGATATTCAGAGCCAGCTGGAGAGAGCCAATCCTCACCAAAGACGCATGTCCACCCAGACTGTTTGTAACAGACTGCATGCTGCTGGTTTAAGGTCCCGGAGCATGGTGAAAAAGCCGCTTCTTACCCCACGTCACAAGGTTGCTTGGTTGCAGTGGACAAGAGAACATGTCCTTACAACACATGCAGGATGGAGCAATGTTCTCTTCACTGATGAGGGTCGCTTTTCCCTCCACAGAAGTGATGGACGTGTTCGTGCATGGAGACGGTGAGGGGAGAGACACGCTGCTTGTTGTGTTCAGCCCACAGCTGCATACGGAGGGGGCCAAAACGCGTTGTTTACATGCATGAAGCGCCATCTGTTGACAGAATTGCAAACTTCCATTTGAAACCGTTCACCTGCCGTTTGCACTATTTGGCATTTCTAATTGATTCCAAAATGGGATGTTAAAGTTAACACAGTGTTAACTCATACTTGCCCAACAGTGTTTGTGTGTGTGTGTGTGTGTGTGTGTGTGTGTGTGTGATGCTCTAAGGTTAGCTGGTAAAATCAAAGGAACTCTTTACTTGCATTAACTTACAAGCACTTGAATTCATAGTGGTAATTTGGCACTACACGTAGTGATTGCAATGAAGTGCCACTTTATTCGGATATCAGCTAGGTGGCTGGTAGACCTGTGTGGGCCTATTATGCATGGGGTGTGGGTGGGTAATTATCAGAGGTAAATTAAGTCTAACCACGATAGAAAAGAGTTTAATACTCCCCATCCAGTGATTGTGTGGATTTTATGACTGATGTCGGAAATCATGACATCAGCATCAAGCTTTTCGGTCATGATATCCGACGTAGGTCATAGAATCCACAAAATCGCTGGATTGGGAGTATTAAATCCGATAACTAACGATAATAACTGCATCAGACACAACTGAGAGGGCATATTAAAGTTAAGATGGTAATTCATGTTTTAAAAGTACTTTAACAACTGTTTGTTCTGGTAACTCGGCGAACGGTCTCCTGGAACCTAGCGAAATATTATGATAACAATCATCGAACAACTGGGACTATGCTGTTTCGTCGAACAAACGTAGCTATGCAGCTATTCTGTTTCCCTTGCCAAAGTTAACCCTCCAGACAAGCTAAAAGAAAATGCTCTGTCTGAGTTGACTTTAGTGGAAATAAGGGCACACAACAGTCACTTTGGCGATAATATCTTACAGCCAAGGTCGATCAATTTTTATTAGGAAGTGGCCGCTTGAAACTATCTATGTTTTTGTTTTTTGTTTTTACAGTTTCATAAAATGTATTAGAATAAGGCCTTTTAAGTAGAGTCGGTCGGGTTACCGGGACCACACATGTATTTTAGTTAGGCATTCAGTAACTTGGACACTTGTTGAAACATTATTTAATATGGATTTTTATCTTCTTTCTCCTTTTACACATTACCTCCTTTGAAGCCATTTTAATTTGTTACCTAGGCACGGCCGGAGGCACGTACATCTCTGAAATTGGTCATTCCTTCGTTAAAAATCTTTTATCTAGATCTGTATGTCTCCCAGTTTCCCCAACATATCTCGTACAGAGCATTGCCAGGTATTACAGTACCTGGTTTAAAAATAAATTAATAAATGAGTAAGATGCACGGCTGACCATTCAATCGACCACCCATTCAATCAATCAGAGAGTGTACATTGCCATAATAAACCGTCATTAAACAAAAACAAAAAAAAAAAAACAAACAAACAAACAAACAAACAAACAAATTCTATCATTGAGAACATGTTAACTGTTTGGTGAACATATTTCAAATGAAAATGTAGGACTGTATGAAACTATAGACTTGGCATTTCGAAAGAAAATAATGGAAATTACGATTGCATACATGTATATGGTCAAAGTTACAGAAAGTAGAACGTTTCAAAGATAAAGTGGTTTCAGACCACCGCGTGTAAGCTGTGATAGCCAAAGGTTATTTGGACAGAACGTGTATTTTTCTGCTCCCTGTGATCTGATGAAATGTACATTGCAACATGTTTAACTTTTTTTTTTTTAAATTCAATTTCCTTGTGCATTGTGATATATATATATAGTTATATGAATTCCTCTTTTTGTGGTGTATATATGTATCTTTTCAATATTGGAGGCAATAAAGAATACGATATATATATATATATATATATATATATATATATATATATATATATATATTATATATATATATATATTATATATATGTAATATATATATATATATATATATATATATATATATATATATATATATATATATATATATATATAAGGTGGCACAAACAAAGATAGGCACTTAGAGGAGTACTGTCTTCAACCCGCTCTCCTGTTTTGGTTTTAATTTTTAGACCCATAACACTATATAAATTCTTGTTGCTTGGGATCTTTACATTATATATACACCAAGAAAAAAAAATTTAAAATCCTTTTTTGGGGCAAAAATTGACATTTTACAAAAGGCATTTTGAGATTTTTATCGGGGTTCTCGAAAAATATAGCACTTAAAAACTAAAAAATTTGCAAAATGAAACTTCGTAATCATGTCCAGGTTCGGTTCCTTCACTTTTTCCATAAACGGAATAGATAAATTGTAATCGAATATTAATTATGACGCTCGTGAAGATGAACACTTCTTCATGTTTAGGGGGCATAAAACTGCCTAAAAAAATAAAAATTCCAAAACGCAAGGAACCAGTCCTGGGCATGTCTACGAAGTTTCATTTTGCTAATTTTTGAGTTTTTAAGTACTATATTTTTCGAGAATCCCAAGAAAAATTCCCAAATCGGACCCTTTTGTAAAATGTCTGCTTTTCGCCCCAAAATGATTACAAAAATTTTTATTGGTGTATATATAATATAGAGATCATAATCAACAAGAATATATATAGTTTTATGGGTCTAAAAAAAAAAAAAAAAACGAAAACAGGAGAGCGGGTTGAAGACAGCACTCCTACAAGTGCCTAGCTTTGTTTATGGGCAGAATTGTAATCCTCAGACCGTATGGTTGGCAGTTGTTCTGTTTATGGGCAGTTGAAAAATGCTCATAAACCATGTTTGCTTTAAATTCAATGTGCTACCTAGGGGGTTTCAGAAATGTACAAATTAGCAAATCTACCCGGATATTATGAGAAGCTATAAATACCCAGAAACTGTGGTAATCTATGCTAGGTATATACTGCTCATAGTCCGGTTTGAGTATATATATATATATATATATATATATATATATATATATATATATATATATATATATATATATATATATATATATATATATATATATATATTGAATGTTCATCATTACATGCACCACCATAATAAGCTAATGTATCATAGCGATCGGGTTGTACAGTTCGATCTTAATTGCACAGTTATCGATAAGCGTCTCATCGCATTCTTCATCATGCTACTTGATTGTTGCTCAACAGAGGGAACTTTTTTCTCTTGTAATGCAGAAATATATTCATCTCTGCCAAATTTGGCTGCGTTCATTTCTTTGTAAGTGTGTTCATATCGTCCGAAAAAGGTTCTTGCACGGAACACTGGTCGATGGCGTTGCCAGATACATACAACCGAGCATAGAAAATCTGACCTCTGTGTTCACTGGTAATGCACAAATCACCCACACGCACGCACGCACACAAACACAATCATCTTGAACAACATGTAGGTGACAAAGACGTTTTTTTATTTTTCTGATGAAAGATTTTTTCTTGCTGATCTAAAGATGTTCCTCCGGGGTGCAGAAAGAAAAAGAAATCCCTTTGATTATCGTTGATTTATAAGTACAATATATAAATACATATTCGGCTACTTTTTTCGGATATCCGGTTCTTGAATGATAGAACCGGAGATTCTTGCGTAGGGCCTAGCACCAGGCGCTTATTTAGGTTCATGTTTTTCTGATTTCATAAATTTATTTCTTTTTTCCTTTTTTTTTTTGAAGGACGTGACCTTTTGATGGTCGATATGAGTTAAATGAGAGCGCATTGTATTTTTTCTTTAGGGCACTTCACCCCCTCCCGTCATTTAGCCAACATGTACTTTCCTCTTGCTACTAAATGAAATGTCAGAAAAGTTAACAGAAAGAAAATGACAAGACCAGTTGATAAAATTTGTCGTTATGTACGTTAAATACATGTTCTAAGCTTGATAGAGTTTGCAGTTGATATGGGAATAATTAACATTTCTTGGTGCAATCTGTGTTTAAAACATAATGCCTATTAATTTCATTGTGCTGTAAATGTTCCTTAAGTTGGATTCAGTGCTCATTGACCTATTTTCCATCTTTTGGCAACAAATCCACGTTTGGAGGGCAATGATAATCATTTCTCACATGTGCACCGTTGGTTAGATGACAGAGTAAGTACAACTCAAAGAGTTTGGTCCTTTTTTCTGACCAAGAATTTCAGTGCACTCCGAGAAAGAGATTCAAATAATGCGAGGTTACAGACTAGAATTTGTGATTGGATACTTTACAGGACATTTGTCTTGAATGAGGCCTTTGGAGGTGACTAGTACACAGAAGGAATTTACAGTATAAAGAATATTTGAAAAACTGATACAGATGTTCTGATGGGAACCCGAGCTATGAGGTTTTTAGTGGCGTTTTCTTTAAAAACTGGTTCCTGTGGATTAGGTAATAACAGCTTATTGCTTGGATCAACCCTGTAAATGACCCAAGTCAAACGTATGTAACCAGTTAATGGAACTATATATATATATATATATATATATATATATATATATATATATATATATATATATATATATATATATATATATATATATATATACATACATAATAAAAATTAAGTATAATATATTAATGTATCGATAACCGTGCTTTGGGACATAGGATGGGGTATTAGCAATGCAGCAGTTGAATAAGTGATACCCATAATAGGTCTGGAATAAGTTTCAATAGGACGATGAGACTTGAGGATGACATAAGGTGCCAAATATTTGGCATGACATATTTTGAAATTAGAGAACAAGATCATCACAATATACCTTTTGTCATTGAATTTTTATTTCTTAACTCCAATTTCCAAATGAAGTGACTCTCAGTACACCATATGTACTTCATCATTGGATTTACATTTGGTGCGCATATGTATAAATTTATTGTGTCTCATAACATTAGTTTGCTATCTCCGCGGTATATGTACATGTAAATGAATGAAATTAACTGAAAGCAGTAAAAGAAACACCGAACATCACTATTCTGTTAACATGTACTTCTGCACTGAAACGACTCACATATATTCTATGAAAACAACCCATTAAGTTGCTCAGTATGAATGCCTATCAATCCGTTTCGGCCCTCCCGAGGCTATTCTTGTAATGAAACATGATGAAAAAGACGACATGTTTGTAAAACAAAGATCCCCCCAACAATACCACCACCGTCATTATGTTCCCCCTCATTACCCTGTCAATAGTACTAAATCGGGTACTCATGATCTCGGGAAGTGGATGACGAAACCGAATTCACCAAAAAGGCCTTGTGACATTGGGTCAAGTTCACCCTTCTTTGAAGCTGATCTAGCCCTGATAGAAGACTATAAATATTAACAAAATAAAAAGCTCTGGCTAAAAAAATTCGGCAATTATTAAACAGAAATCAAATTCAGTAATGTGGCTCCACAACCTATTGACTCAAGGTACCATTTCAAAACTTGATCTAGCTCTTATAGAAGGCTATATTCCTGTGCAAAATGAAAGTCCTAGGTGAAAAACATGTTTAGTTATTATGCAGAAACCAAGTTCACTATTGGACTCCAGATAGTAGCTTTGGGAATTTGGCGATGGTCATCTATCTTCTAAGCTGACCAAGCCCAAATTGAGGACTATTACCATGTGTAAAATTGAAATCATAACTTAAATTCTGAGTTACAACGCAGAGACAAACTTCACAAAAGTGACTTTGTGACCTTTGAATTTAGGTCAAGGTCCCAATCTTAGAACTTGGCCTAGCCCTGGATAAGGACTATAATCCGGTGCAATATAAAAGTTCTATCATAAAAAAGTTTTAGTTATCATGCGGAAATTAAAACTTACTATAGTACCTCCGTGACCTCTGAAATGCGGTCAATGTCAACCATCTTCATACCTCACCTAGCCCTTATACAGGAGTATACATCAGGGCACTATCAACGTCCTATATTAACAACTTTTTGAGTTATGGTGTGAATACCACAGTCTCTCTACCGACCGACCCATGACCTGTTGACTTTGGGAATTTGGTCAAGGTAATCCATCTTCTAAGATGACCCAGCCCTAATTATGGACTATTACCATGTGCAATATTGAAGTCATTACTTAAATTCTGAGTTACAATGCAGAAATAAAGTTCACTAAAGTGAACTTGTGACCTTTGAATTAAGGTCAAGGTCACACATCTTCCTACTTGGCCGAGTCCGGGATAAGGACCATAATCCTATGCAATATACAGGTCCTACCATTACACCTTTTCAGTTATTGTGCGCAAATTAAACTTACTACAGTACCTAGGTGGCCTTGGAAATAGGGTCAAGGTCAACCACCTTCACATTTCACCTAGCCCTTATATTGGAGTATATACCTGGGCACTATCAAAGTTCTATCTAAAAAACTTCTTTAGGTATGGTGCAGAACCAAAGTTTCCCCACCGACCAGAGCTATTTTTCGAAGGGGGAGAGTGGATATTAGTTATGCACCAAAGTACTGTACAGGAATGCAGGCATTTATATGGACATGGCTTTTTTGACCATATGGATCTTTGCACATACGTTTTGGAATCTCTAGGGTAAAGACGAACTATACATTTATGTGATTCGGCTGTACATACCAAGGAACATTGCCTTTGGTCGGGAATTGACTTGAATTTGTTTCATTAGGACTACGGTTTGGATATGGTAATGACACTGTCTAATATGTGTATGTGTATCTCATTGACTATTTTTTAAAAACGTCACGCATAGTAGGAAGGGGGGGGGGGGTACATGCAGATGTTTCTTGTTTCCCCATCGCCTTTGGATAATATATATATATTAAAGAAAACAAAGTTAAAATACGGGTATTGTGTAAGTTGGTGTTGTGGGTGCGTTGCGGATTCTGCGCTTAATACAATAAATTGAATCTCACACCATAAGCAAGTTTGTTTTTTTCCTTTCTAAAAATTATGCATCGAAGTGAAGAACAAAAATTGTATCTTTGCTATAATGATAATTAACATCTTCTATGCTGGACTAAGGTAACCAAACAGGTACCGGAATATGTGACAAAACTGTTTTATATTTATGTCATATTTGTGTACTTTTTTCAAGTACAAATGCGAAATTGTCAATTTCTAAACATCATGAAGTAAATAGGCTATTTTGAAAATGTCTTCTTCGATTCTGAGCCTTTTAGCCATAATTCACACCACCCACGAAACAAAATATCTGTTGTTTATACTATTGCGTCGTTGTGTAATCATCTCCGGTGAGATTCCCATGGAGATAAAAACAAAAACAAAAAAAAAAAAAACCAAAAAAACCAGGCACTCAGACAATGTGATATGTATCATCCCAAAGTACAATACCTAGGCACAATGCAGGACATACCAATTGTGTCAATTGTTGCTGTCAAACCCTGTTAAAATACTAAAGTTTAGCAACTGATGTCACATATTGACCCAGTGTAAAACTATAAAGTAACAAAAAGTATTTTAGTTAGTATCGTGATACACACCTCGTCCTATATTGACGCCACACTTGCAATAGTGAGTATTTTTAAGTGTTAAATGCTGCTTGTTTAATATATTGATCCAGTTTTTAACGAATTTGTATGGATGAAATAAAATGCAACACACAGAAAAGAATATCTTGCATTTTATGATTAGTTCGTAGAAACGAACAATATATCAATACAATTACAATAACACTTACCATGGATCCATTCATTAGTGTGAATTAATTTAAGACGGATCAACGGTCAAAACGGGATGGATGAAATGTATAGCACTGATAGTTTGGGTGCTATTGATGCATCATGGAATCTGATGCTTATGACAAGGCACAAGTGAGAGTAAGCGCAGGTTTCCTAAAATCTAACATTATGCGGTGTTTCCTTCCTCCATAAATAGATTCAGATAATGTGAGTGTACTTACACCATGTAAGCTTGAGCTGTCAAAATAATAATGTAATAGCTAAACGGAGCTAAATTTTCTATGTGATCCGTCATGGATTAAAGTTGTACAAAGTTCTTACCATGCATAAATACTACACAGTGACTCATGTAAAATGGTAAGTGGTCTGTTGTTCTGTAGAAGAGTGAATGACTCAAGATAAATTACATAAACATACTAAAATGTGTTTATATGTTGATACTTCGGTGACCACGGTATTTGATGAAGTAGTGCAGATGAATGATAACTGCTTTTTCATCGTCATAAAATGATCATTAAATATCATAGCAACGTTATGTGTGTGTGTGATGTGCAACAGGTTACTGCTACGACTGGACGGAACAAATTAGCTTGATCAACGTTCTCCTTCTGGCGCACAGACAGACAGACAGACAGACAGACACACACACACACACACACACACACACACACACAGAAGCCACATGTGTTTTACATAGTGCAACATGAGAAAGTCATTTTTAATTCCTCACAGTGTCTTATTGGCAATATTTTGGTCGACGGTCTGCGGATCCACCAATTCGTCTGCGGCTGTATGTTAGACATTTTGAAAAAAAGTGACTTAATGTCAATAAAAGTCCTTGAGATGGGTACTCGTTTGTACAGTAAACCTTCAGGTAAAAGGCTCTACTTTCATCACTTTGTGTTTCTTCTTGGTCAGCCCGGTAACCACGTGATAAAGCAGCAGGTCCAAGAATTCGCAAATGGTAATTACACTGCCTCCTAAGAGTAAACCCATGTATCCACCAACTTCACCTGGTAAATGATAAATATACGTGCATGAAAAGCGCTGTTCATTGAAATTTGGCTCCATTTCGTAACAGTCGTCATGATACAAAATTGAATGCCTGAGCTATTAGTGAGTTTAGCAAAACGTCTTCGGCTAGTAATATCTATCTCATACATTGCAAGTAAAATGAGGTAATTGCTGGCTGAAACAAATATTGTAATTTACGTTCGGTTGAGACAACCGGTGCATCAGTAATACTTCTGCAACATTTTCATCTTTTAACACCCATTCGAACCCTAAGTACATTAGATTAGTTGCAACAATCTATATTTTATATTTCTAGTACAGCATTTAGAAAATATTCTTAGAAAATTGACATAATCCATGGAGAGGTAGTTTTACTTAATTATTGATAGAAAAAAAAATAACGGTAACACAGTTTATAAATATTGGATAGTAAATCCGTGAAGTCCAAAACTGTTTCAAATAAAAGGATGTAACACACAACATAGATCGGAAGTATCCGGTATACATTTTTGATGGCCATGCGTTGTTTTGCTAATTTGGCCCCATGATAGCCTTACGCAGTTTGCCAACCATGCATAGTGAGTCCATACGATATTATTCTATAAAACATCAAGAGGTTCTTAGTTTGCCAACCATGCACAGTGAGCCCATACGATATTCTTCTATAAAACATCAAGAGGTTCTTAGTTTGCTAACCATGCACAGTGAGCCCATACGATATTCTTCTATAAAACATCAAGAGGTTCTTAGTTTGCCAACCATGCACAGTGAGCCCATGCGATATTCTTCTATAAAACATCAAGAGGTTCTTTGCCAAGATGTTATGTTGGGTTATCGTAGTGTCAAACTTTATTGGTTACCAAGATTTATTGGGATACAATGGGACCAATCAGCAAACTGACGTACGATCAACATCCGTTTCCAACATTGTGCTGCAGTGATATCTTGCAGATATATGTTAAAATAAAAATCTATATAATAATATAAGCTTGGTTGCCGACGTTGGGCCTGATCGCATGTGTCAATGGCATTAATTAACAAGTGATGAACATCACAGAAAAATGGCAACTACGTGGAGTGCATCTAAACTTGGCTAGGTTTATTCGTTTAAGAGGCGAAAAATATTGATACTCATTGCACCCTTCTAATAATTTCCATGTATTTTCATTTAGAGCACTTTTCTCTTTCTCTTTTTGTTATCGTTTGTTTTTTTTTTTTGCAACTGTCCAAGCCAATTTACTGAAATAGGCCTATAATTTCAAACAAAACTTTTTGCATTCTGTCATGTGAAAACTAGATAAGGGTTTTGTCCCCCTATGGACCTTTGCACTTACGTTTTGGTCTCTTTTGGGTAAATACGAACTATAAATTTATATGTTTCAGCTATACATACCAAGGAACATTGCCTTTGGTCGGAATTGACTTGGATTTGTTTCGTTAGGACTACGGTTTGGATATGGTAATGACACTGTCTAAGTTAAATGCTACAAATTATGCCCGTGGCAGGCTGCGCTTGTAGAGACAAAATGGCATTCTTTTTGTAAACAGGTTGCTGTGAAACTTACTAAAGAAGTTGCCTAAGTCATATGCCACCATTTGCTTCACCTCCTGATACTTAAGCTGGGCGAAGAAAATATCTACGATGAGAAAATTCCTCCTGTGGATAACAAAGAAGCTGTTATTTTAATTCCATTTGCACAGTTTGCTATGAATTTATTAAGTTTAACCATCTTAACAATTATGATGTACGTAAAACGTGCAAAGTGCATGCTGTCGGATGTATGCCAACTGTCTGCCAATTTCTCTATGAATTAATGAAACACAAAACTTGTCGAACACGAGGTGCTAGGCAAAATGTTCAAAGCACACGCTCTTCTTGAAATTTCTGTTTAGAGAGGATTTTGTTCTTTATAAGTTCCTTCCTTCCAAACGAGAGATATTTTTGACTGGCAGTTGTTTGCATCGACAAATTCCCTCTCCAGTGAAATTTGACCAAAATGAATTGAATGTATCATTTGGTACAACACGCACACACTTAATTATAGACAAACAGTCGATTGATGAACAGGTAAAAGATCTATGGACGGCGGATGGAGAGGTAGAAAAAGACAGAATGAATGCATACACACACGGATCAATATAAATGAATGGGTATATGAATATGCATTTATAAACAATCAGACCGAAGTGCGCCAAAAAAGCTTTTGACCTGGACTATTATATTCTATGTAACTGCAGCCATGAAAGGTCCCTTTACAAGAAAGAGAAATCTAACATCCTCATATAAATCAGAAGGGTTCGTTTAAAGTAGTTCGACTTACGTAGCAGTGGGCACTGAAAGAGTTAGGAACTGATTCACAGTCGAAGTAATTACAATAGTTAAAAACATACAATATATCTTAACTCATTGGTACAATCAGAAAGAATACTAAAAACGCGATATTATATTTCCAGATGCATAAGAATACCACAGGCGATATTACATTTCTAGATTAGACTACATGGATAAAATGTTGTTCGTAAATTCTTTATATATAACTATCTACATCCCAACTTACAGAACAAATTTTTCATTTAACTTGCTGTCGGTTGAGTAGCTATTTAGAATTTCTTTTGCTTTATTGATTTGATCACTCAGCAGTCTGTGGAGCGAACGGAGCTCCTTGTCGAAGGCATCAAGGCTGCTTGATATAGGACTAAAGTACCGGGTTAGTACTTCTGACAGGTGCCGGGCGGATTCTCGCTCTACAAAGGTAGTAAACTTTCCAGATAATCTTATTTTTGCTGCCTCATCCTTTACATAAAGGGGTGACGACAAGTTGACCAGGTTTGCCTGTGGCTTTGCCCATATTTTCAATCTTTGTGCCCCCTTGATGTGTCTTTCATCTTTGAAATACACGCTAACCCTGCTGGATTTATTGAGAGCTTCCTGGTACAATTTCCGTACATCTGAAGACGCATCCCTGATGCGTACTCTCATTGGCTCCACTAATCGAAGCTGTATTCGAGAAACAAACGTGTTTATATTTTCCAGTAATTTCCCCATGCGTTCAGTTTTCAATGCGTTGGCAACATGCAGTTTGGTCAAGTTGGCTACTATGTAACCATTCAATAATTTTTGTATATAATTTGACTCAGCAGCAATTGTCGAGAACTCCTTCGTGAAGTCAAATGTATCCATAAGTTCATCTTTTGCCAGGTCTCTGCTGTCGTGTTTATATAGTACCTGCTCATATGTGAGCAACCACTTCTGTGCTGAAGTCAAGACATTGGAATATTCATCTCCCATGCACAATAGAACATCGTACATATAGCTTTTAAAAGACCAGAGATTTGTATATATATGATAAGGCAAATCCCTTAGCCTTGCATGGGGCTGATACGATGGCATTAACCCTTTCACTAATGTCAAGTTTCGTATTATGTAATCCAACTCTTTGCTGAATATTTTCAGATTCTCCGAGCACTTGGAGGTTGCGTTATCAACAAGCACTGAGGGCATGCTGCTGGCGTGCATTGAAGAATAATACCTGGAAGCAAAGGGTTGCCGCCCTTTGCTAAGGCCTCGTCGAAAATTATCAAATGTCACTTTTATTTCTTTTGTCGCTGAAATGATCTTAGTAATTAAGGATGTGGTGTCAATTGTAGCCGCATAGTCATTTAGTTTTGCGTCAATTTCGTGTATCATCATTGTTGTTTGTGATATAGTATTTTGTGACTGTTGTAAAATGGTAAGGCGGGTGGTGCCAAAATATTGATTGTATGTTGTAATTTCGGATGTTAAATTTCTGAATAACAATCCAACGTCTTCACGGAACACGAGTAACAACTGGTCAATCGATGTGCGTACATTTAAAAACACCGATCTTTCAAAATTATGTGTGTTTTTCTTTGTATAATCTTCCAAGGCTTTAAATCGGTTCAAAATCGCATAAAGGGCGTTTAAATCCGACTCAAATTGTACTTTGTCAATACGCTGCTTCATTTCCCGGGCTTTATGGAAGCTCCTGATGATGTTACTGACATTGGCATCCAGTAGCTTTTTCACATTTAGGTTTGAGATGGCGGCATACGACAACACGGGCTCATAGGCTTCCCTGTGGCAGGGCTCTTTACAAGAACACTCTTTCCGAAGTCCTCTCTGGTTCTCTGGGAGCAAGCGAGAAAGAAAGGTTAAATATTTCAAAACAAGAAAGGTTGTTATCAATATTTAATTACGTCAGCATACTGATAAAGATAGAGCTATAATGTACATAATGGCACAAAATCATATTATAGTGCGTGGTGGGTACGATTGATCAATCCCTGGGCCCATTCAGCGAAAGACGAGCCAGTTCCAGACGATAATGTGCACGGGAAACCAGAGTGAGTTTCAACAACACTCCTTAAGCCTCCCGAAGCCTACCCAGTGAATTGGCTTTCCTGAAACTGTGTGTTTTTCCCAGGCGGTAGCTCTCTATCTGAGAAACGGCAGCCCAATAATCCCTTGTGTTCAGCAAACCGTATGAATGTTTGGACCAATGAGATCATTCTGGCATAATAGAAGTAATCGTGTTCTCTATGAACATGGGACTATGACATGTACAGATAATTCTCATTTTTCATAGATCCATTTGTTTAACTTACATTTTACTCAGTAACATTTTTCAATAACTTTAGCTGATTACATACGGTATCTATGGGTCAAGATCAGGGTAATTTGACCACATAATAGTTCTTGTTAACCTTGACTGTAACATATAATATGGAACTGTTTCTTTTACAGGAGTAATCTTCCAACAACATGTTTTCCAATTTACATATGGACGCTTTGAATGACAGGTCAAGGTCAACTGGCCACCTGGAGAGCCTCCTCATATATATATATATATATATATATATATACATATATATATATAGCATACATAGACGTACACTTATATTCTAATTTGTATATGAGAATTACAGGTCAAAATGAATATGATTTGGCCAATTGTGTTAATCAAAATGAGCATTGAATTTTTGCAACATTGTCTTGATAGTGTTAATATAATGAAAGTGACATGAGCAAAGTTGAGTTTTTCTTTAGAATATCTGTGCCCATCCATTGCTGGCAAAATGCACTTGTAGTAGAAATGATGCATACATTTGTTTTAGGGATTGTAAATTGGAACATTGGCCCAGGTATCAGGCGAGTCGCACACATTTTATTGTTTTTTCCAAACCAGCCGTTGACAGTAAATGACTAACCAGGTAAGCAGACGGATTCGCAGACCTGTTTCCGGTTCTAATCTATGGTCGCCATCAACTCGTCTTTTCAGGGCTAACTCCAAGAGAATGTAATTGTGTGAGTACTTGACTAACCTTCATAAGGGATTATACAGTAAAAATACTCATCAAGAGAACAAGTCCTAGGATACCCTGCAAACAGAAAGCAGACATAGAAACACACCTCAGCAATGCACTTGGGTCATTTAATTTTCTTTGAGACATCATGACAGCTATATATGATATGCGTACATGAATTAACTTAACATGGATAACCCCCATTTATGCAGATGTCTTTTCAGTAAACCAGTTTTATCGTTAAGAAAGTGTTGGTGAATGTTGCACTCATATTTTTTTGTGTTTGGCAGCATTGTTTATGAAATCGTCACTTTAGACACACGTTACTAGGGGGATATTAGCAAATTCACTACTGCTACTACTACCACTACTACTACAACTACAACTACTATTACTACTACTACTACTACTGCTGCTGCTACTGCTGCTTGAGTTGGAAGTAAACAAGAGGACTGTGACAGTCCAGTGCTCAGCTGACTAACTTAACCTATGACCTTGGAAATGAGGTCAAGGTCACTGACCTATTCTGAATATAACTTTCATAGAGGGCCATCCCCATGTGCAAGATCAAAGTCACAGTACAAATACTTCTTAAGTTATCATGCAACCAGTTAAATCCATGCTAGTGGCCATGTGACCTGGAGAGTGAGGTCAAGGTCACTAATGTACAGTCTCAATCTTTCCTAAATAGAGGACCACCAACAAGTCAACATCAAGGTCCTACCTTCCACAGTTCTCAAGTTACAAAATGAAAAGTAAAATTCATGTAAGTGTCTGGGTCCCAGTGACCTTGGGAATGAGGTTAAGGTCACCCATGTACTGTCTAAGTCTGGCCTTTGCTCAGGACAACCATCAGTTCAATATCAAAGTCCAAGTTCAAATAGCTCTCAACTTGTCAGGTGAACAGTAAAATTTGAGCAAGTGGCCCTATGACCTTGGGAATGAGGTCAAGGCCACTCGTCTACTGTCTAAGTCTGGCCCTTACTAAGGACAACTAGCATGTGCAATATGAATGTCCTACCTTTAATAGTTCTCAAGTTACCCTATAAACAGTGAATTTCATGCACCTCGCCTTGTGACCTTGGAAATGAGGTCAAGGTCACTCACCTACTGTAAATGCATCACCCTCACACCCAGAAGTGTCCCTATGCAATCAATTTCAAAGCAATTGGCTGAGTACATATAAGGATAAAGACTTTTAAAGATTTGGCCAAAAAATGAAACAAAAAAAAACATAAAAAAAATGAAAATATCATTGGACTGTGACCATTTGAACAAACTTGGTAGAAACCCACCCGAGACACATCCACACCAAGTTTGAAGTGAATCTGGTTAACGGTTTTCAGATGAGGTTGAAAATGTAAACTGCCATTGCAATTCCCATTGACTTACATAGTAAACAATAGGAATGTATGCATTGACCAACACGTACCCAAATTGAAAAATTCGTTAAAAATCAGGGATCCACAGCAATGCCACCTGGTGAACAACCTTGTGTGACCCTTCTACAGGAACATATCCACCAAGTTTCAGCACATTCTGAGAGATGAGTTTTGGAGAAGACGTCGAAAAAAGCAAAAACGCACAGCACCACCTGCTGAACAAATTGAGGTCTGGGGGTCCCCAGAAGTGTTCCCATTCAATTTCAAAGTAATTAGCAACTGGGTTTCAGAGTAGAAGATTTTTAAGATTTCCCCCAAAAATGAACAAAATAATTCATTAAAATTTGAAAAATCACTGGACCATGAACATTTGAATGAACTTGGTATAGACCCACCCAAGGCACATCTCCACCAAGTTTGAAGTGGATCTAGTTAACGGTTCTGGAGATGAGGTCGAAAATGTGAATTACTATTGCAATTCCCATTGACTTGCATTTCAAACAATAGGAATGTTGCATGAACCAACAGGTACCCGAATTGAAAAATTTGTTAAAACCGATAAATTTAAGTAATTTACATATTTATTAATAATACTTACCTATATACTACTACATGGGTAATTGTCCGAAAGGACAAGCCTCTCCAAATAATACCAACAGAAATAAATTTCTGGTCCACCTGGTTCATGGCACGATGCACCGCAGCTCCACCTATAAGCGGTCTCGGTGTTACGTAGACTCGGTCATGTACATCAGTTCAATCTTTTGGCAGTCTATACTCCAAGAATGACTATCGTGGGGAAGGAAGGGTGGGCTTCAAACCTAGTGTATGGGTAAGTATTATTAATAAATATGTAAATTACTTAAATTTATCAGATTTATGGCATAATACATACCTATACACTACTACATGGGTAGAGATACCACCAGAACCGGACAGTGGGAGTCATTCTGACCTAAAGACCAAAGGTCTAAAAAAGGTAGATCAGAAATTTATAAAACTCTCAATAACTCTCTCCCAAAAACGCCTTGCTACAACAGCAAGGGAGGGATACAAAATCCCTAAAAGAATCATCCATATGTCTGAGACGGATGTCCTTCCCACTAAACCAAGGAAAAAAGAGCACCAGTTAAGACCTATGTCAAAACTGGGCTGACCCGGATATCATTAAGTTAGGAAAAAAGAATGGACAGCACGAAGAAAACTTAGCCTGAGCACTCATCCTGTACACATAGAAGGAGTAGGTTGATCTGGCCAAGCAAACAGATCACCCTCGATACAGGAGATATCTCGGAGGTAGAAATCTGAAAATGTCGAATGGGGGCGCCAAGGGCAGGCTGCCATGATGTCTTGAAAGGAGACTTGTTTGAGGGCATCCCATGACGATGCAATGGCCTGAACTTCATAAGCTCTGATTTGAAGTACTTTCTTCAATTCAGGAGCTTTCTCCGCCGCTACATAAGCTGCTTTGATAGCCTTAGTGATCCAACTAGAAATAGTATTGACATGGATCTTGTCTTTCTTAGGCTGAAGGAGAAGAAGCAGAGGCTGAGGTTCGCTTTTCCCCTTTGATCTGCTGGATTTTACCCTGTGTAAGTAGTACTTCAAAGCACGAACAGGGCAGAGTAGCCGATCAGGATCCTTACGATCCATATCTGCGGAGAGGGCCTTGATTGTGAAGCCCGTAAAAGCCATAAGAGGCTTATCTGGTTGATGAGTCTTCCCCATAAAGAATGGGTTGGGTTTAAGAAACACCGGACTCTTATTGTGAGACCATCTGATCTTGGAAAAATCCAAGGCATGAATTTCACTTCTTGTTGCTCCCGAAGCAAGGGCCAAGAAGAAGACAATCTTATGGGTTAAAGTGCTAAGAGGCACCTTCTCCATATTTTTCCTTTCAAAAGGATATGATCAAAGGCCCCGAAGGACTATCGACAGGTCCAACTGAGGATAGACATTCCTCCTGACTGGTCTTTTGCGAAAGAAGCTCTTGATCAGTCTCGAAAGGATGGCACTGGATCCAATCCAGCGGCCCAAATGTCTAAGGAGGATGCAATAGCGGACCTATATCCAGCTATTGTGCGCACCTGTAAGTGGTCTTTAACAAACAGCTTATTCAGGAAGTCAGCAATCTGACTCACCGAAGTGTGCCAAGGATCAATTTCAGGCTTTTGATCCTTGCACCAATCTTCGAACCCGGCCCACTTAGAATCATAATTCTTTAAAGAAGTGGACCGAAGTTTCCCTCTCACGACTCTCGCTGCCACTTGGTGTGAGAGTCTGGCATCTGCAAGGCTCTTCATGACAGTCTCCAGGCGTGAAGATGAAGTATGCCTGGATTTTCATGGAACACGTTTGACGCCGGTTGACGTAACCGTGTTGCCCAGTCGGGCAGTGCCCTGGGAGGTTCTAGGCGGAGGCTCAGCAGATCCACTGCCCACGGCCTCAGGGTCCACCAAGGGGCCACTAAAATCACTTCCTCTTCCTCCTCCCGTATCTTGCGTAACACCTTCTGAAGGAGAAGTGTCGGAGGATAAGCATATGCCCACATCCCCGACCAACTGATGGACAGGGCGTCGGTCGCCCAAGCCGCTGGGTCTTGGAAGGGAGACACATAAATCGGTCATTTGTAATTTTTGCTTGTCGCCAAAAGGTCGATGTGAGGAGCACCCCAACGGGTCCACATCGCCTTGACTACCAACGGATGGAGTAACCACTTGGTGTTGACAACCTGGTGTCTGCGAGAAAGTCTGTCCGCCCTCACATTGAGGGCTGCCGCAATGTGAGCACACCGAATCGTTACTTGGTGCTCGTTGCACCAATCAGACAGCTGGAAAGTTAGAGCAAGAAGGTCATCTGACCTGGTGCCCCCCTGCTTGTTCACGTACACAATGGCAGTGCGATTGTCCGATTTTATGAGCATTTGCTTGCCTTGAACCACTCTCGGAAAGTGTATCAACGACAAAGGGATGGCCTCCAATTCCAGCCAATTGATCGGACAACTTACTAGTTGCTGAGGTCAAATGCCTGATGCTGTCCTCAAGAGTGTATGACTCCCCCACCCTTGAAGGGACACATCAGTAAAGATCACCAGATCTTCTTTGAAGGGATGCAAGGACTGTCCTTTCATGACATTGTCCCTGCTCCTCCACCATCTGAGAGACCGTTTCACTTCTGGAGAATCCGGGAGCATTTGATATTGGGAATGTTGATCCCATTGCTGCAGGAATGCCTGCTGAAGGACTCTCCTGTGGAGCCGACCTTAAGTGCTTGGAAGTCCAATGACTTCCATGTCCCTATTAAGCTTCTCCAAGCCTTGGCCGGCATGACCGGCAGGTTGAGAAATAGGATCAAAATCCTTTGCAGCCTGCGGAGCCTGTCTTCCGAAGGGAAGCAAGTGAAGGTCTCCGTCTGATATCTCGTCCCTGGAAAGACAAACTCCTGGGACGGATCCAACATGGATTTGGGATAATTCACTTCCAGTCCCAAGTTCATACAAAGCATCAGGACCAAAGCTGAGTTCTGACGTAGGATCGACTGCTTCAATGCTCTCAACAGCCAGTCTTCCAGGTATATATGAAGACTTACGCCTCTGCTGTGAGCATAATTTGCCACTACTCCCACTACTCTGGTGAAAACCAGAGGCGCCGGAGGTAACCCGAAAGGGAGAGCCCGAAACTGGTAAGTCACTCTGTTTACCACAAAACGGAGGTACAAGCGCGACTTCTGTGCAATCACTATGTGAGAGTAGGCGTCTTTGAGATCGATCGGCGTGGCCCAATTGCCTTGTCTCATTGATGCTGCTATGGAGGCTGGTGTCTCCATCTTGAATTTGCTGACCACCAGATACTGGTTCAATTTTTTTAGATCTATGACGGGTCTCCACCCGCTATCTCTCTTTGGCACCAGAAATAGCCGACTGTAAAACCCCGTTGAGTTCGGGTTGGCTACTATTTCCACGGCTTTTTTGTCCAGCAACTTGACCAATGCCTCTTGAAGGCATGTAGAAAGCAAGGAATTGCCTTGACGATGTAATGACATGGGACGATCTGACAAACGGGGGGGGGGGGGCTCTCCATCTATGAAAGAAAGAGCGTTCCCTCCACTCACCACGCTTAAAATATAAGGGTCGCTGGTATACTGGTGCCATCTGTGGGCGAAGTCCGTGAGTCTCCCCCTGACCGGAGATGACTCTGACACCTGGGACTGGCAAAGCCTGTCAGTCCCTAGCGGCTGACTGACCTGGGCAAGCTGACTGGCTTCTGCCATGTCTGCCACCTCTGCCGCCACGTCCTTGTCCTTCGGGCCCGCCTTGGGGCCAGAAGGAACCACCACCACCTCCTTTGCGTCTCTTACGTTTACCGCCTCCACTGCCTTTAAAGTTTTTCTGGCCAGTGGAGGCATAATTTGGGACCGATGCCTGTCGAACTAGTGCTTCATTAGTTTACATAGCTGACTCATCCCGGTGGTCATTCGCCACATCCTGTAGGACATCATCCTCAAACAGGAAATGGGAATTTGGATCTAGCGGTGAGGAATACAGCCTATTCCGCAGCCTGTCACTGAAGACTGTATTCCTCAAGTGTTCCGCTCTCTGGAGCAAAGTGAGGTTGGCCTTGTGGCTAATGGAACTCTCCATCACCGCCTGCAGAGAATCTGCACGTGAGGCCTCTAGTTGCGTGATATGAGATATTATCTGTCACACCATCGGATGGAGGTCTGTGCATTTAGCTAACCTGGCCACAATGCCTGACACTGTGACCGCCTTGACGTCTCAGGCCGAAAGGGCCTGGACCGTCACCCTCGTGTCCTTAATAAGGCCTTTAAGGACTTGGTCTCTCACATAGAGCCCCAGGCTTGACTCTTTCTTGTCCTTGTCTTGGTAGTATTGCCCAAACTTGGGCTGGACTTTCCGTGGCTCTGAATCCCACATGTTTTTCGGAACATTAAGGCTCCTTGGCAGTGCGGTACTGTCTTTAGACACCAGATTTGTAGAAGTAATCTGGGTCGTAAATGGCTTTTAAAGCTAAACCCTTGGTTTGCTCTTTCATTTGTTCCACCATGTAGGCACTAAAGGGAAGAGCCATCTTGTCTTCACGCCTCGCCGTGTAAGACATGGGCATAGGCTTGGGAGCCTTAAGCTTCTTTGGAGTGCCTAGCACATTGCGCTGGAAGTGATCCACCACCAAAGCTACATTTTGGGCAAAGGAGTGATGCAGCAGTTCCGGAGGACCCCCTGGGTCTGACTCTGGAGATATATCCCGATCACCTCTCCTACCTGCGGCCTTCTGCCAGACCCGTGTGAGGTGCTCCAACAAGTCATTGGTGGTTTCACCGGAAGGAAAATGCTCCGACTCGAGTCGAGAGTACCGCCATGTCTTGGTGTCCTCTTCCTCATCTTCCTCCTCCCCTAAGTCACAAGACTCCAGAAGTGAGGGCCCATCAGATAGTTGGCTCATTGTAAGGGCCTCGTCCATTAGAATGGACTCCTGGTCCTGCTGTGAACCATCACAGGAGGCACCAGCTTCATGTCGCCCTCGAAAGGCTGGACTAGGGCCAGCGGCCCAGACCCTGTGGGAGGGGCAGCTGGCGGACTCATACTTGTCTCAGCTGCAGGTTGAAGTTCTACTGCCGACGGGGTAATGTAAAAGTGTTGGGGCAGGTGCCTCAGGTAACACAGGCTGCCCGGACCGCTTCAAGACAATACGAGGGGTTGCTGTAGGCAATGCACCCTGTGGGGTCTCCACAAGCTCATCATCATATGAGATGACAGGCCTGTCATCCACCATCTTGGAGACGACTGGCCTGTCATCCACCATCTTGGAGACGACTACCTTAGACTTAGGCCCAATCCTGTGGTGTAAGTCTGCAGGGTCCAACCGTGACTGTGTCGGAGGGTTGTTCCATACTGTGTTGGCCAGGGGTGGACTTACCACCACACTGGCCACCTAAGGTCTATCCACTGGTTCCTCATGAAGGGAACCGCCCGATGTTCCACTCCTGTCGGAGGACCCCGGGGAGTTGGACTTATCCGAGCGCCGGTGCTTCCTGTGCCTCTTGTGTTTCTTATGCTGGCTCCTGCCATGGTCTGGGGACTGTGGGCTTGGACTATGGGACCTCTATGCTTCTGTGAGCAGGTCCGTGGTATCTGGGACTCCATACCTGCCACCCGGGTCGGGTCCGACTGAGGCTGTAACGACGCACCTCCAGAAGGGGCCGTACCAGGTCCAAGTCTGCCTCTCTGGTAACAGTGACCGTGGGGGCCACACCAGTCATGAAGCTGTGCAACATCCCATGCACCATCCTGGGCATAACAAGCTCCATTTGCTGCTTCATAATAGCCTTTAAGGCATCCACGGTGATTGCAAATGCCGGGACGGGCTCCAATACCGGCTGTGCTACGGTCGAGGCGGACCCATGAAGCCCGCTCAAGGGACCACCCAATGATGAAGGAACAACACCAGCTGGGGTTAAATCCATGTGGGACGCAGTATGGCTGAGCCCAGACACAGTCCAGTCCAAGCTAACGGTCCGGTCTACCCTTTTGTGCCACACGGTCTGGTCCATGCTAGCGGTCGGGTCCACACTGGTGTGAGGTACTGCTCCAGCAGGAGACAGTACTGTCCGGGCCACGCTTGGTCCCCTAGCACTGGCACCCGCTACTGTGGTGTGCCCAACACCCATATGGATGGATGGAGCCGGAGCTCATAAAGTAAACGGCACTAATCTTGCAGGTGACCCTATGGGCTGGACCGCAGTCGGTGCCTGCTGTACGGTCTGGGGCTCTCGCACCATAGCCTGATGTTCGTCTGTGTGGGTCCCTGAAGCGGCTTGCAAAGCCCTGTTCTGTGCTGACTTCTGTTCCAACTGGTCCACTGCCTGCCACCTCTTTTCCGGCCATGAAGCACAGGGTTGCAGGGTGAGACTCTGGAACATTTTATCCCACAGAGTCTGGCCATACAAAGCATAATTACAGTACAATGGCGGCCAACCGCTCTATCGAAGATCAAGCCCTCGGCTCACTTACATGAAAACAAGTGAGACTTGCAAAATAACTTCACAGTAAGGTTCATAAGGCTGAACTTAGCCAAACCGCAAACGCATAAAGGCTAACGCTGCTTACGAAAAGCAACGCGAGAGACTATCTCTTGAGTTGATAAAATCAACTAAAATGGCGAATGCCAAAAGAGATGAACTGATGTACGTGACCGAGGCTACGTTACACTGAGACCGCTTATAGGTGGAGCTGTGGTGCATCGTGCCATGAACCAGGTGGACCAAATTTAATTCTGTTGGTATTATTTGCAGAGGCTTGTCCTTTCCGACAATTACCCATGTAGTAGTGTATAGGTATGTAATATGCCATAAATATCAGGGATCCACAGCAACGCCACCTGGTGAACAACCTTGAGTGACCATTCCACAAAAAAAAAAAAACATATCCACCAAGTTTCAGCACAATCTGAGAGATTGTTTTGGAGAAGAAGTTGAAAAAACCAAACACGTACAAAAATTCATAAAAAAATAGAAAAAATTGCAGCGCCACCTGTTGAACAAATTAAGGTATGGGGTCACCAGAAGTGTCCCTATACAATTTCAAAGTAACTGGCAATGCGGTTTTGGAGAAGCAAATTTTTTAAGATTTCCCCCAAAAATTAACCAAAAAAAAAAATCATTAAAAATCTAAAAATTACACTACCGTGACCATTTGAACAAACCTGGTAGAAACCAACCCCACGTACATTGCCACCAAGTTTGAAGTCAATCTGGATGACGGTTTTGGAGAAGAAGTCAAAAATGTGAATTAGCATTAGAATGTCCATTGACTTGCACAGTGATCAATAGGAAAGCTGCATTGACCGACAAGTACCCGAATTGAAAAAATCGTTAAAAATCAGGAATCCACAGCAGTGCCACCTAGTGTACAACTTTGTTTGACCATTCTACAAGGAACATATTATCCACCAAGTTTTAGCTTAATCTGAGTGACGGTTCTGGAGAAGAAGTTGAAAATAGCAAAAACACACAAAAATCATAAAAAAAATACAAAAAATCGCAGCGCCCTCTGGTGAACAAATTAAGAGCTACGTGTCCCGGGGAGTGTCCCTGTGGGATATCAATGGACCGTGACCATTTGAAAAAACTTGGTACAGACCCACCCAAGGCACATATCCACCAAGTTTGAAGTGGATCTGGCCAACGGTTTTTGAGAAGAAGTCGAAAATGTGAATTGTGGACGGACAGACGACGATGACGACGGATGGACGGACAGACGGACGACGGACCCCCACAAAAACTCAGCTGACTTACCAGTCAGCTGAGCTAAAAATTAGAAGGTTTTTTCCTTTTGTTTACTATATGACCTAACTTGTTGCCACAACACTGAATAGATTCTTTGCGAGTGTTTAATTTATTTAATTTCATATTTCTCCAGTGTGTGTTCTTGTGTGTGTATTTTCTTTTCTTCCTTTTTCATTTGTAGCAGCTTTTATTTAATACTGCAAAGATCAATAAAAATATATAAATTTCGGGATGAGAGTATAGCGTGTATTTATCTAGGTTTTCTTCAAGCTTTGTGACAATGTATGTGAGCGGGTTCCCATATTTTCAGAATTGGCCAGTAGGTGGCAGGTTTTATATTCTGGATTTGTCCGATTCTCTTATCTTAAAAAGTCATGTTTGTGTCCTCTGGTGAGCTTGCAGTTTCCTTTGTCAGAGTTAAGCACTTAATGGGCACAGACAGGTTGCCCACATTACTGTCACGTGTTCCGTCCTTGCAAATGCTCATTTAAGATTACCTAGAACTATAAAATAAACATACCTTCACTCGTTGTCGGCATGTAGGCATGTGAGCAGTTGCATTTTGCAACGAGAGACTCAGTCTCACATTCTCTTTGGCATGCTGAATATGTGTAATACTTGTAATAACGCAAAGTCTTGTTTCCACATTTTCCATACGGCTTTCCCAGGCCTACAGCCTGAAATTAAAATCGAATCCCGCTGTTGCACGAAGTGGCAGTTGTATGGAACAAGGACACTACGTATATCGTGTTAATATTAAACTGTTGCTCCACAAACAGCAGGATTTGGACAGGGTTGTGAATAGCTCTCTGCAGTCCTCTCAAAATAAAAGCGGATGTTACCTTATCAAAGTCTTCGTGTCATCTCAGAGGTTAAGTAACATTCAATGAACGGCAATATATCTCCTTTATACATACGAATCACAAACCACTGAGAATCATCGCACTTTACAGTATATTCCAAGGGGTCAAAATCATCGCATATTTGAGCGATTGCTTTAGATACTCTTACCTTGTTGTACTTGACGCCGATAAGCGAATGCATGCCAGGTGCGACAGCAAATCCAAGATCTCTGACAAATGGAATTTCATTCTGAGAATGCAAGAACATTTTGACGCCAGCATCACTTTGGGGACCTTTCATATACTCATACTGCTCGATGTTAAGTGTTATGCTTAATCCAAATCCTGAACCTAAAACAGTGCAATTGGCGTTAATGTAGCAGTTTCATTACACATAGAATAGCCCATGCTGCACATACTGGTATGCATTGATTCGACAATATAATACCACAGCACATTAATGCACAGTCCTTTCACATTTAACTAGGAAATCAAATTATGCTCCAGGGAACCAAATTATACTCTACTGAGGTAAAATGTACAACTGCGTCAATTTTCAATATATCCGTACATATTTCGAATTACCAACTGCCTATCAGATATTTTAATAAGTTTGCGGTACATGCAATTACCTAACATGGCACAAGTTCTTGTCATGACCTGCATCAAAATGCAAACAACACCATCGGTTTTGTGTAACCTTTTAGTTGCAAAAGTAATTCAATGCAGTTGTATGCAAATAGTTGTAAATACATCCAATCACATAGATTATTAAAAAGGAGAAATATAATGATTTACTTAGACTAAGCTTGACAAGAATTTAAACCATTGTTTCTTGTCAATGTTAAAGTAATGATTTGTATCAGTCAAGTGCCCAAGAATTTATAATAACGGTGGGTGGTCTCAATCAAGATTTTGCTGATGAAGCTTTACGTGCCAATGTATGATGTGATGCCAGCTTATTGTTACCTCTCTGCGGGTCTTTCATAAATGCTGAAGAATATTGTTGAAAGTATGTCAAGCAACATGTATGAAATGTCCATGGAAGCTAAAAGAACATTCTTAGAGTAAACAGAGCTCTGTCGGTTTTCCAAGGAGTCGAGATACCCTTGCTAAAACATGGCATTTACACAAAACATGCAATGTTTAATATTTAAAATGTCGTCCTACCCCACAAGGCCCGTTAATATCGGGCTTTTTTACATTAATAAAATGTCATTTTTCTTTCCAACGGCTGTGATGTATACTTTTGAATTATAGGTGGCGGAGTCATTACCTTTACGTGACGTATGCTTTGTTGGTGTTTTGGGGTCCATATGCTGTATCAATCTACCCCCTTGCAGATTATACAATGTATTGGGTTATACCCGGTATTTAAAAGAGTATATGCTTTTTCTAAAATCCTGTCCCAATATGTATTCATACTTATTCGTAAATCCAATTCATTTGTGTTTGGTTGTTGTTTTTTTTGGGGGGGGTACTTTTTTGTCTTTTTGTTCTTCTCTTTTGTTTTTTGTGTTTTTGGTTTTTGTTTTTCGTTTTGGCGTTGGACATGCGAAGGTATCCGTACCATCTGTTGAGAGAATAACATTACAAATGGATACGATATTGTATTTGGCCGCGGTATACACATGTTTGTTGATTCAGCAATACTTTTTCTTTTATTATTATTATTATTTTCGAAAGCGTCTTTTTGAATTAGGATCAAATTGTATATTCTTCTGTGCCCTCCTCCGTCGCTCCCCCTTCACATCTTCTTACGTAAACATTTTCGTGATGAAAAGAGAAATTTTCTTCTTTTTTTGCATCCACGATAACCATCGGTGATAGAGCTCAGGTTGACGGCTCTGTCAATAGTATTAAAATGTCCCCCATTTGCCTATCTAATAAAATATGTAAAGAGTTCAACATCATTTTAAAATGACTGCAACTCAGTGAATCTATCGCTACCTAATCGTAAAACACAGGTTAAAAAACGGAATAGTTAGTAACTCGACAACATGACTTTGGGGTTTCTGAAGGAAGCACCGTTAAAGATTACATTGTTTACCGGAAAATGTTATCCTTTTCGAGGGGATGACATGGTTGGCAATTCAACGGACAAATGTAATAGATTCTGATTTTCAAGTGTTTTTGATGTTCAATTCTGTATTGGTTACATCTAGTTATTTTTTAATGGTTTCATATAATTAACTATTTCATTTCGTTTGGAAATCAACCAGATTATGTATCTGATGGGAATAATTATTTCCTTATCAATTACTTCATTTATGTCATCGATAAGGGAGTTCTTCTGTTTTTGTTTGTTCAGGAAAGTTTCAATTTTCTTGTCCTTTCTTTTTTCTTTGTTTCTTTTCGTTTGTCTTTTTCTTTCTTTTCCTTTTTTTGCCAAAAAGTAAATACGATCTCTGCAACCCAGTGATATATCGCTGTACCACGTTGCAATCAATTTGGGTAACCAGTGATAAGTTTCATATGAAGAGAAAGTACATACTGTCTTATGAGACTAACAATTCTGACAGGTTTGTTTATCGCAGCATTGTACTTTTCCGCGTTTTTTCATTTATATAACAATTTTGCAGCAATACATGAAGTGTGTAATAGTCGTAACCATACCTGTTTTATTTGACACCAAGCCTGGTGAGCCCTCGGACGCAGCATTAAAGACGTAACACGTACCGTAGTCTGTGATCTGGCGAGTGAAATTTTCCACACCACATCGAACACCATTCCACTTACACCTTTTTGTGAAACAGGACGAAACATGTTAAAACACTGATATGGATACGCAATATCCTTGGCCAGACTAGAAAATACACACAGTGTTTTGCTAATTAAAGTAAAAGACGTCTTTATGAACTGTTTGAGCGAAATCTGAAGAAATTTAATTTGCAATGACAGGTTCTGAAAGATGGGTCGAATTGAGCCAGTCATCTTGTTCCTTAACTGTAAATGCCACCGTAACGGACCCTTATTTACTGAAACGACTGTATTTGGCATCATCCCAAAACTCCAGATAAAGACACTTTGAAAACAGAACCAATAGAAACTTGGAGTCCGTGGCTTTCCAGCAAAAAAAGACAAAAAAAAACATCGTTTGAGACCGCAGGTTTGCATAAAAATTTGTGTGGGGAAACGCGAAGTGTGGCCGGGACAACGTGGGTCTGCTCATGGTCACTTTAGCACTCTATTTTCCGTAGTTGATCCTGATTAAAACTCAGTTTTTTATTGGAATTGAAGAAAGCGGGTTCGTTTGTTAGAAAAATGTGCCGCCCATAACGCACGCACGCACGCACGCACGCACGCTCGCACACACACACACACACACACACACACACACACACACACACACACACACACACACACACCCATCTTTGACCTGAAGGTTAAAGTCCAGGGAATGGTCGCTTACCAATTTCTGCGTGGCTTTTGTGCCAAGGCTAGTTCAGGAAAATACCTACGGATAACTATGTTCGGTTTCTCGCCAAATTTCTTCATGTTGAAATTGTCCGTTTGATATTGTTGCCAACATTTACATTGCATAGGTCATGATCTATATATGAAGAACAGTTTTATCCGTAAATCAGTTCTGCGTGGATTTGCGCCATATGCTACTAATATAAAAAATTAGACATTTACTTACAGAGTATTTTTTGACAAACAGAAAGATATGTTAGTCGATTACTTGCAGTCTCTCATTATATTCAACATGCCAGTTAGACTTGTCACTGATAGCACTGTAAACACTGCACACTGCATAATGTTTCATTAAATATTGTCCATTTCAATGAATGTTCTCGTCACAAGAGTTCACTCGAATCTTGGACAGGCACATAAACCCACGTCAGTTATGAAAGTACCAGCCACATTACAATTTATTCACGCATGTTACTCCCCATGGACATCGTGGTGACAATAAGTACATATATAACTCTTTTGCTTTTATACTGGGTTGTACAGCTTTCTTTCAGTTGGACGGATTTGTATCAATTTGTATTTTCCCCTTTATTTTCGTTTTATGTATGTTATCCCTGCAGCTTATAGTATTTTTTAAAATGGCCTTTGGATTGAAATCATGTAGATCCCAACCAAATGTGAAGGGCATCCGTCCAATAAGTTTGGAGTGGTCAAAATGTGAATCAGGAATGCACGACGGTAGGCTGATCATTCTATTGACTGACAAGTCAGCTACGGTGAAAAATGAACAAGATACTCAAAAAGAAAATTTCAAAAATAGGCAAAAGCAAGAACAGAAGGTTCAAGAACTGACTAAAAGAGGGCACCACAGTCAGTGTAGGGCTAGGGTTGTGTTTTCCTATTTCTTTACATTGTAATTTGCACCTTAATAACCTGAAAACTACTGCATATAGAAACACACAGCCCTCCAAATGATTCTGTATTCAGTTGTGTATTGGGGTGAATACACACCTTAGAGTTAATTCTGACCTTTCCTATTGTGACCATTTGATTAAATGTGGTAGGGATTGATCCAACTAAGGTACATCCCCGCCCAGTTTAACTAGGATCAAACTGCCGATTGCAAGCAAAAGAGGAAAATGTGAAACTGTCAATGGATGGGCTACTACTACTACTACTACTACTACTACTACTACTACTACTACTACTACTACTACTACTACTACTACCAGCACTACTACTGCTGCTGCTGCTACTACTACTACTACTATTACTACTACTACTACCAACAACAACGACAACAGCAACAATAACGACAACAACAACAATTATAGTGCAGGGAGTTGAACAAATTCAGGTCCGCTTTCACCCAGATGGTTATATGCGATTTTTTACGCAAGAAGCCTGCAAAGGTTCCTTGCTCCAAGTAATTGGATAAGTGGTTGAGACGCCTTTCTTACGACTGCCTTAAATATAAAAAAAATCATAAAAAGTGAACAAAAATCATTCCCAATAAATAATGAGAAAACTATGGTCATTAACCGCACGTGGTAAGAATTTGCCAAAGGAAATTCCCCGTCAACTCAGACGGGTATCTACAGAGTTGTCTTCAGAAGATGTTGCACGACAACCCAAGCTGTGTCACCTAAGTGACAAATTAGCCAAGCTAAAACCTTGGTACAGCCTAAACTACGGAAATATATGCAACTATCAATGAGTTGGTAAGCTAATATGATATAACAAACACGGTTTTCGTTTCTGCGTACATACATTACATGTGTCTGAATTGTATTGTAAAAACTGTGCTGTGTAGTGTTGTACAGGCAAAATGCTTAACCATTGTAAACAGGTGCAGCCAATAAAGATTCATTCATATATACACACATACATACATACATACATACGTACATACATACATACATACATACATACATACATACATACATACATACATGCAACTGACATCTTTAACAGTTTTTAGAATAAATTCTACTTGATCATTCTCTAAAATCCATCTCCTCATATAAAAGGTCGTCTCTAACAGTATCATCTTGTATCTATGACGTTTAACAGTTCTCTTAATATTTTCGTGACAATTAGTCAACAGCAAGCTGGCGTCTTGCAGCTCTCTATATGTTCAAATTTTTCCACAGCATGCACTGTGAGGAAAATTTTACAGATAAGCTGTCAACTGGGCCATTCTGCCCCTCGGATACAAGATGACGTGTTTGAGACGATAGTCTGGTACAATTCTCAGTGTGAACCAGACATAAGAATTAGCCCAAGAAAATTAATTGTCTGCAGTAAGCGCATGTTTAGGTCGAATCGTCCTGCGAGGCGACCAGGTCAATTCAACAGGCGCACTGCAACTGGTTCCCAGTCTTCGACACATTCGGGTCCGTGTGTAGTACCTTTGATTTCCAAATCAGACACAATGCTTCCCGTGTGGATTTGTATGACCGATACGATCATTAGCCGTTCACCTGACGAAATTGTGCACAAATCAAAAAGTGGCTGAGGGAAATACTCTTAGCATATTGGTAGTTACATGTAGATTAATGCCATGCATGATTGTTGGCGACAAACTGTGTGTTCTAATCCAAACTAATTGATAAAGCAGCTGAATCTGTTTATTTTTTAAGATCGATGATGAAGCCAAAGAGTAGACTTTGACATAAAGGGAATAATGCACGCTGACATACCTGTATATTATATCTTCTTTTTGATGCGCCGCTTCATTATAAAAATCCGTGAGATTAAGCATATCTGGAAAATATATTTTCATTGAGAGAATTACCAAATATGGGGTAAATGAAGAGCACATAGACGTTTTACCATCATTTAATGGTAATTCGTTACAAATATGACAACGCTGCCTTTTTTTAAATAACATTGCAGTTGTTAAAAAATCCTTATTGGATGGTATTGATGTACATGATTTTATTTTGCACAAAATCTAAAAAAGGTAAATAAATTTCAACAATCCCTGTATCTTTGTTATCACCGTGAATTGTTCGGTAACAAATGTTTGGCATTGGGGATAAGTTCAGATTTTCTTTTCCAGAAACATACATTTTATGAAACAAACCATCGCACTTTCAGTGAACAGACAACACTTTCAACGGAAGTTACGTGTACTTTCCCAAGTCGCCTTTTGACATTGTTCGCGACACAAACCCACATACAAACGGCATTAAAGCTTTCCCTCCAGCTCTTAAGAAACAATGCGTTAGAGCTCGCATATCAGCTGCGTCTGTCTGGAAACAAGCCTTCACTAGAACTTCGAGTGGAATTTTCACAACCCAAGCTATGTAACAGATCTTGAGCTTGCTTTGTCATATATAGGGATGAGTTTTGTTAATGAACGTCAAACATTGCCACAATGAACACTGCAAATTTTGAATGTTCAGCCGTTTCAGTTTTAGCCCAGTTATTTTCTAAAATAAGTGCTGCGGAGTACTACATTGCAGCCTACTTCATATGTCTAGATGGTTTAGCTTCCAAATTTTCTTGAAGAGAGTTCTGTAGTCACTCAAAACAATGGATAAATCCACCTGTCACATCAAGCTGGTTGTCAACAAAAACAAAAACAAACAAAACCCCAACAACAACAACAAAAAAACAAATAAAAAAACAAACAAAAAACAAAAACAAACAAAAAAACAAAAACAAAAACAAAAACAAAAAAACAAAAAAGAAAAAAACCACAAAAAAAAAAAACAAAAACAAAACAAAACAAAACAAAACAAAAACAAAAAAGACCAAAAAACAAAAAAAACCTCCGCTGGTTAATGAGGAGGGTAAAAGAGGTATCTCAATATGCTTCCCGCAAAATAATTTGTCCTCTTCACATTTCACGCAAAATATATTTTATCCGATCACAATTCACTGGAAATAATTTGGCTGATTCACAATTCACTGAAAGTAAAACAAAGGTAAATAATGATTCATGTAACATAAAACAGAAAATCACGCATTACAAAAATACCTCTTGCTCCCCATCCTCATTGAATGACTCCCAAAATGACAAAGCAACCTGGTTTATAATTAACATAACGCAATATATGTGAATACTTACCAGTAATATTTTCAAGACTGACTAGGTCAAGTTCTTCTACATCTGCTAGCGAAGGTTTAGTTGATGTACCCGGTGTATCTGTAGCCACAGTCTTTATATCTTGTATATTTTCATGTGCTTTTCCTGAAGATACACCGCTTAAAGAGCTAATTCCGCTGTACATACTGCCGAAATATCCACTCTTCATAACAAGGCGTGTGAAATCGTTTGCACAAAACCTGGGGCAAAGAGGATTGGTAAGAATTTCCATCTGGCATTTTAGATAAAGTTGATTGTAAGCACTGCTGTAACTGCTGTAACTGCTGCCGTAGCTGCTACCCGTGCCATAACTATTGCTGGCACTCCAGGTACCACTGGAGCCATCTCCGCTGTAACTTCCACTGCCACTGCCACTGCCACTACCACTAACACTACCTCCACCTGCAGTACTTCCACCGCTACTGCTACTGCCAGTACCACTAACACTACCACTACCTCCACCTGCAGTACTTCCACTGCTACTGGTACCACCACTGCTGCTTCCACTGGTATATTTACTTTTGTCAGTCTTACCAGCTGCTGTCGTCGTGTCTGCATTATTCATGGAACTAAAGAAAAGGGATACGGTGGTACTTTCACTTTCAGGTTCACTTGTATCACCAACCGCGCCGGTACTATCACTCCTGCTTTCAGTGCCACTGTAAGTTCCTGCCCTGTCTTGTGTGGCGACATTTTGGACAGTGGCCGTCGTTATGTCGCCATTCAAGGTAAAATGATTAAAGTTCAAGAAGCTGGTGCTCTGAGGATCAGCAGCACGTTTTGCTCGCTTCTTGGTATTAGCAGAAACAGAGCCCGCATACGTAGTCTCACCCCCCTGAACGGGATCTGTTGCTGTATTTGTGTTAACTGTCTGGTGAAAGGTGTCAGTAGTTGTCTCACGACCTGAATCACTTTGTTGAAGAGATTGTCCGCTGGTATTAACGCACTTTATAAAGTTGTTAAACAAGGTTGTACAGTTGCAGATGTCTACAAAAAGTAAACTAAACGCAATCATTCCTTTTGCTATAAGAATGCACATTTTCTTAATTACTACAAAAGAAGTACCAACATTTCCATTTTGTTTGAAGATACGATAGCAAAGCTGATTTCAGTGTAAATTCGTGTACAGGATGTTCTGTGAAATATATTGGTGTGCTTCAGAAACTTTGATCAGAGAATGTCGTTTTGTCATTTTGTTCATTTTTTTTGTTTTTGGTTTTGGTTTTTGTAATCCACAACTGGTACAAGTCTCAAAGCCAGTTTAGATGTAAATGTTCATTTGTGGAGGCGCTTAAAATTTATAGACTCAAACTGTATTCTGTGTTGCCGTGGTTATTTCATCAGATCTGTATACATAATGACCAAGTATTGCCATTCTGCGATGTTTTTGATGGTGACATACGCTCGTGCTTGAATGTTACATATACATATTTGATTAATTTAGTTTCAACGCATTCATTTAATCTGGATAGCCCTTTAGTATATCAAGATGACTAATACATGGGTTCTCCAGAACATGGAGAAACAGTAAGTATGTACAAGACAAATAGGACAATACAATGATCTACATGTATAATATCAGTGAAAACTCAGTACAAATATGAAGATTTAATTACATATAAGATAGAAATTAAACCAGTGTGAACTTGAGTTCAATACTTACCCAGCGTGGAGAAAGTGTGATACAAAAAAAAATTGATAGATTCAAGCTAATGTTGAAAGAGTTAGGTACCATGATACCTTGGTTTTTCTGAAAGGTTCGCTGGCAAAACTTGTGTACAATGGGTGTAAATGTGGCAATACTTTTGGACATCTCATTGACAACTTAAGAAAACTACAACATAAACACGGGATTTAGTAAAATCTTACAACCCTGTCATTCGGACTTCAGTTTAATTATGTCCGCAGATGATATACACAAATCATCAGTTATAATTTGCCTCATGTAAATTGACTTTAAGTAAATAAAACAACTACATAGGAGGTAAAACCAAAACAATCAAAACATTTTTTTGCACATAGCACAAGGCCAAATATCACGCTTGGTGGCACGTAACATTTAAACGGTCAACTTGGGTCATGTGTCCTAATCAGACGATGCCTATTTATACCTATTTTTATCCCGGATTTTATCAAGAGTTGTTTTGAATTAAATATAAAAAAGTAAACGAAAGAGTATCATAAAAGTAAAATATAATGAGAAATTTGGACGCACTATTAACTTATTACATTCAAATTAAAGAACAATTGGCCGACAGGCTCACCAACCAATGTTCAGGCCTACTGTACATTTAAGATAATACAACATTTATGGTTCGAAACCCTATTACACAGATAGGCAACATGCGGGACCACAATTTCAGAATAGGTGGGGGAGGGGACATGTATAATGTGTAGAAATTACAATCACATTCATTAACCCAAAAGTAGTTTCTAAAAATTCATATCTTAAACCTTCCTGAATTCTTAATATAATGATGTACCGCTTGAAAAATTGCCTCATTTATGTTTCTTTTCCCTTAATTTCCAAAGAGTATCGTGTGAGTGTTAGAATCAGCATAAAGGATTATTTCAATCTGCAATTAATTTCTCAATAAAGTATATCTACTTCATTCACCAAAAAAATGAACGGTCCCTTATTCTGCTCCACACGAGCACGACGTTGTGCAACAACACAAATTCCAGAAAAAAAAAGATAATCATTCAGCTATATGCAGCCCATTCTCATCCTGACATGGATAAGAGCAATTTTCCTGTCACCGTAACCGCACAACTCGTGACATTTTGGTTTGATCTTGTTAAGATCCCTTCTCAAGTCATCTAAATGTTCATGATTCCTCCTTGACCGAGGTAGTAAGTTCAACTCACGAATAGTTGATGGAAAGACTGAATTAAAAAATACATTTTTTTGTACAAAAAGTACGTGATTGGTTTGTTCGTGCCGAAACTTCGGGGCAATAGTTTATTTATATAAGCAGGGGCAAGTCCATTTATCACTTTAAACATAAGTGCTAATTTCTGTTGTTGTTTTTTTTGTTGTTTTTTTTATAGGTTCAGCCAAAGTCTCCCATCCCGTCTCGATATATATTTATGGGAGACTTGTGTGAGCAAGTGCCCCTGTTATAACCCGTGATGCATCCAGCTGAACTGATTCAAGTTTGTCTTTATCAGTTTGTGTGCATCCATCCCAGACCACACAAGCACACTCTAGCTGGGAAGTACAAAGGAGAAGTATAGGGATTCCAAAGATCGTCTGTTCAACCAATACTGTCAACATTTTAGTATACCAACTAACATTTTGAATTTTGCAACAATTTAGCTTATGTGGTTTGGCCAGGAAAGACCTACAGAAAACAAAAGGCCTAAATGTTCATGCAAATTTGGAAGAACTACGAATTCTATTTTATTATATTAAACATTGCATCTGTTGAGAGGTCAATTATTTTCAACCTAGTCATATAGTCAATTTCAAAAAAGAGGACCGTAAATGTCTTTTGCTCAGCTGACCTTACACGCACAGAATAAAGTAGTCCTTTGCTCTTCAGAATGATACCAAGGTCACCTTTATTTAAGACCACCATTTCTGATGCTAACATGAACATAATTATTTTTCCGAATTTCGATAATTTGTTAAAAATCAGGATATGACAGTACCACCATGTAGAGATGGAGATCAAGTCCACGTACATGCCCAATAAATCTAAAGAGGATCCATCGGTTTGCGAGAAAGCTCAAGAAAAATAAAAACGCATAAAAATTCATAAAAAAACATAATGATGATGATGATGATGATGATGATGATGATGATGATGATGATGATGATGATGATGATGATGATGATGATGATGATGATGATCCCAATGCCACCTGTTCAACGAATCAAGGTTAGAGGTCCCTCCAATGTGTCTCTATGCAATTTGAAGCAGGCTAAAAAGATTTTTTCTGGAAAATATAGAACATTTGTAAAAATACGTGACTGTTTAAATAGCATTGGTAGTGGTAAGGTACATCCCTACTGAGTTTTACATGAATGCAGGAGACAATTTTGAAGGCAGAAGTCACATATGTAACTTTCCGTTGCAAACCCCGTTGACCAACATTGTAATGAACGGGAATGCACACTTTCATCGGCAGGTACCTGACTTTTACCATCTACTAAACAACAGTGTTTAACATTCCCACACGCTACATTTCCAGGTAGTTCCTGAAAAATCTGAGTGATGTTTTTGGAGAGGTCGACAATAGGGAAAACGCACAAAATCCGTTAAAAATATCACAGTGCCGCCTGTTGAACAAATAAAGGTCTAGGAGGTCCCACACGTGTCCCTGTCAAATTTCAAAGCAATTGACCGAGTGGTTTCCTAGAAAATGTATCAAGATTGTGAAGAAAATTCATGAAAAATCTATAAATCATTCGAGTGTGACCATTTGAACAAACATGGTAGAAACACACCCAACGTACATACCCACTAAGTTTGAAGAAAATCTGGTTCAGGGTTTTTCAGAAGAATTAAAAAATGTGACTTCCCATTGCGATCTCCAATGATTTACATACATAAGGATTAGATATCCCTTACATAATACGTAAGGTTTACCCATGTAACATTTAACATTGAGTTCACAATCCGTTGCAAGAACCTAGACTTCCAACAGTGTCTGCTTGAAAGTCCCAAAGCTGATGAGTCTCACCACTGCCCTTTCGTATTTCTGCATTAATATGGAAACAAAGCCGTTTCCATCTTTCCCTGCCCATGTTCCGCACATTTGCTGGGCTTTTTAATATTACTTCCAACATGTCAAAAGCAAAGATTGTTCAGAGTAGTATATGTCAAAGTGATCAAAGGTAGTTTATTTTGACACGTACCGCTACATCCAACTTCATCTTCGGAATGAAAACAATGGCGCTTGTTATCACAGCGATTGGGCAGCCAAATGCACGAGGCGAATTGTGTGCACTGAAAATGATGTTCGCCACAGAGACCTCCAAACATGAAACAGTAAATGTTTCAAAATAAATTGTTACCATTGTTCAAGTGAATTAAAGGGTACAACCATTAAGTATTATCACGCTTTTCTGCAAGAAACAAGTAGTTAAAGTGGGTTTTTTTTTCAAAAACAGGTATTAAATGACTGTTGTTTGTAAAAACTTGCTTCTCTCATTCGATTAAACGTCTATCCTCTCATATGCAACAAATACAAAATAAAGATCTTTAAAACTGCAGCAAGAATACCTGCCATAGAGTCACTGGTTACTGGCGCGACCATGTGAATTTGCAATTTTTGAAGAAAAAGTATACATGCGGACAATGTACAGTAGGATGTGCAGTTAAATAACACGTGCACAATCGAGATCTGAAAGCTAAACGTTCCAAGCGTTTGCAATATGACTCATGTTTTCGCTGCAATTTAAAATTATATAAACCGGCACTTTTTAATTGTAGCCCATTTTTTCACTTTCTACAGGAGTGTGAGGATGTTTGACCATTGTATATTAGTATAGTCCTCCTAAGAGCAGTGTCATGTTAAGTCAATCAATCAGTTCATCACTTTACTATACCACAGAGTGATAGCAATAGCAGGGCTGGAACCTACCAGTATAATTACAAGAACCGAGATCCACTCGTACCTCCTGGAGGATCAGTCGAATGTAGGCATTGTAGCTCACTTCAAATGCTAATCTGTATTTTCCACTGGGCAGGTCTGCTTTGCCAATGGAGTTTCCATGCATCACATTATATGTACCCCATATAAGCTGGCGGGATCCAACTTGGTCCATTTTATATACCATTAGCCTGTCACGCTCAAGACCGCTAAACATGTACGAGAACGTCAAACAGCCATTGTTTGACAAATCCATAACCGGAGAAACTAATGTCTTTGTTTGCATTACTGCCAAATTGTAATGATTGCTTAAAAGAAAAGACCGTCGGGAAACTGCAAATGAAGGTTAAGATACGAACTTGATTATTTCGGATGACAGCATCAGCATCAATTATGTTTACATCAAAAATTGAATCAGGCATTTATTAAAAAATGTGTTACATCATAAAGCCATAGTGCCCCAGTGTATCTGCGTTCTCGTAGATTTGCAATAAAATGGCTTCAGTGTTTCCAAGCAAAATCGGCACTCGAAACGTTTACACTGACCTTTGTTATAATGGTAAGTATAACTTCGCATAGAATATACTTGGATGTCCTTACTGTTTGTAGCGTTTGCATCTTATGAATATAAATTGTTTGAATGTGACCCAAAACGAGGCACGGTCCATTGTAACATATTTTTGCACACTCTAACTTGTTCAAGGATGCTTTGACACAAACCTACACAGTATTTCATATTTGGGACACTTAATTTAACGATCTGATTTTGAACGAGAAATGAACCCTCTCCTGAGGGAAACATCGCATTTACCACAGCTTTTGCGACATTTTCTCCTTCTTTTCACGTGGAAACATTGACTTTTTAAACCACATAATTTATAAACGCTTAAATGAGTCAGTGGCCCCAGCATTCGGAATAAGTCATCTACAGAACGTAACTGTCATTGATAGTACTGATGATAAACTGTTTCCAGTTGGCAGGGTTCTTGCTGGTGATTGGTCCTGCTTATTATAAACTGTTTCCTGTTGGCAGGGTTCTCGCTTGCTTCGTCGTGTGCAATTTGAAATATTCCATATACGTTAAAAGTCTGATTCTTTGTAAAAAGGTGCAGCTGTCCATCTGATTCATGCACCAAGTCATTATTATCATTTTAGTTGCTAAGCCATCTGACATTGACAGTAGTCTTCGAATGATAATTTGGCCATCTCGGCTGGAGATTTTGTGTTTTTCTCATAAGACATATTGTTTGGTCATAGGCTTAGTCGTGTAAGTCTACCGTCATCTTTTTTTTTCATTTTACCCGAGGAAGTCAGTGTTGGACGTCACATTTGGATAGGCGACGGTATATTTTTATTATTTCGCCTGTTCGGTTGTCGGTTATAGTTCGATCATCAGGAATCTGTATGTTCTGTAAGCTAACTTCATCGTACCATTCCTGCAAACTGTTTAGTATATAGGTGGAAAATAAAGTACGGGTAATTTCTATACAGGGTCACTGAGTGTAACTCGGTCACCGAGTGTGACTCGAAGAAATGACACATAAGCACAGTGACCCCCAGATTACGATGGTGGTTTTACAGTGAATAAATCTATTATTCTTTTATCTTTGCCGTCATGTTCCGTGGGGAGGTACATATCTTTTAAGTTTTACTTTTGGCGGAGTGTTTTGCACCTCATTTTATGTGGGATCTCATTGATTAAAACACCAGATAATTCTCTCAAGAGATGGTTCGATTATCTGGCAATGTTTATGTAACATTGCTTGTCCACATACTGTCTGGCAAAACCAATGTACGCAGCCAGAGATGACAATAGGGAAATTTTAATGCAAAAACGCGAATGTTATGATTTTGTAACTGTCTTTCTAATTGATTTTGTCAACAAAACAGATCAAACACCGCATTATCTTTACTGAGGTTCAGTGACTATTGGTCTATGTAGAAGGCACGTAAATGGTCCGTGGTCTGCAAAATGAGTGGCCTTTGGCTTTGCTGGACAGTGGTCCATGACTTTAAAGATACTGTGTACTTTCTTATTTTGAAATTTTTCCGCTTGTCTTAACTAAGGGATTGCCGTGTATATAACATTTGGGTAACTCAGATTATCACGTTGAATATTAAATGTGCTGTGAGTACATGTATGCCTGTCTCGATAGTGGATACGGGTCCGAAATCACCGTCGGGTTTTCACATAAGTGGTAAAAAGTTTTATCGCATAGATTCAAGAAAATGACAACCGGCGAATAAAAGTACATATTGGTGTGCCCTTAAAATTTCTTATGCAGTTTATTTGACTTACCATATTTTCCGCCATAATAGCTGCTTGTCAATGTTCTGTAGAACATATGGGGAAGATCTGATATCTCCATATACCCACAGGATGACTTTGAGAAGTCACATGTGACATTTCCATCTGCAATAGCCATAATTTAGAAAAAAAGTACTAATTGTATCCATATAGTCCCTTATGAGCTATGGATATTACAAAAATATAAATGCAAAAATGTAAAACAGCTCACCAGGCATATAAAATTGCAACAGAACATACCTACAAAAACAGCGGAGCACGATCCAGGAATGACCCTGATGTCATCAAGAGCAAACTTCACTCCATTTGCGTAATATTGTTTAATTTGGGCTTGCAGGATGATGCGTGATTTGCCCGGTAGCAGTGGGGCTATCAAAGAGTTCCATGATGACACAGCTTCACCGTAAAGCACTTTATTCGTTACCTCTTTACCTGAGGCTAGCAGTTGTTTGATAAACAGGATGTGGTCGTAATGATTTGTGTTCTGGGTGTATCGGAAATATAAGCAAGAACTTGCATTCAATGAAACGATGGGGGATTGCAGGGTGGTGGTGTCGCCGTAAGAAGTGTGGTCCGCGTATGCTACCATCGAATATCCTGTCGACAACAATGTATGTAAGACAAAAACTGTCAAAAATGAGGCCAGGCAATTCCTAACCAAGACATGCAACCATCAAATAGCCTGCCGACATATAGTCGTGTATAGCATAAAATGTAGAAACATGAGTCCGGCAATTCCTATACAAAATATCACTAAGTAAGCAAGATTCTTTATTTATTTATCCTGGTTAATATGTGATCAGCGAATACCCGCTGGTCCTCATCAAGTCCCAGCAGCAAAAGAAAATATGTACAGAAGATACACGAATATACAAGTACAGTAAAATATAAAGCATATATTAATTTTGAAATTTTTCATGTATGATGTATTTTTTAAACTTTTGATCAAAAATTCTGAAAATACATCGTTCATAATATAGGGGTTGAAAAGCTGCCACAGATTTGGCTGAATGAAGATCAGTAGAAGGACATTCCAAGGCCTTTCACCATCAAAGCTAAAACTGCGAGTGTTATTTCTTATTTAAATACGACTGAAGTCGAACTACTTAAAACGAACTGCTCTAAATTGTGATACACATCCTAGGAACAGTTTCTTTATAAAAAGAGCTTTCGTTCAAGTACCATCATGCTTGTAGTTAAATAGAATATAATGGTCCAGATCAACATCTTTCATCGTGCATGCCCAAAGCGCACCGAGGAAAGCTGTTGACTCAGTCCATAATGTGTCACTAAAAGAGTTAAGGTGTTACGATCAGCACTTAACCATAAGTATGCCGATGTGAAAGTAGACTGAAATTGCTTAAGTATGTAAGGTACCAAACCATTGAAACACTTGTAGATGAGAACATTTCTTTTTAACTTTACTTAATGCTAGGGATTTTCCCCTCACTTTGAACCCAAATGTTAGATCCGATTTGCATTGTCACAATTTAAACACTTCATTTCCGCGTTTACTGTGACAAGAATAGAGTATCACTACACATGCACGCGTATTTATCACATGCCCCATGTCTTACTTTTACTACCATTGTTGCTTCATTGGCCTTTACCGTACAGTTTGCATGCTACGGGCCTATATTTCATCGCATGAGTTAAATTACCATTAATATACTATATACCTGGCAGCAGCTGAAGTGCAGCATGCAACGTTTGGAACAATCTAACATGGTCTGCTCAGCTTGCAGCTGGTACAATGTGCTGTTTCTGGTCAAAATTGCCAATTTATTTTTTTCTTTGTTTGTTTTTTATTTATTTATTTATTTATTTATTTATTTATTTATTTATTCATTCATTCATTCATTCATTCATTCATTCATTCATTCATTTATTTATTTATTTATTTATTTAGGGGGGTGCTAGCGGTTGTGATGATGTCTAGGTAATATATCTTTAAAAAATATCTCTAAAAGACTTTCACAGGATCATAAACAGTGAAAATGATTAGTATCTAACTATACTAATTCAGAGGATCAGCATGCAGCAAAATTGATCCAAAAAATTGTGTCTTCTACGAGATGGTAAACCGACCCCGATTATCACCAAGCAAGAAATCTGTAATTGTATAAATATATTACGTACAAATTAATGTGCTACAGATTCCCTTTTAACTTTTGCTACTACGTATAGCCTTTCTGCTGACTGACATCGGTACAGTTACACCTCTATTGATGCCCTTGTTACACGAATCACTGATTTGATATATATATATATATATATATATATATATATATATATATATATATATATATATATATATATATATATATATATATATATATCATTGCTTATTTTCTTTCTCCATCAAATATCTATTGCACCCATGTGAGTACGAATAAGGATGTATATATTTCAGAAATAAGTGCAAAGAAACAGAAACATGGACGGCTGAAGAGAAGAGTTTCAGTTTCTTTACGGCATTTTCATAATGTGTGTGTGTGTGTGTGTGTGTGTGTGTGTGTGTGTGTGCATGTCAATTCTTTTTGTGTAATACACTTTGTAAATTCCGCACCGGCTTAATTTTGGAAACACTTCAACGTGAATGATTTTCCTTGAACTGAAATCGAAGTACCATGAGTAAAAGTTAAAAGAATGTTCGTAGCATATTGGTTCTATATAATACTGGCGCCTATTTGGACAATTTGTTTGCAATTACAGTGCAATTGTGTCTAGCATGGTGATCTGATTCACATCCCACGCGGACATTAGACATTCAACAGGCTACAATATGGTCAACATATTCCAGTTGATGCTGAAGTATTACATCGTTACGAGATTCCTTTGACATAATTGGTAAAATTTGAATAATACATGCAAAAACGAAGTCTCTGTTAATATCATTTGCCAGAGCAATTGTTGTTTTGATAAGTTTGAATGATTTGAAATTGTATTAATAAGCCCCTGTCTTATGATTAATGCGATCATAATAAACATAAACTCAAGAAGCCATTAATTTTTTTGGCAAACGGTCTTTATTGATACCTAAATTAAAGGTGTATACTTCATTATTTTTGAAAATGCGAAATGGTATGCTTATTTTTATTGCACAACCTCAAGATTTTTAAATTGATATGACATGTATTCGGATAAACATGTATTCGAGCATATAAAATACGGGCATGCAAGTACAAACCACTGTTGTTAGAGTAAGTCGTGCCGTTGTCACCAGCATGACATTATTTGCTAATGTATACAACCTGGTATAGATTTATGTCACGTATATAATTATGTGTACATGCTGAACAGCCTGTATTACCGACTCTTGTTTTGGGGCAATAGGGCCACCAGATGAGACGTATATGCAACCAGACAGTATACAACAGTATATGTCCCATAATAAAAGAATGAAAAGAGAATCATAGCATAATTAGTATACATTCCATGCGCAGTAACACGAAAAAGAATCATTCTTACAGTTGGACACCCAAGCTCAGTTACCTGTTTGATTATTTGACCCGAACAAGCCTCTTTTCCATTTGTAACGATTTTGACCTTCCACTGTGTAGCCACAATTATACTCGTCTTCAAACTGACAGGTGATATTTTGCTCTGCAATTGATCAAAATATCATTTATATATCCACACACCCTCGTTTGTGATAAGATACGCATGTTAGAAGCATCGAGGAATATCCAACGACTATATATGCCACCATTTTGACAAAACCTTAGCCTGAGGCATGAAACACAAATCAAACCAATACGTTTATCATATTAACTGAAAGGTTCAATTTTTACAGACTTCAAACAAAAGGCTCATTCATTTTAACTGACAACGTTCGGTGTGACGTGCTGAAACCATTGTCAGGTTTAGGAATTACTGTACTAATGAAAACTGTCTCTCATAGTGTCTTTACATGCAATTTTGCAGACATATCGTTGGTTAGTATAAACGGGAAAAAAGTAGACTCAACATACTGTGTTGACAAGGCAGATTTTCGTCTTCCCCGAAAATGCAGTCATTTTTGCCATCACAAAACTTATCTTGCGCAGCACAGCCTCCTTCCATGCACGCTATAGATCCGTTTGTACAGGCCACTGCAAAGGAAAAATAACAACATTGTATCGCTACGACACGTTAATGAACGAAAATATGATAGACACAACTACAGACATCGGCTATGATTCACACTAACTTACAACATATCATATTGAAGACATCATACATTTTGCATAGAAATGTTTTTGGTCATGTCTTGCAATTTTGAAGAAAAAAAAGCCCACATTTTTAAGAGAAGAAAAAAAAACGCGAAAGTGTGAATTGAAAACTTGGCTCATGTATTATAAATTTTGTTTGAAATATTTTTGATGAGGTCAAGGAAATATTATTTTGAATATTTATTTCGGGAGAAAAAAATTGAAACTGTCGAATTGAGGCCAATATATCAATTTTTAACAGAAATGGTTTTGATACATCATGGAAATTTTTGACAATCATAATTTTGGCGCTACGCAGATATTTGGTCTGATGATACCTTTGTAACTTCACAATTATATTACCGTATACGTTTGTAATATCAACATAAAATAGGGATTTTTTTCTTTTTATATCGATGAGAATAAATGCCGACTCAGTGCATACACTGCATAACTGTGTTGATATGGCACTTGCACATAACTACCTCCATTGAACCATTGTTTTTTTTAGAATGGGGATTTGGTCGAGTGGATATGTGCGTTTCCAATTTCAGCTAGGCGACTGGTGCCAAAGCTTGCGAGTTCAAGCCTCGCTCGTTCCGACCATAAAATATATATTTTCGGCATTTCCTTAATGCTGATGGATTAAATCCCCGATTCTGGAAATAAATGCCGATTTAGTACATAAACTGCACAACCGTGTTGATATGGCACTCGCACATAACTACCTCCATTGAACCATTCTTTTTAAGAATGGGGATTTGGTCGAGTGGATATGCCAATTGAGTCTCGCTCGATCCGAAAATAAAATATATTGATGTTACTGTCATCGTTGAGTGTCTGAAAATGGTTCATATTGATATCCACCTCTACATATTTATTTAAGAACTCAGAAGTTGTAAAAGAGTGGCAAACTCCTTCTTTTGATTGTCTTGTATGCTTCATTCTGTCAAAAACTCACGTATCTGAATCATGCGATAACTTCATATTCGGATGTTTTAAGAAACCTAAACGTAAAAACAGAGTCACCCTGCCCCTGTCTATCTGTTTGATTGTCTGTGTACCTGTCTGTCTCTCTCTTTCTAAAACACACACATACACACACACACACACACACACACACACACACACACACACACACACACACACACACACAGTTCTTATAATATAACTTACCCACTTTCCGATCTGTGCAGCTTTCGTCCTTTAATGTGACTTGATCCACTGCCATATCACTGTGGTAACGTGCACATATATGTGCTTCAAACACAACTCGGTAAGGTCTGCCGTTTGGTGATGAGGGGATATCCACGTCCACTTTTTTCCATCCCAATACAGATGACATGGGCAACCTTTTCAAAACTAGCCGTTCAATTGCTGAATAGCTTTTGTATACAAACAAGTGTGAACGGCAGCCGCGCGACCAATAATGGGCAAACATATGGTAGTAAAAAGATAAACATTGAACTTTTCTGGAATTATGCCATGGGGACGGAAGAGGTACTCTGTTTGCAATACCATTAAATCTTCTAGAATCCAAATAAGCATAATAACCTGAAAAGTCAAAATGGTGGGTTAGGTTCGTATGCAATAATTCCCCTCTCCGGGAAGCGTACATGCAAAATTTTTGCATCCTATTACATATTGTCCGAATTGATGTGAACAAACTAAACGTACAGTAATAGTAAGAAACAAAATATGAATGGTTTGAAATTATCAAAAGTGTAAATACGTGTAAGGTAGTTTAAAGATCAATATTACAGTTACGTGGCACAGGCATTTTATACTGCAATCCTTTAAATGTTAACAAGTTTTGATGTTTTTTTTGGGGGGGGGGTTAAATGTTCATTGAATACCATGAACAGGGTGCTTTTCTGAATATTCATGCAAACAACAAAGGTAAAGCATTAAATCCTGTGTATTATATTCAAATGTCGTGCATAGGCATTGCACATTAATTATAGATTGTCAGGGGATTGCCAGTCAAAAACGCATCAAACTATTTTTCCTGTATATCTACAACAGCTGAAATGACCCGGCCTTCCAGACCTCGCCTATGTTACTAGCAAAAATCTTCAATCCCATTGATAGCACAAATTCGATAATTAAGCCGTATACTCTCCACATCATTTCCTACCGTTGTGTGTAGCTTAGAGACAAGAATACTCGACAAGGTTTTATCTTACAATTAGCTCCCTCCAGTTGCAGCATTTAAATGCTGATTAATGGGTCCTCCGTGGGCATCTTTGTAAGCTAATCAACATTACAGTTGCGCATGCTCGGTGACGCTTCTCCTGTATTTAGGTGACCAGTTTTAGATCTAACTTTCTGCTATTTAAGATAGAAATTCACAATGTTTACTCTTTAAACTATGTAAAGTACTGTGGGAGGTACGATTTGGTTTACTAAGTATTTTGCTTGTGTTCAATTATTATGACCAGCCGGCACAGTCGTTCATCACAGTGATTAAAAAGGAGCTGATTTGCTACTACATGTAGGGTAACTTAAAAATTGATTGAGGAAATGGCATTAAATCTCCCTGTGGCCAGTCGTACTGAAACAACTACGTCGGTTACCCAAAGCTTTACCCCAACACATAATTTCCCACAGTTGTTAGTTTTCTTTTTTGTTGTTTGATATTTACACTTTACCTGGTTTAATGACAGATATGAAGTTAAATTGAAATTTCCTGTTTAAATCATCACTATCACGAATAGTTCGTAGTTTTATACTTCTGTAAAACATGCAGAAATAATATAGGAAGTAAGAACGCAAAGATGATGCTGCAGTTAGTAAGTTAATATTTCTGTTTAAATCATTGCTGTCACCCATTTTGTAGCTTTATGCTGCTTACATTAGGTAGAACTAACGTACAGGTACGTATTTTAACTGACCGTCTGAGATATGTCATATCATCACGGACACGTCATTAATATTTGACCGGGGGAACCACTTACCATCCCCTCCTTTGTAGTCTCCATATATCCTAGCTGCATAGTTTGGTGCTCTTCCCTTTTGGCGTTTCCAAAACAATGGTTTACTAGTTGTAATGTTTTGATAGCCACACATATACTTGTCTTCAAAATCACACTGCACGCTTTTGGCTACAAATGCAATGTGATCACATCGATTCTCCACTTGTGGTAAAATTTTAATTCATCATTTACTGGAGGTGACCGACAACTTCAGATATAACAGATATCAATAATATTTTTCCTTCAAATCAACTTGAGGTCCCCTCTCAACAACTATATTTCGAAGAATATACCATAATACATGTAAGTAAAAAGACTTGTGGGTATAAAACTTAATGTATGTTAAATAGAATTGCCATCAAATGCAGCCATTTTCTTCATGCAAATTTAAATTATTGGGATTCTTACGTGCTTTATCTTGGTAAAGCAGTTGTGATGATGTAAATGTAGATGTGATACTGAGTGTCATAATGCGGCCATAGGGGTAAGGCGATATCGTTCACCGATCAAAGACACTTACATCGATATAAAAGGACAATCAGCATCACCATCATGTAAATACTCTTGGTGAATAGGTGTTTCTACGAGTTGTTTACTTACGACAACCGACAGTTTCGTCAGAGTAGTCCCCACAATCATCTACCGTGTCACATCGCTTTGTGGGAGAGATACAAAGTCCATTCTTGCATCGAAACTTGGTTGTTCTGCATTCTGCAACGCGTGTTCCCCCAAGGGTAGATTGAATTAAAATGACAAAAAAAGCTATACAAGCAAAACATTCCAGGTTTCATAACAATTGTTATGCGAAGAGTTGACTCTTCCAAGCTATCAGGAAAGTCAAGCGTGCAATGTGTGTCTTTGCAAATTAAAACGAATTTAGAGTTCTCTCTTTGAGTGCCACATTTGATACTGAATCAACAATTTTCCTCGGCGCATTTTCGGCGCTTTAACGGTTATAGCTTTAATATATATATATATATATATATATATATATATATATATATATATATATATATATATATATATACATACATACATACATATATGGTTAAAACTGTTGTTTTTTAAACAGAAATTTCAAATGCCACTTGCAACTTGCAACTGAGTCTCTGGTGAGCAAAGACACACCAAAGTCACATTCTCTAAACATATCATGCCGCTGATTAGGCGTCTGGAATTACACGTTATCCTTTAAAGTGACATCTTTTGTGTGGCGACAAGCCTCCTATCTCGGCCACACAAACGTGATTATATTTCCTTGGACCAAAACGTTATCATTAGAAAGTACCTGAGCGTTTCGTGCACCTGTATTATAATGTTGCAAACAATTTTCCGATCTTATGTTCATCTCATGTCCATTATGTAATACAGCAGTTCATCCCTTAATGATAGCTCCTTTTTCTATTGGTGTACAACTGTTTAGTTAGTAATCCTATGGATATTATCAGACGCAACTTGGATTCTAATTCAATTTTGAATAACACTGGAAAGACTACGTTTGCCAAGAGATTATTAACATTGTCAAACCAAAACAGACATCTTGGTGACACATGTTACCGATTTCTCTTAATTGGTGCAAATACATTACACAGTTAATAAATCGAGACGATCGGTTAATAGTTTAAAACGGTACAATATAAACTGAACAGGTGCAAGATCAAAATGAAATATCAAATATCTAAATGAAAGCATAATACAAGATCCTTGTATTCTATTACGAATGCCCTTTATACTTCCCTTTTTACGGACACTGTTCGAGAATGGAATTTCTTTCCACACACCGTTATTAATTGTGATACAAATACTTGCATATTTTGTGCGACACTGAGAATGAGATGTAGCACTTCTGACAATGGTTGGATGAGTTCATTTGAATCTCCACTTTGTTCATGTGGCGAGTAACCTTTTTATTTTTTTTCCTCCAACATAACAAGTTCAGCTTGACAAGAGGTGAATTACAAAGCAAAATCACATTTCAGTCATCTTTTAATTTAAAAACCGCATTACTTGATAGGTCGACAAAAGATGAGTATACAAACTGGGATATATTTAAGGCCGCTCATAAATATATCCAATAAACTAAAAAAATATTACTTAGCTACCCTAGGTCCGGGTTGTCGCTATATCATCATGATTATTATATTAGCCATGTAGTAAATTTAGAAAGTGTTTCTCATCGACCCAAAGTACAAGTATCAAAGAAATTATTATAACCCATTTGCTATTCTCTCTCTTCCCCGCAACTCTTTGTAGTGTCGTGGGGCCAACTACCCGTTATCGTGAAGAATATAACAATACAAGTTTATGTAATATTTGGCCCTTTGTGACTGAAATCAGACAAATTTTTAATATCGTTGGAATTGACAGTGCTTTCTCATCCCATGTTGATGGGTGGCTTGATAGTTTTAGCAAAGGTGCAATCGAAAGTTACATGATAGAATTTTTCCAGGAAATAGGTGATAAAAAATTTCTTTCCTGCTACAGGGCCCTGAAAAGATCAACATGGCGTGGTGGCTATTTATTGACCGCAGACAACTTTGGTGGTGCCCGCCCAAAATCCGTGGCCCGTACAGGGTGTTTGGACCTCGGAGAGGACAGAGAAAAAAAGTGGGTGTCTGTACTGCATGTAATACGTGTCATTGCATTAACGTCGATCTTTTTCACTTGATGTTTTCATGTCCAAGTTTAAACTCCATAAGTCTGACGTCGTTCAAGCAATGAGAACAGTGACTGGAGGAGAAGGATTTTAGTTATGTGTGGCGGGGTTTTATGGCGTCATCGCTGTACCTTAAGTTAAACTTCCTTCTTGGTGACAAAGGTTTTAATTTGGGCGATGAAATACGACTTTTATTTGATAACATATGTATAAGGTTTTTAGTTGATGCATGGCTTTTTAGGAAGGAATCATCACATTCCTGGCTGTTTTTAATATGTAACCGGGATTTTAATTGGTTTGAAGATTGTGTATATATGTATATATGGATGCACTGTGGGTTTGGTCACGACCACTGATACCCCTGGAGCAAATTATTATTATTATTATTATTATTATTATTATTATTATTATTATTATTATTATTATTATTATTATTATTATTATTATTATTATTATTATTATTATTATTATTATTATTATTATTATTATTATTATTATTATTATTATCGAGATGCTTTCCTTATTGACTTGTTAATGTACGTGCAAGAGGTCTTAATATAGGCATTGAATGTTGGCCGATTGCTTTTTTGAATAAAATATGCTTACATCAATACTGGGTTTTATGTATATATATACATATATATATATATATATATATATATATATATATATATATATATATATATATATATATATATATATGTATATATATATATATATATACATATATATATATATATATGTATATTTATTTATTTATTTATGCGTGTGCACCTTTGATTGCTAGAACAAAAACATGTTTAAGGATCTTAACTTCATCTGGCTGGCAATAATTGTTTTGTGAAGGGATCAATCCCGAAGTATCGACATATTATTAAAGAGAACGTTTTAAATGGGATTTAACTTTCATTGAGTCTTTTTCGTTTAAAAAAAATACCATAATGCACTGGTATGCGGGAAAACTGCTCTACCCAATTCCATTTCTTCTGCCATTTCTGGAAGTCTGTCGCTATAAGACAGAAAGTGATTAGTTGAAAGACTATTTAGTGCAACCGTCAAACAAAGTAAGCACGTGTGTGTTTGTAATATTTACATTTGCTGTTTTCTTAAGCATTAGAAGAATAGGAAGCGTCTGGATGTTTATTTTCCATGAATGCAGTCGATTACGTGTCCATATGCAATCATAGCAACCTTCTAGTAGTACAGCACATTATTGACATCAGGATTAACGTGTTAGTTTTTTTTACGCTGGTAGGACTAAAATCTGTGCCGTACTAACGCCCCCCCCCCCCCGCTTGTTCTCTTATTTAATTTACAAGAATTCTGAGAAAAACGATTAAGACATTAATATTAAGGTAGCCTATCGTGTTTCTCAGATGTAAATATAAGAGCTGAACGTCCTTCCAATTATTTCCATCGTCGCTTGGTTTCAACTTCATGACTGTCATTTTTACATGACGTCGCTAACGCGACGTCAATGAAATACCTCATCAAGTTGCAATCACCCGGCGATCAATACAATTCACAAGACGTTTAGGTCCTAAATAGCGCGCTAGAAATATTGCATTTGTGGCACCGATCCAGCACACGAGTGCATTCTGAAACTTTACGTACACGTTATATATTGTTTTATGTCTTCACTAAGTTATAACACGTGTACCATAAAGCATGGACGTGTGCGCTAAACAATAGCAAGTTTTTAACAGAAAACAACACGAATGCATGTTAGAAAATGGTCATCTTTGTGTCACCTTCCTGGATCCAGCATTTGTTAAGGCGTGTAGAATTTTGCTAACATGTTTCTTAATAATGATACATGAGTTATTAAATGTATATTCCAAGCGTGCCCATACTTAGTTGACGTACGCTTGGCAAAAATCAGTGTGCTGTTATTCATTACACGCGTTCAACAAATTACGAACGTTTGCATGTTTAGTATCAAGATCTAGAAATAGCTCATTTGTGACGCTCATACCCCACGGCAGAAACCGGCCATTTTCACCTCTGCAACCATTTCCAGTGCCGGTGGCACATGTGCAATTTTAACAATTAAACTCTGCGTTCATTTTGTGGCCATTTGGGTATGAGAACGTGCCTTAAAGTTGTAAGACGGAATGTAATTGTTCTAGTGAAGTAACACCTTGGGGGTGTACAGGTAGTCCGGCAGACTGTTGCAAAACACAGTAATCGTACGATCACTTTCTAAACGCTTTACATCTTACCACAAAAAGGAACATCACATGGTTCCCATCTTGTACTCTGATTTGTAGTAAGGCACCAAGGTCCACTGCTCACTTTGTTGGGATTTCTGCAATTATTTCCAGCTTCAGACAGTGTTGCATCTGGGAATTGCACGGAATTGTTGTACCTGTGGGCATGTGGCTCTTGCTTGTCCCATCGCTGACAGGTCAATCCGGACCTTGTGCGAGAAATGTTGCCTTGGAATTCTGTTCCGGCTATGGTGGTTCGACACTGCAGCACTGTTAACATTACGGTATAATGTTAGAAAAGTGTTCCTGAGAACTCTAATATACCTGTCTTGTTCGTATTGTATATACATATTATTGTGCGTCTCTCCATGTCTGGACAACCCATTGTTATTAGTAATTTTTGTACTATAGGGTAATCCAGTATAAATAAATATGTTTAAACTGAACTGTCCGTTTACAATATATATATATATATATATATATATATAGCTTAAATAGGAAGTTATAGAGTTAATATAACTGTTTTTGAAAATTATTCACAAGTATAGATGTGAAATGTAATGGTTACAAATGAATGTACTGAAACGAGTTAAATGTTTAATCAGTAAGATTTGAATATATTATTTATTATCATGATTTAAGCTTTAGCTTAAATAGGAATTTAAGGAGTTAATGTACCTGCTTTTACATACACAAGTGAAGTCAGGTCATTAGTAAAGAGATGAAAGAGTTAATTGAGTTATTGTACCTGCATTTGCACGTGCACTAGCATGGCATAAGTGGATCATGTGAACACCTGCATGTGATTGGTTAAGTGCGGGCGGGCCTTTAAGTAAACAGTGTTTAAAGCAGGGGAAAGTAATACCTATGTACTGTTGTGAGCGACCACCTGCAGAAAGCGACCAGCGACGGGGAAAATTTGGCAAAACACACCGCAAACTACCGCTTTTTGACGAGATTCTCGAGTGTCAAACAGTGACAAACCCTGACGTTTTCCCTTCATATACGACGAAAAAGCTAGCTTTCATTCATTCAATTATCGTAATTCCCCTGTGTTTCAAACTTTATTTCAAATAATCGGGATTAGTTTGAAGTGCATCACAACTTGGAACATGTGGGGTTCTCTATTTTTGAGTTGAAGTCAAAGTGGCCGGCACCTTGTTGTTACTGTGATGCCATCTACTACCGAACCTTTGTTTTGAATAAAAAAAACAAAAACAAAAACAAAAAAACTGAACGGACGCAGATATTTTCTGAATACATCACTTTCTATCTTGACCTTAATCTACATGCTCAGTTATGTCAAGTTCATTGTTAGAAGTTCGTAAGAAATCAATTAAAATACGCCTCTAGTACATGTATCTTGCAAGCCCGCTTGAAAGGGCACCCTTGAATCGGCCGCCAGTTGTAATTTGCATTCGGTTACAAATTACTGCGCGGAACTTGGTGAATTCCGGTGTGATCTGTGGTCTGACATTTGTCGAGTGGCAAAACATAGATATACACGTGGTGCTGCGTTGCCGTATATTTTACATTCGATTAAATTAAAATTATTAAAGGTCTTAAATTTTGCATTACTTCCATAAAACTACGATTAAATTATTGGGCCAAGAGTAATACTTTCGCGTAACTTCGGTGAACTCCGGAGACGCACGTGCTCTGCGATTTGTTGATCAACTTGACTTGAGCCAAGTCTACCACTGGCGGATTACAAGTATACACGTGGTATTTTGTTTTCCGTTGATTTTATACTTGATTAAATTAGAATTATTACAGGTTTTTCAGCATTGCTGCCATCATGCTATGATTAAATTGAACCAAGACAAGAGAAATGAATTCGTCTGACGATCGACGCTCAGCACAACAGCTTCAAAAATTCGGAAAGGAATTTTCTGTCGATAAACTGAGGAAAAGAAAGTAGGGTACATATGCTTGTCGTACAGTAAAAAAAACCTACCATATCACACGTTTATTTATTTCAGGACCCAGCCTTTAATTTTACCGCTTTCATTTTGCTTTGCTAACCGCGTGCGCAGATTATCTTTACTGTCAACGGAAGTAACGGAACTGCTCAACTTTAGTAGTAAGAGCGAAGTCTTGCAGCCGGTCATGTGGCGATTCTGAGCAGATTTAACGTACTCAGCGCGGACTTGTGAAACTGCCGGGGTGAAACTGCACAGGTTTGTCTTTGAACCTTTACTGATTAAACAGCGACCATGATTGGTATGAAGTTTCTTTTTAATGAAGTTGTTGAACACAGATACGAATAATGCGGCAAAAAATATTTTATTTCCATGCACGTGTGTGTAAAAGAAAGTCCGGTAGCTGGGCCAACACTAGCGTGTACCACACCGGCCTTCAACCCGCTAAATTCGAGCTCTGTTAATGAATATTTCTTTGAGTGTTATGGACGCATAAATCAGTATTGTGTTGCACATAGATTCGTTATTTTTCTTCTTCTTCTTGTTATGTGGTTTCACAGTAAATCCCTAAATTAAATACGTCTTGAGTTTGGCAGCTGGCGGACGTAAGTATAGGAATTCTAAATTGATTTTGGCAAGATGTATGTACCAGTATATTTTAATTAGATTCCTAAGGCTAAAGTTCCGGATATATTTCTCATTTCTGATACTGCGCTTTGATTTTGAGTTGCAGCCCAGAGTGATTGAGGGCAGACCTGCCAAGTGGGGGTCCATTCAGTGATAAAGCCGTACAACCCTACCTGGAACTGTGCTGTCTGAACATTAAACCGTGAATTTGTTTATAAGTGTCTGATGAATATATGTATATATACAACAACACTTTCTGTTTTTTTGTGTGTTTTGTTCACGACTACAGTGTAAGTGTATAATTTGGTTTTCGCACATAGTTGGGTCTGCTTCAGCAGGAAGTTTGGTTGGTTCAAGATTGTAACAATATCTTTAAACTTTACATTTAGAACACTAACTAATCAAACACGTTTTTTCCTAACTTGGCCATACAACTGGATACCACATCATGCTATATTATCTTAAGGAAAGTATATACGGAGCATCAAGATGAAATTGGACTTGTCTACTGTTGTTCCAAAGTATTCTGTGCAATTAGACCATAATTAATGTTTATACACTGGTATTTTTAGCGACGAAAAAATGTTCTGTAGAATAACTTGTACATCTTGATTTTGTAGATGAATGGGGTTTAAGACCCGAAACGACATTTGTAGCGGCAGCAGAATATAAAGAGAAAGTAAGCCGTGAAACAGACTGTAAATATTCAAGTCAACAGATGGCAATTAGTTTAACCCTCTAAACACTCTCCTCTCCTGTATGGATCATCTTTCATTTCGCCAGGGTTGCAAAAATGTCACTACATGTAATTAACAATTCTTGATTATCTCAATACATTGAGACATTTTAGTTTACATGTAATATGTGAGCCTTAATGACGTAAAATATGTGAAATAAAGTGAAAGGTATTCTTGTTGTTACTTATTGTGGTTTACCCTTTTCATCTATACTTATTTACGTGTTATTCATCTCCGAACACGTTGCACAAAATAGGCAATTTTTGCAGCTGTAGAAAGGTTATGGACAACACTTACAAAGACTCGCACACGGACCAATCTGAAAGTCGTCCAACGCAATGTTACCCAATGTTGACCCAACGTAACCTTCTATAATGATTTGAAATAACCCCGGTTGCAGCTTTCGAAACTCTTTCTCCCAATCGTCCTTGCGACTTTCTCTTCCGCTGATTTCCAGTAATGTTGTTTCACTGCGATCAATTATTCGTCTTTTAATTCGAATTTTTCCAATGCTAGCACCACCTTGCATACTGTAGAAAAACTTAAGGCAAGTTCCACTGCCTTTGCCATCCACCCGAATGAAGGGCGACACCAGTCGAGCCAAGCTATTATATGGTCGGTTGCTTGTATCGAGGTATAGGAATTTTCCTGCAAAAGAATGGCGTCGTATTCATGTATATTAAGGTAGTATTAACATATAAATGTGGCTGCAGTTCAAAAAAAAAAAAATCTTTGCAACATCCTTTTAATATTCAAAATGTGGGTAGCTGCAAGAGTCTCAAGAATACAAGAATTCTAACTTGTACAGCCTTGCCGTGACAAATGCTGCGTAAACAGAGAGAGTGACAAAAGCGTTATCCTTTAGGAGTTTGCGATACGTTTTGAGAAGTATGATAAATATATTCAGACTAATTTATAGAAAGCTTCGAAGACGATTCAGCGCTTTTCCGTTCTTCCCTGACACCAGACTAAAATTGGCAATTGGCCCAAATTTTTTTGCCTGCTACACAGACTATTGTTCGGCATGTCTGACTGCGTTCCACGGATAAGTGGAGCGCCCACACAGTAACGATAGCGTAACTTAGTCTGTCTTATCAGACAACAATACTTTAAGATTCCAAGAAAAGTTGACTTCTAAATGTTTGCATGCAGATATCTTCGGCAAGAATTCATGAGAAAAACCGCTCATACATGTTGTTTCTGAAGTCTTCAATTTTTAAGTAAGTCCATCTTTGAAGCAAATCTGAAAAAAAACCCAACTCGATGAATAGCCATGTTAAGTTATATTCCCCGGCAAGGAGTGCATTCCGATACATCGGAATTCGAAAAACTTACCAGCCCTTTGACCAACTTTATTTTGCGACAGAATTTGTTCGGTTTGACTGAGCAGGATTATTTCTGGTCAGATAGTGAGTCCTTCATGCACTTGTTTATAATGCAAATGGCCACTTTCCCCCCCAAAGAAGTGTGGGAGTGTCGCATCAACTTCAGTGCGAAACAAATAAGGGGGGTAGGTATGTACAGCAAATGAGGTCAGATGTTCACTTCTGGCAAAAAGTATGGAAATTCATTATATAAATGTTTCAAGATATGCTTAATTCTTAACCGTGGGATGTTTTGTCAAGCTAATATTTCCCTACTAAAAATTATATTTTTTCAGGGCGAATTGTTCTTTTCTTTTACAGTTTTGAAATTTTCTCCTAAATAATGCATCAGATTACCAATAATAGTAGAAATAGTTAAGGTCAAAGTTTTTGCTGGTTTTGTAAATCAGGTGTCGCTGCCGTCAAAGTCTCATTTTAAAGATTTTTCAATAATAAGTTGGAATCCTTTAGAGTTTGTGCATCAAATGAATATGTTTTAGCTACCTACAAACATTATATTTAGTGCAGATACACATGTGATATACACCTATATATGAAGATGGAACCCCTTCCCCCCAAATTATCATTCCTCTGGATGAAGATCGCTGTTTTTTTTTTTTTTTTATTTATTATTATTATTATTATTTTTTTTTTTTTTGTTAATTTGGCATTTTTGTGACTTGCTGCTTGGCCAATGACTTCGAGGCATATTTTTAGGTGGATGTGCCCACTTAAGTTTGGTAATTGGAAATTTATGCTCTTGCTTCTTGGTTTTTAATATTTTTTAACCCTAAAAGTTCAGTTCTTCAGGTGCGAAAATTATAATCTGCTGGTGGGGAATGGGCAGTCATTGTAAGAGTGTTGTTTTATGTTCTTAGCAGCTGCCAATCACAATGAACACGAAAACCACTGGCAGGGTTGAATGGCCTTGTGACTTCGATGATTGCTTAATCCTGGCCATCAACAGCTTGAATGATTGGTCGGCCACGGATGACAAATCACATTTCTATAGTTCCGGACACATTGCACAAAGGTATCACAATTTGCTTTTCTCTTTCTTCACTCAGCTTACCAGCTTACCACAATTTAATGCTCATCGTGTAAAAATACATGAAAAACTTGCTATGAATTACAATTACAGTATGGAAGTTCATACAAAATCAGGAAAACCAGGATCATTACTGTCTGTTCACCAAACTTTATTGGGGATACCCATAAGAATATGTCTCAAAGTACTTACGCAAATTCAACCAATTATTTTGAAAACAAAGTTTGAAATTTGACGAAAAAAAACAAAAATGAAAAAAACACAACAAAAAACCCAACCAAAAAAACAAACAAACAAAAAAAACAAAAAAAACAAACAAACAACAACAAAAAAAAAAAAAAAAAACCAAAAACAAAACAAAACAAAACAAAACAACAACACCCCCCCCGCAAAACAGAAGATATTTTAAAAGATAAAATGTGTTCTTACGTGCTACATCTGCACCAAATGTAACATTTTAATACACTCAGAATGATATTTATTTGAGGCACAAATTCATAATGCTTTATTATAGATTGTTAGCGATATTACAAAATTTATAATATGGGTCATTAAAAAAAACAGTTTTATAACTCTGACAGCCGATTTACAATACCAAAAAAAAGCTTACATCATACATATTTCTTCCAATTTTACAAGCAATCTGACCTATTGGATTGGAGGAAATTACAAAAATATTCCAAAATAGGACAATTCACACCAAGATGCAATTTTGATAGCGAAACTGTCTCACAAAACGTCCCGCACTTTTAAAAAAATCAGGATATCTCAAAACCTTTGTGTACCAATTTTCTTACTTCATGGGAGAAGTAAACATCTTTTTCACATATCTGTTGCACTAATGCTCAAAATCGCATCTGATTTCGGCGCTGACGTCAAAATCGACGCCATGCGTTGCTCTCCTCTGGTCAGCGCGGGCTGGAACAATGTCCTGCTCAATTTATGAACTATACCTTGGAGCGGGTTGTCTCTTGCTGGTTTTTACTTTCCGTCATTTCTGCATTAATTACACTGTGTGTCACAAACACATCGAACAAAACCCAGGCCCTAAAATGCATGTAATGCGGGTTATAACTCCGTAAATTTGACTCTGTATATAATAGTAAAAGGAGGTATTCATCTTTAATAATATTGACTGCAGACCTGATCTGGTCCCCACAGTTGCCAGGCAATGGAACTATGCCTCCGACGGGAGGAGAGCACTTGTACCAGTTATTTAACTGAACCATGTTGAAATAACACTTCTCCTATAAACAAAAGGATTTTTTAAACATATGTTTGGCAGTTGCATGATATAAAACTTAGTGAATGACTTGTCTTAAACTTTCTGCTTCCCTCAGTTGTTACTTTTATCATAGTTCATTTGGGCCTGCTTAAGTATCACAAGAATCTATCCTCTTTTCTGTCAAGCTGCTTACAGTAGCCTATGTTATAGCACAGGATCCCAATTACCAGAATACCCCAAATTATATTAACAGAAGATTTCCGATAACGATTCGCGTATAAAAAAAAAGTACTTATCATGCCGATTTTGGTAATAATGACGAGCTTTCATACATGGCTTCAAATGTGCACATACGTGGGAGAGAGTAGGTTTCCCGTTATCAGTACCTCGTCAGATATGTTCATGTATGTTGCGGGTCACGGTTATACCCACACCTGAAACCGGTGGTACGCAGGTACAGACTCGTCCTATTATTAAATTTTAATCTTTCTACATGTCGTTGCATCACTTTATTTTGGTTCAACTTGATATATCTATCAAATAATATGAAGTAAACCTTCATCGAATTTTAGTGGGGTTTTGAAACCATTCCTCGTGGACAATGCTTCACAGTCAGTTGGGCTTCTTGGCGATGCCACTGCGCAATCGTTTGTACGTTTGATCTTTCATAACAAGCTACAGTCACAATTAAAGACACGGTAAGATGAGTTTGCAATAAATCATGGGTCTTCATAAGCAAAACTGAAAAGAAGAAGAAGAAGAAGAAGAAGAAGAAGAAGAAGAAGAAGAAGAAGAAGAAGAAGAAGAGGAGGAGGAGGGGGAGGAGGAGGAGGAGGAGGAGGAGGAGGAGGAGGAGGAGGAGGAGGAGGAGGAAGAAGGTGTCCCCGTCGTTCCGCGGATTGATCGCGCGATAACATCCGATGCTGAAATATATAAAAGCGTCATGCAATTGTAGGCATTCATACTAACCGTGACCATGGGCTGCCCCCCCCCCCAGTCGGCAGCAGGGGTTTTGGCAGGAAGAAGGGGAGATTTCTTGTTCAAAGCAGGGCAAAAGGAGCTTCTACGATAAAAGTAACAACTACATAAAACAATAAGCAGAATCAATGTAATGCACTGTTTTAGAACAGACAATGCAGTATATATGCAGAATAATTGATTTGGTTTGGTAGAAAAAGTGTTATTTCTGGCTAGTTTTGTAACATTACTGGGACAAGTGACCTCATCAGGATGTAGGCATAGTTCCGTTGCCTAGCAACTGAGGGAACCAGAGCGGGTCTATACTAAATACAGTTAAATATGAATAACTCCTATTGTTTCCGGCTATATCGCTCGTACCAAGCGCGGAGTAATGTTTCAAGTTCATCAAAAATGATTAGGCATCCCTGCCTGTTTAGAAACGGAATTAAGCCATTAGTGTTGATGGGATCAGGTCGGTGAATGGGCAGCGAGCACTGCGTTGATTTTCATTGGTTCACGGTTTCGAAAATCCCAGTGTCATTTGCCATGTAAGGATAATTGGACTAGGCAATGTACTTTATAAGGAAAACAGCAACTCAGGAATCGGGTATATCTAACAAGAGGGCTGTGTTAACAGCAGACTTTGATATTCAACCTATGATAAGTCCTGTTCTAGTATAGGGGATGAGCATGCTGGAGGGGGTAGTGAAAATGGGAGTTTCCATGGCATTCCCCATTGACTAACGCGACAATCAATAGGAATGCATGCAAAAACCGACAGGTAACCCCCTCCTCCCCCCCCCCCCCAAAAAAAAATCAAGGATTCAGATTAGCAGCATTTAGTAAATAGCTTTATCTCCCCACAAACTACATTTACACCAAGTTGCAGACCAATCTGAGGGACGATTTTGTATTAGTCAACAAAGGGAAGAGCCACAAAAGTCGTTAAAAATAGAAAAAAAGCGCGACGCCACCTGTTGAGCCTATGGTCTGAGGGTCCCCAGAAGTGTGCCCATGAAATTTCAAAACAATTGGCTCAGAGGTTTCTGAGAATATTTTTTAAGATTGAACACACACACACACACACACACACACACACACACACACACACACACACACACACACACACACACACACACACACACACACACAAACACACATACCAAAAATTAAATTTCTGAAGCGCAAACATTTTAACAGGCTTGGTAGAGAATAACCGAGGGTACATTCCCACCAAGTTTGAAATGAATCTGGTTTACGATTTTGGACAAGAGTTAAAAATGTGAGTTCCCATTGCAATCCGCATTGACGAACATTCTATTTAGTAAGCAACAGGAATGCATGTGTCAACCAACAAGTACCCGAATTGAAAAAAAAAAAAATCGTAAGAATCCCAGCGCCACCTCTTGAACAAATTAAGGTCTAGGAGTCTCCGACAGAAGTGTCTTTATTTAATTTCAATCTAATGGGTTGAGCGGTCTTGGACGAGATTTTTGCCAAAAAATGAAATAATAATAATAATAATAATGATAAAAAAATAAAAATAAAAAAACCCTAAAAAATCTAGAAATCACTTAAGCATGACGATTAGAACAAACTTGGCAGGAATCCAACCAAGTTAAATCCCAACCTAGCTCCAAGTGAATCTGGCTAACGGTTTCGCAGGAGAAGTCGAAAATATGAATTGTGGACTGACGAACGTATGGACTATACTATAACTCCAGCTGACCTGTCAGCTGAGGACAAAAGGAACCAACTTTGGATATTGTCTATGCATCCAGCTCGTGCTGGTACAAACATGATACACCGATAATTACATCACTTTACATGTTCAAGCATACAAGTACACAACATTTACGATCACGTTTGAACAGAAATGTTCTTTTGTTCTCTGATATATTAAGCTTGACATAACAAATAATAATAATAATAATAATAATAATAATAATGATAATGATAATAATAATAATAGTAATGATGATGATGATGATAATAATAATAATAATAATAGAAGTACTACTACCAGTACTAATACTACTTCCACTATTATAACTGATATTTACCATGCCCTGTTGTGTAGTCACTTTTCGGACCTTTCTCGCTCAGCGCAGATGCACTTTTTGACGTTGTCCAATCAAACGAGTCATCCGAGTCTTGACCAAATGCACAAATGCCAAAATCAAAGTTGCATTCCAGCTTGCTGATACCTGCAATGAGAAACGTATCACAACTGCCATACTGTAGACATCTACGGAACGATTGAGGTATTCACACAATGGCCAGATATTCGCATAGAAAGAGGATCCGATAAATACCGTGTGGAAATTCTTTGGGTCCAACCAAGATATAATATATATATATATATATATATATATATATATATATATATATATATATATATATATATATATATATATATATATATATATATATATATATATTCTAAATGGTACAATGAAACTGTGGTGAAAATATATGAATAAATTTTGACACCAAGTGCATGGTATCGAATTTATGCTCTGATTGTATCAGATTTTTCAGCTTAATGACATGCTTATTTTATTAGAGCAAATGTTTTATGGAACGAAAAATGTTTCGAAACATTACAATGCCATATGATACTAGACTTGCTCCAGTCTCACTGGACTATCTTCGGTATTTCATTTAAAATTAAATTCATTACAAACTAAAACTTTAGGTGAAACCCGTCACATACGTTGTACCCTTATACTGTTATCATACAGGTAGGCCCCTAAACCTACCTAATTGGCTTGGCACGTGTTTATAACCAGATAATAGATTAACGCCTAGTAGTCTGCAGTGTGTGTGTGTGTGTGTGTGTGTGTGTGTGTGTGTTTTCACACAGACAAGCGAGCGGTCATAACGCACGCCTCTTCCGAAGCTGTTAATTGATCTACTGTGTAATGAAGGATTAATTGCTGTGCACCACGTCAGGGGGAGGCGCCCAGTGGTGCCGGCAGCCGCAGAGAGACGGTCAGCAGTGTCTTGCTTGAGTGGTCACTGACTAAAATTACCACGCATTCATCAAAGACCACTTGTCACTGATGGCCAGTTGCGCACGTCTTGCTCAAGCTTCGATCGAGGTGATCACAACTTAACCATTGGTTAAGCAGAGGTTACCTGTTGCAGAAGTCGTGGTCAAAGTTGATAATGATTGTAAGTTGTGGTTCACTCTGATCTGGGGTCGAGGCATGTTATAAGCCATGGTTAACACATTTATGAGCTCTTATTTGTGGCATTTTCCTGTGTAGGAAGGTCAAAATGGAAGAATACCTGAATCAGCTGGAGCAATTGAAGTTGTTTTAAGGAATGAACCTGTTATTCCGGATAGAAGTAACCCTTTTGAACAATATTCTGAAGAGTTATTTCTATCCAGATATCGTCTGAACAAAACAGCAGTAATGACAATACCGCAAAGTCTAGGTGGCAGGCTAGACAAAGTTCAGAAAAAAGCTACCTGCATTCCACCGCCTCTTCAACTTGTGGTAGCTTTAAGATTTTATGCTTCCAATTCCTCCCTCCAGGCCGGTGGTGATTTTCACATAATGGGAAAGGTATTGTTAAACAAAGCATAAGCTGTGATCACATAATCTGTACTGAATCTGTATGTCATTTAGCACCTAGGGTGCAGGGATAACCCACGAAAGTCGATTTGACTTATTTCCAGTGGGGTCCTCTCTATAGACAGAAACCTGTTGCCGCCGCTAACGCAGCTTCTCTTCTCGATAAACCGCAAGGGGTCTTTTATATGCATTTCCCATAGACAGGTCAACACATACCATGACCTTTGATAAACCAGTCATGGACACTGGTATATTTGACCCTCGGAAACCCAACTCCTGGCTACCTGAACCCAGGGTTGAGCCTTGATTATGTGATCTTGAGATCACTATATGATTGCAGCTCACGTGAGCAAGACGTGCGCAACTGGCCATTAGTCTTATCACAATGATAATGGGATTAGAACTGACTAGGATTCAATAGCTGCTACTGTTGAAACAGGCACGGCGGCAGTGTCGACCAGTTGAAAAAAATAACAGTTGGGCCTACTTAATAACACAGTACTGTGTACTTGGCATAATATAATACAGTAAACTTTGTGGAGGGGAAAATGTATCGCACTTCTGGGTAGGACCGCGGGATGGGAAAATAGGGGCATGCAGCAGAGACATGGGCAAGTCTAATATGATCCTTGAAAAAAACAGATTGATAGAAAAACACGATGAAAATAGTACCCTGATGCATATAGGTAGGCTCGAACTTATCACGAAAGTGGGACGACCTTGGATCTATTTTACGTTTAAGAGTATAATAAATGTCCAACGGGCTGAGAAATCGATACACTTTGCTTGAATATTCATAATTTATGTCACGGCTATTTTCTGTACATGAATGGAATCAATGCATTAGAAAAATTGCTTGTCAGGCACACGTTAAAAATCTAAATTAAAAAAAAAATGTCAGATATTTACTTGTCGCAAACATACATAACTGCATTGTAACACGTCAATATTTCATTCCATATGTTCTAATCATTTGCAAGTTGAATGATGTCTTCGCGGTTTTAACCTCGTGTCAACAGAGTTGCCATAATGAGTATTCCGTAACAGATATCGCATGCGATTGCCTTGAGGATGTTGGAGACCAAGCGAAATTGCAAACGGGACGATCTTTAGCTAGTACCTTCGATATGTCCAATAGGTTTGTCCATAACAAATTCCTCTTCATTATCCAACAGACATAAATGTACATTAAACGCAATATTTAATCTACTGAGGACGTTCACAAATTTGTCACAATGGCCATAGGTCATAGGGTTCACCTGGAAGCTTGAGGCTAAAATTTGGACTAGAATTAAAAAGCCGAGAAAAATAAATCCGCCTTTCAACAGTAATGACGTCAGCATCTTTGAAACATGACATTATGAAGAAAACAAGTGCAATCCAAACGTATGCAAATTTCAAGATATATGGACCCAATTGCCTGACAATATATTTGAATCAGAAGGCGAGATACAGTGCAAATCTATCTATCTAATTATCTATCTATCTATCTATCTATCTATCTATCTATCTATCTATCTATCTATCTGTCTGTCTGTCTGTCTGTCTGTCTGTCTGTCTGTCTGTCTGTCTGTCCGTCCGTCCGTCTGTCTGTCTGTCTGTCTTTCTGTCTATCTACTAGACAATTTCCCCATTATACAATTTGCAACTTGCTAGTGCAATAACATATCCTGAACGAGGGAGCATGTACTTACCCATATTTAATAAAAACTCGAGCTTGGTGTATCCCTTTGTTTGACCTAACACATTTGCGTTTGTAAATGGTGAAAGTAAGCCATCTGATAATATCCATTATTAGAAAGCAAGTCCATCATTTTAGTGGTTGTATAAGTTCTGTAAATTTGACATTGTTAACAAAAGTCTTATCTTGTATGGCACACGGTATAATGTGTACATTGAAAGGAAAGTGCCTAATAGTCTAATGGCAAAACACATGTTAAAATGATAAAAGGGTTCAAAATGCTTGAATGACAAAGCAGGCGTTGCACACTGAAATGCACTTTATAACCAGATCAGGTCTGCCGATCACTGCTCCACAAAAGTATCAACAGAGGGTGTTAGGTTATTCATGGAAGCCATGGCAGCACAGAAAAGCTTACTTTGCAAAAACAGTGCCATGTCACAAGGTCTGCCTGTCATGGTAACGAACAACAACGGTTGACGACTGTTAAGCACGAAGCATCGGTGCTGAATAGTGCCAATAGGAGAGGGGCGCGATTGTTTATGGTCAAGTTATGCGATTGTGGTCAGTGTCTGCGCATGCTGGAGATGTCACAGCAGGTTGTAGTAATGAATGAGGCGGAAAACCACGGAAAACACATACAGGAACCTTACAACACGCATTTCCCGCCATTTTTCTGGTGCATCCGGCTGTCATGTTTCGAACAATAAGCAGGGTAGCATTTTTTTTTCATATCACGGAGAGATAACGTTATTTTTCCCTTTATTTGCCAAAACCTAAGACTAAACACCTGTCACTGAGCTCCTGTTCGGTGCCCGCATTGCGGTATGTGCCATCGATTCATCGAGTCAGATTAATAACAGACTAATAAAATTAGATCAAATGGACCCTTTGTCCTAAAACATAAAGGTCAGGACATGTGCATCGACTACATACAACTTGTACCACAACTTATGTTCCAAGGATGCTAACATCATTGTCGCTAAACAATTGAGTCCCAACTTTCTTACATTTTAAATGATAGCCCTCCGATTACAGCTTCAACGTTTAGTATGTCCACACAGGCCCAAGTGACGCAATATGGATGTGAATTGTCAGTAGCTTTAAAGGTACCAGCCCCATGGTGGGGTATACCGGGACTTAAACATCCATTGATATTTTCTCCGAATCAATGATTTGAATATACTGAAGCTACTTGTTTGCGGACCACCATGATGAAATATTAACCAAAGGTACGGTGCATTGTTTAAATACAAAGGGAAGATGTAAGTTTAAAAGCAAAACTAAATAAACAACAACAACAACAACAAAACAAACAAACAAACAAACAAACCAAAAATGGTATATCATACAAGCATATCAGGCTAACAGCCTTCAAGTTATAATATTTCCGAATAGGATGAGAAACGCTACAGGCAAAGTGAGATAATCAGCCAACTAACTGAGGAAAGTTCGTAAAAAGCTCTCCAATTAAGTGCATGTCTATAAATGAAACTCTCCAGTGAAAGAGCATTTATTTCCCAAGCCGAAAATTACAATATATGTGCAAATGAGTATCTATGTCGAAACGGAAACTACGCACAAAATTACGTGCAATCTCCAAGTGTGAATCAGTTGCTGCATCCTTGGTACAATATAGCTACCTAATGGGATGGGCATGTAAAGAGCATTTTCACCAGCGGAATCAAAGTGCGTAGCAGTTTGTGCAAAGTGTCAGGTATCCTATGCAGGCCCAAAAAATAATATACAGTTAGATTTGTAAAATTGCAGCGGTAATTTTTTTCCAGTTTGTTCCCAGTAAAATTCATATTCATGTGCTTTGCCCGTCTCTGTAGACGTTGTGGAACATTGTTTGTTCCATCCGTGTGGTATGTGACCACCTCGGGCCATTTTCATTCGGGTGTGCTATTTAAAGTTTGAGCCATCTAGGTTGCCCGTCATTACTAAGTAACGACGTAATATTCAGAACTTTTTGTTCTGAAGACAGAATGTCCCCTGTCTTTGTTAACATTGCTTTGAAGACATGTACATCGTTTTTAACATTTACTTTTCACGTATGTTTAAAGTCTGTAGGCATATTACGGCAAAGCTTTCCCATTTTCTGGATGAAAGAGCGCCGCGTGCGAAGGGTTATTTTTTTTACGTTCACATGCTTTTCGTTTATCTTCCATGCTTTAGCTTTTTCGCCACTCTTCACACAAAACAAACATCAGACCTACTGAAGACAACTTACCACATCTATTGAAAACATATATGTCAGTCGAGGGACTCGGCTGCAAATTCTTCAAATCTGGCGTTTCTGGACTCATGTAACAGCGCTTCGATATGCGGTCGTACAGCACCAAGTTACAAGCCACCCATGATACATATCTGCACACATGTTTGCAGACTTCTGCTGTCACCTGACGGAACTCTCTATAGTTCCTCTCGATTCCTTTGAAATATGTATCCTCGTATTTAGTGAACTTCTCTTGGCAACCTCCTTCTGCACCTGTTTAATGATTACAGGTAATGGTAGGATGTAATGCCAACAAATTAAATTCTAATCGATAAACAAATAATTTATACCCTGTATCTATTATTACAGTATTATCGCATGAGGAGTATGAAGTGTCAATGATTCAACATTTTTTATGTTTCTCGCTAAAATTATCAGAACAATCGTTAAGTTGACTCCTACGTATATTGGGGCTCAAATAGTATGGTAGCAATTATATGTACCTCGTAGATCGGATATCAACGTACCGATTCCTGCCGTCTTTGAACCGAAGATTTTCTCCACGTCATCAAATAATCCTTGCTGAAAGGTTGCCGAAGTTCTATAAAAGAAAATATTCGAATCAGTATTACACTCGAGTGACTCCTTCACTTTTGCAAATAGAGTTATGAAAATCTGACAGTGACTCAGCTGTCACCTGACGGAACTCTCTATAGTTCTTCTCAATTCTTTTGAAATATGTATTCTCGTACTTAGTACACTTCTCCTGGCAACCTCCATCTGCACCTGTTTAATCATTACAGATGGTGTCTCACATTTTAATGTAAACGTAAACCAAGCTGTTGCTAGTGTGTGAAGTTAGGCCCCATATGGTTTTCATTCGACGTATCCAGATTTTAAAATACGATTTGTGCAAGACTCAATGTGACAAAACATATAAACATGTATGAATGTAAATGCGCATTACATATTTGATCATTGTCTCCATTTGGGCAAGTTGAATTGCCCGTATAAGCAATTTTTAGGAGGGAGTGTCCCCTTACGACAATCTTAATCTTTAAAGAGCTAATTTATGGACTAGACCAATGACTTTCTTCGTTGCACTTTTGTTACATTGCAGTCAAGTTCGCCGATGAAAGTTGTTACTCTAGATGTTTTTCTTTAATTGACCAATTTCGTTTTGACGTACTACTTGAATGGTATGTCTTTCTATGAGGAATTTGATCATTATTGAAATACATAAACGTGCGATTATTGTCCTGACCACCACTCCTAGTGTTTACGTACAAAATGTGCACTAAAATCACTTTATCACAGGGCAATACGCCCATTACAAGGCAAGAAAACCTGTTCATGACAAACGAAAGACGGAGGTGCACAGAGAACATCACCATCATTCTACCCATCAACATGGGGTAGCAGCTACTTCCGGACACATGTACTTCTATAATCAATACGCTTTAAAACTACCTGCTATAGTTTCAAACATAATCCAAGTGGAAATGCCAACTTGTCTGTCATGAATATAAAATTTGCCTTCTCTAGCGCATCAGTGTTAGATGGGTCTGAACAAAAACGGAAAAGGGACAAAACCAAACAAAAACGCGAGGCCGTCTGTGAACGGCTTTGCAACGATGCATGACAGGTTGTCCACGACATGTCATGCATCTAAAACATTGATAAAAAAAATTGGCTTTAAAAATATCAATACGTTTTAAAGGAAAACACCGGCCAACTCCCTCAGCTTCCGGGACAGTGTCCCACCTTGCCTGTTGAGGTAGGCTACCGCGGTCCTGCTGTCGCACATTATGAGGACATGTTTGTGCTTCGCCAGGTCTCGGAAGTGGAGGAGCGCCAAGTGTGTCGCCTCCAGTACCAATCAATTTATGTGGTTTGCTGCAAAGAACGCCGGCCAAGGGCCCGATGCCGTCCCACTCTCCACATGGGCTCCCCAACTGGATAGCGAAAAGTCCGTGTAAATGGTGAGTTGGGCCTGAAAAGGTTCCAGCCTCTGCCCTCACATGACGTTCTCTCTGACGGTCCAACACTGAAGGTGCGGCTGATCCTCATGAGGATTGGCACCTGTGTGAGATAGCCCTGATCTCTCGACCATCTTCCCCGCAGCGCAAGCTGCAAGGGACGACGGTGGAGCTGGCCTAACGGGACCTGGGAGTCCATTGAAGACAGGGAGCCCAGCAGGGTGAGCCATTGTTGTGCCTAGCGGACCTTGCCAGTCAGAAAAGGCCTGAGCGGAGACTGTAGTCTGTCTCACCTGTCCTCCAAAGGACGACAGATGTGTGCTACCAGATTGAACTGGATGCCGAGAAAGATGAAGATCTGTTCTGCCTGTACATTGGACTTGGGTAGATTCGCTATCAGGTCCAAGCATTGGCAGAGTTCCAGAATGGTCTGTGTGGGATGCTGCGAATCTAGGCGCTGAAGCGCCCTGATAAACTAATCGTCCAGATACATGTGAGTGTGAATGGCTGACAGTGAAGGTAAGCAGCAACTGTCTGTGCAAACCTGGTAAACACCAGCAGTGGCATGGTGAGACCAAACAGAGACACTCTGAACTGGCATATTTGGCCTGCAGATCCAATTCACAGGTACTTCCTTAAAGACTCTGTGATTTGCACAAGGAAGAATGCGTCTTTGAGATCCAGGAATGTTGTCCACTCTAGGGGCCTTGAGGCTGCTGCCACCTACTGAAAGGAGGAGACTTCCAGATAGGTGTTCAGTGTTGACAGGTCTGTGACTGGGCACCATCATCTGCTGGGAGAAGCCGGGAAAACCTTGGTCCTCTACCAGCTCTATGGCACACTTGCTCCAAAGCATCTGAACCATCTCCAGGAATGCCTATGCTTTGGGTTCTGAGGTGGGTGGGGCAAACCACTGTCATTCGCTGCTTAACGGAGGACTGTCTGCCAAAATGCAGCATGTAGCCATGTCTCAGGATAATTAGGAAAAATGAATCGTCCATGATAGACTCCCATTGCATGCCATCTGTGATGAGGCAACCTCCGACCAGGCCCTGCAAGGAGTGTAACAATGTGGCTGTTGGCAATTCTGAGATGTCTTCTGGGAACTGAGAGTCAGAAATTCTGAGGCTTTCCTGACTACTTCCCTCTACCGGAAGGCCTGCCCTTCCCGGGTCATTGTGTCCCGGAGGGAGAATGAGGCGAGGGGTGGGAAGACATGGTCTGAGAAGTACTATGCTTCGGGGCCGAGGCAGCCAAAGATGACAAAGACCTAGCAGAGTTGATCGGCACCTTTAAGCATGCCTGGTTTGCTAAGCAGGCCCAAAAGTCCTGTGCCCAGCAAACAACTTGTTCAATCTCTCCTCCAAACTGGGTTCCAGAGAAGAGAGGCCCTGTGTGGGCTCTCCAAAAGATCAGGTCAAGCAGCTTTTGACCCTGGAGTTATGTGTCCCTCCATAACAAACAAAGGTTTGCCTCCAGCATGCAAGTGGTCCGCAGCTGGTGATCAACAGCTCTCAACAACAAGGTCGCAAGGAGTGTCACCTGGTCTAACCAGTGTTGCACAGCCTCCATAATTTAGACAGAGCCCTTGAGGTCCTTCAGGAGAGACCCCAAAGCAGCCAATGACACATCCGAATAGGAGGCCGAAACTGTGGGCATCTTCCTCCAAATGTTGAAAGGCCTCCGCAGAGCCGTAATGGTTCTCGGCTGCCTAGCATCAAAATCTTCCCAGGCGAAGTCCACTGGCAGTGAACCTGATGGGTAAATCTGATCCAGCACAAAGTACCATTTTCCCTGGACATCCTGCTTAGGAAAGAGTCACCCCTGCCTCAAGTAGTCAGACATCGGTGCCTTGACAGGAACCCATGTGCAGCGAGTCTTGGTTGTGAGCTAGTCGTAAAACTCAGCTATAAAATGTGAAAAAGGTATGGGCGTACATTGACACTTGTCCTCCAGAGACAAGCCCTGGCACAACAGTGCAACAGCGTCTGACTTCCCCTCCAGTGGCAGGACCACAACTTGGTCACAAACCATGCTCTGAAATAGAGCTTTGACATGGTCAAAGCCCTTGGTAGGCACAGGTGCCATGTTCAATGGGGTAGAGGCCGAGGCCTGTGCTTTGCCCAGGGTCGCCAGTTCTCTGCTCCTATCAGAGCATGAATGGCATGATTGTCGAACCTTCGACTGGGGTCAAGACCTGGCATTGGATGAATCAGACATCAGCAGTTCATCCTCTTACTCAGTGTTCAGCTTGGTAGACTCTGGACTGGCAAAGGGAGCGTGGACACCCAAGGCTTCATCGAACAACATATTGCCCTGGGTCATGGAGCAGCCGCCTGTGACAGCAGGGGATCTGTCATAATGCCAGGCATAGGGGTAGCAAGCACCTCTGCAGAAGTAGTCGCTGCCACAGACGCCACCTCCACTTGCTCCTCCCATGAGGGTAGAGAGAGTCAGAGGACAAGGGAGACTCATATACCAAGGTCTTTGAAGTCGCAGGCGGAGAGGTCTACAGACCAGAGGGATCTGGCTGAGACTCCACCAGCCTGCTAGTCGGGACCTCAGCTGCCACTGACTGAGCAATCTGCTAGCAGGAGGGGTCTGGAGGGAGTACAGAGAACTCCCGGACCTGAGACCTGAGAGAGAGAGATGACTCATGGTGGAAGCAGCGAGCTGTTCCACCAACTGAGTCTTCTTGGACTCAGAAACAGTAGGGGTGGCCAATGCTGAGGAAGACTGAGCTTCCTATTGTAGTGCTGTCTGGAGTGCCAGTCTATGGAAAAAAGATCTAATGAGACTGCAGAAAATCCAAAATCGATGTATGAGAATTATTTTGAAATGCCCTGCGAGAACCCACATTACGGACATGCTGGATACTTTGTGATGGATGAGCATTAAATAATGATTTCACTACAATTATTGTATTCTTATTTAGAAAACTTTAAATGGGAAACACCAGGAGTATTTATCTAACCAGTTCATCTTAGCATCTCAATCACACACCTACAATACCAGATTTGCCTCTATAGGTTCAATAATACATCAGTCTAGTACCCCCAAATCTTAATGTTTTGTAGCCCCTACAATATGGAACGCCATCTCCAGCATGTTTGTATTGCGAGCTCCCTTTACAGTTTTAAAAAGAATATTTTGACATATATTTTGGAAGTGTTGAAGGCTTCTAGGTCCCTTATCAACAATTATGTGTCGTATTATATTTGCTCATGCCATCTATCTATGTTTTAAATTTTAACTCATCCGTACTTGCTACTTTTATACATGTATATTGTTAAGGGCCTCCATGCCTTAACAGAATTTTATTCTGAATATGGATTGCCAAATCAACTTTTCAAAACTCTTCAAACTCTTCCTCACACAACCGCTAATCCTCATGGAGGTCATGATCTGCCTGCTGCTTGAGAGATTAAGGCAGGGTACCAGGTTCAGCCGTGGGAACCAGCAGGATTACCAACAGCTCAGGGGCAAAGCCACCACTGGTGCAAGAGGGACTGCCTGTGCTACTATCAACGGAACGGGAGGTTTTGCCCAGGCCAGAGGTGCTGACACTACCAGGGCCGACGGCCCAGTGGCAGTGGGAGGCTCCCCTTTCTGGGTGTCTTCCTCCTTGGTTCACTATGCCTCCATTTATCACCCGAGCTTTCAGATCTGGGAGCTCAGGAGCCAAGAGAGGCACCTGTGCCTTAGCTGACACTCCGGACTTACGATCTGAATGCTTGGACTGGCCGGGATGCTGGCTTTCTGCACTGTCCGGACTTATAAACTGGCACTCGGACCCAAGCACGCGGGCTGGCCAGGGTTATGAGAATACCAGGGCAGGCACCCATGGGTTTTCATTATGGATGCACCTGTTTGCGAGGTTGCTGTCTGTCAGAGCGCTCAGACCTGGAGGACCAAGATCTCAATAGCTGCAGCGGTGGCTTCATTGGAGCAGACTCCGAAGAAGAAGCAGTCTGCTGAGAGGGGGCAAACAATGCATGCAACATCTCAGCCTCACTCATGACTTCTGACAGGATATCTTTTGCTACAGTCTAGACTTTCGACTCTGACATCCCTTCACCTTCTCCCAAGGGGTATCAGGAGAAGAAGCGTGTATTTAAGGTGACTGTAGACGAGCCAAATCAGGTCTACGCTCTTTTCCCTTAGACACATGAGGCACATGGGAAGACAGATGAGAAGAAGAAAGTCTATGCTCTTTCTCACGGGGGGGTCATAGGTGAGGTCTCAATGGAGTCCAACATCTCAGCCTGGTGTTTAGCAGCTCTTGAGACCTGCTGCCTATGCCCAGCACTCACAGAGCAGTCACTTTTCCTCCCTCCAGTCCTGGCAGTTTTTGCAAGTCGCACACAAGAGCAAACTTGGCCCAACTGCAGGCAAGAACCATAGCAGTGTGGATGGTCGTCCCAGGCTGCCATAAAGTGGTTCCGAGAATCCAACTTTTGTCCGCGATCCAGTAAGGATGAAGATGCAGACGTAGTGTAATCAGGCCCAAAACCAATGGACTTTTTCTGAAAGGAAGCAGTAGCCTAATATGCATTTCTTTCCCTCTCTCTGTGTTCTGTTTGCTGCAACGACATCTTGAATATATATATGTACAAGGCAAACGACCAACTTTGCAATTACTATTTCAGTGGTATCCAATCACAGAAATCATCTATATAGGTATCCAAAGATGCCCGGACAGCTGAGAAATGATTTGCTGCACAATAGAGCGTGCATAACCACAAAAAACAGTGAGTGTGAACAATCGTTCAAGGAGCTTTAACTCACAAGGCAAGCCAGTAATGGGGCCCAAAAGAGGAAGGATTATATAGGGCACATGTGCACATGACGTCACCATCAGTTCCACATGGGCCAAGAGATGGCACAACGGGATCGTCAGGTTTCAGGATCAAGTGTGAGTAGCAAGCTTCTCAACTCGATTCTTGGGCGTCATGCCCAGACACACAGGCCTTGGCAATGGTGGTCGAGAGGTAACGTTACGTAACTAATCCAAAATCACTGCTATACTCTACTATCTATAGCAGACATTCGTATGACAACAATCAGACACAGACATTTTTATAGCCTTGTAAACAGTGCAGGGCTAGATAGAGCCCACTGGTCACCAGTAGAGGCCCTCAGCACTTTCACTGGGATACATATGAAGATCCCATTGTGTTTGTTCAGTGTTTTTTGTATATTGTCAGAGGCTCACCATGTGTCACAATTTAGAATTGTTTATTTAGCTTACTTTTTAAATAGACACAAACGTACAATGCCGTCCAAGAGTATTTCAGACATTTTTCCTAATTTATTTACAATTTATCCATGTTGCCATAAATATAAGTGTGAACATTGTTGAAAATAAAGAAGGTTTGCAATATACAATGTATGTGGGGGGGGGGGGCAGTGATTTTTGAATAGCGAAGTCTGGGTATGGAACCGGACCCATCAATATAGACTACCTTACAACAGTGCAAACTTGCTATATATCTAATGCACTACTAAAAAAAAAAAAAAAAACCCATGGCTCTGATACTGTACGAATGTTGAATTTTACACAAGCCCTACTCCCCTCCCATCGTCCATGCTGCATGTTTGCTTTAAGAGTTCGAGGGTCTCGATGTAGAGTAAGAGAGGCGACAATCTAGTTTGTCTGGTTATTCACAAAGTGTGCGGCGTATATTCCAAGCGATTAGCTGTAATAGCCGGATTAATTTACCATGTATTAATGTCATATTCGCCTTCCTTTAAAGGGTACATTACCCGTTACAAATGGCTGCCAAGAACTGTGTAATAAAGCTCTTTATTCGACCTAAGGGGTCAAAGCACATATCTTCTTGAGGCTAAAAATCTGTATATTCAATATTTTTGCACTGTTACTACGCAACTAGGTTATATTTTTAACAAACAATTACAATTAACAATTGCTATTTTATACTCATTTTGAATACTGTCTTTCTAGTTTTGGTCATAATTACCTCAAATATGCATGGGACTCAAGACCAAGATGAAATGCGTTTTAAAGTTTTTTCACTAGTTTGCCCTTTTTGTCACCAGAATCTTGAAACGATAGAATGCCTCTCTATAATGAACCATTAGTTCAACCCTTAACGCCTATCCTAACGACACATGCTTTTTCAGTTTAGTTTAGGGCAAATTCTTCTGCTTGTCTCAAGCTTGATGTAAAAACAAAATAACAACAGTGTTGCCTTTGTACGTCTCTATTATTGCTTCATTGACACTGAAGGTTTCACTAACAATGCTGGTGTAAAAAAAACACTTTTGTAAGCTTTCTGAAAATGTGAAGCTTATTGCCATATACATATTACTGTTATTTCCCAAGGTTAAATTAAATAACTGCTATAGTTAGAGACATCGTAGTTGAAGCTCAAATACCAACTTCTGTTCCTTGACATTGTAAGCTTTCTGAAAATGTGAAGCTTATTGCCATATACATATTACAGTTATTTCCCAAGGTTAAATTAAATAACTGTTATAGTTAGAGACATCGTAGTTGAAGCTCAAATACCAACTTCTGTTCCTTGACATTGTAACGGCAGCGCAGAACATCACAGTTCCCCTCCATATATATATATATATATATATATATATATATATATATATATATATATATATATATAGAGAGAGAGAGAGAGAGAGAGAGAGAGAGAGAGAGAGAATAATAAAAAACTAGGTGCCCAGGCTTCTCCTGCCCATCCTGATGTTTGATGTGTGCGCAGGGCACCAAGTATCAAGCACAGAGCAAATGGATAAGACACTCCCTTGTTTTTGATCATTTGTTTGGTGCCCTTTGCAAAGAGACAGGGATCATTTTTCATGTTTGAGGCATACTATCTCATGAAAATATATCAAAGTAATGTGGCGTCTAACAGTCGATGCAAATAGTTGTTCTCACCAACAAAACGTGATTTAGATTGAAACTACCACAAAGGACTGAAGCGAAAAATAAAAGGTAGCCATCTTCTATCATCAGGATACAAATAATTATACATTTTAGTGCCATTAAAACTACGAATTTGACGGATTAATTTCTGAAATTATATTTGGGTAGAACTCTTAAACCCCAGTACATAAGATAAGGATCTAATCCTCTGTCACTTTGTCATACAATCTCTAAATGGGTACAAAAATAAAAAAAAGGTCATAGGATCACACTGCTATTAGCACTGTACATGCATCATTGTGTGCAAATATTAAAAAGAAAGAAAATCATCACTGGCTGACAAAACTGTACATCAATGAATTCCCAATATGAATCCGCATAGTCGACAAGTGATCACTGAAATGAGTTTTTAAAAGTTATAACAGCGTAGTGTTAAAAACTTATTAATCGAAGTTGGATTGATTACCTGTAGCTATAATAGTTTTGGAGACATTCAAGATTTAATTTTTCAAATGGCCTTCATTTGCTTAATTTCAAAACAGTTGAACCTTATTACAAAAACTCAAGACTTCATGCATGGAAGTATTATCATGCCAAGTTTAGAGTTTCTGCATATAATACTTTTCAAATGAAATGTCAAAGAAATTTGCCTGTAAAGAAAGAAAGAGAAGAAAGAAAGAATTCATAGAAAACCAATATATCTGTGTTGGCACACAGACATAATTACTATGAACGTGCTTCATAAATTTTAAAAAAACCCATAACAATACTTAGATAATGTTATCCTGAGTAAAAAGATGGAAATACATAAAACACATTTGGGACATAGACAGGTGTCTTTACATACAGCTAGTAACTCTTAGAAGAGGTTTTTTTATGACCGTGTCTACTTAGAAGACATTAAGCTGTACATGATTGCTTAATGATCAGCACAACGCAGATCTCAGTGCTTCTGAATAGTTGGTGATGTCTGTTGGCTGTCAGTATTATATGTGGTTGAGGTGCAGTTCATGTGTCCACCGGTTTAAAGGAGAAAAAAGGTATACAAAAGGCGGGGAAAACTTATTGCAGCCTAAACTGCCTAAACCTTTCGGTTCTTTAAGACCTACTTTAGAAAATAAAAATCATTCTAAACCGACGTTATGTGCTGAATAGTAGGCTGGTGACCTTGATCAGCTTTTTGTGCTATGAAAGTGTGGAAAACATTTTTCTTCTCCTACCATGAATACTGATCATGAAATCCAGAAGATTTGGAGTTCTGTAGCTAGCAAGTGCCTTTTCCTAATTCATGCTACATCTTTGAATATTAGATGTCAAAGTCACACAGAGATGTAAAAAATGACACATTTGGCAATCTTTCGATGCCATTTATCAGACGGCTTAGCCCTTCACAGCTTGCTTTGGTCAGAATCATTCACCCAAACCTACCTGAGACATGCACTGTAGCATTATAATTTGATACATGACCTCTGACTGACTATCTTTACTGTATCATGTGTAAGGCTTACTTAAACCAGAACAATTTCCACCCATAACTTTAATAGCTTTTATAAATATTTTATAATTTACAATTTTGTTGATAGCTCCTGTCCGTGGGTTTTTATTCTTTGCGAATTATTGACCTCTAGAACGAGTCAAGGCCATATGGCAATCAGGAGGAATAACGTGATTCCATAAATCTATTGCAAAAACTTGGAATCAGAGTATGTAGGAGGGTGCCTGGCCCTTTGAAATATCCTTGGGTCAGATATACTACACTCTCTTTATCTATATGTGGCCATGACCTACCATTTTCACTCCAGTAACGGATTTGATGCGCTGTTCTCCTGATATTTTAAAGGTTATTATGAAAGATTTCATAAAGTTAGATATCAGTAGTTTTTACTAGGAAAATTTTTCAAACGGAAACAACTGAGACGTTACCCAAAATGATTAAGATAAAGATATATGCAAAGTAAGAAAATATACAAACAATGCATTGGGTTTTTGCATCTCTTATTTAAAAATGGCTGAATGTCCAGTAAGGGTGGCTTGTTATATACAGGAAAAATAAAGAAAAATGTATTTCAGTTCATGACCTCATTGCAAAGGCAACATATACAATACCCTCTTTTTACAAGAGGGATTAATATGGGGTTCGCCCTGTTTTCCAATTGTTGTTCGAATAAAATATGTTTAAACCAACATATACACATGGAAATATGTAGAAAATGGGAATATTTACAAAATTGCTTTGAAGTGATTGAAAATATAAGTTTAAATTCCTGTAAAAAATATTGAATACCATCAAATAAGAGAGACTGATTTATTCAGAAAATAAAATTGTAAGCCTGTAGAATGAGGCTGGTCTTAACCTATGAAGTCTGCGTTTTACGATCATGACAATTTTTGTAAACAGCAGTAGGCCGTGACTGCTGTGTTGTGGATTATGACAACTGTACAAAAGACTTTATTACCTGTCCAGACTGGTTCATCACTTCAACCTCCAATACATACTGTTAAGATAAGACGACAGTATCTAATGCTTCACCATTCTTCTAAAGCATAGAGGTGAAAGAAGACTGAGATACACAGTGACACATGTTATACAACTATAATTAAATCAAATCAGTATAGCACGTTTTATAGCAGGCTATTATTGCCAGGCTTAGCCCATTGGATCAGCCATGTTACTAGATGTTACTGTTGTAGGGGTGGTTTTTGTAGATATATTGAAAGCACCAGAACGCTGTGTGTCTGGACCATATTGTGACTTTAATTTTGACATGAGCACAAATGGACTAATATACGCAGAGACACTACACCACAGCCATGTGACACATAAGTCGACAGGAGAACTGAAACACTGGCCCGCTGCATTGTGTCAAGGCAGCAAAAAAGAGAAAGAGTACCAGCGAATGCAACTTGCAAAGCTCATAATAATTAGCAGGTCGCCTCGCTGCAATTCAAAGATGACCTTGTAAAGTAATTTACCAACACAGAAAATGACCTATTAACATTTCCACAATGAATCCAGCACAGCTCAAAGACCTTTCTGAGCGAATTACTAGTCTATCCAGCAGTATCAATGATGGTATAGGTAGCAGGCATGAGGACTTTAAAAACAGGGACCAAAGCAATACTTTGAACAAATCAGTCATTAGCAGGATGTGCAGATACATTCAGAGATCCGAAAATTGATTACAGATGCATAAGTGGCCCTGGCACTTTTCCCTTTTCCAGTTACAGAAGCTATGATGCAAAATTCTACCAGGAACTGTGACTAGCCCATTAGGATTGGTAATGAGAGGCTCTGCAGGCAACATCTTTAAGGCACCATGGTCTGTGTGGACGGTCATCCATGTAGGAAAATTTGTTTGTGTCTGCAAGTGAGTATGAAAGGCTGAAAACTGAATGGGAAGAGATGGGTCTCTCTTCATGTGAGAAGATTGAAGTTACAAGAGAAGGTTTGGCGAAGCAGCAGCCAGAGTGTATCCAGGAAACGCAAATGCGGATGCAGAAAAAACTGTCAACAGAGCATTTGCAAGGGAATTGTTTACCGATGAGTCAGCTAACCCGGCCTTTCCTGGGAAAAAACCACCTAAGCAGGATTAAGCAATTATTTACATTAAATTAAGGAATCGGGCATAGAAAAAATTAAAAAGAAGAGCCAAAAAAGTAGACCAAGTAATTTATTACAATGTAAACACCTGTTCAAATTAGGGCATTGTTTATTGAATCTGAAGAAAAAATATATACAACTGTTGTCATGGTGATAGCAAGTCAAGACAGCAAATTGTTCCAAAAAGTCCAGTCACAAGGTGGTAAATCAAAGTGTAATAACCACCAGAAATCAGATCCCAATGTGGCACACCATTACAAGCAAAAGCACAGGCAACGCAAAAAAAAAATGAACACACGTCAACCCAGCAGACAAAACAACAATTTTAAATTAAGGACAACGATTTTTGTGTAAGTAGTACCTCCAACAATTCATACATTGAAAAATATTAGAAAATAAAAACACATGAAAAGTATATATCTTTGACATAACCCAAAGCTTCTAAATCTGACTATAATAGCAACCTTGGCATCCAATTGTTTAATATACATTCAGCCTTGTGGTGAGTATGTCAGATGATAGACCTGTACCAAAATTTGGAAACAGTTGTTTGTAAAACATTTGCCATATTTGCCGGGAGAAATGTGAGCAGTGCACGCAGACCACAAACCAATTTTTTGTTGCTCACAAAGTAAATGACGAGCAAAATAATTCCAGATATGGGAAGTTTTATCAGTCCAAACAGAAATCAATACCTTTCGTACAGCAGTTGTGTCTGTGTCTTTTTGCCCAGAACCACTTCCAAGTAGTCATTACCCTATTCTGCAGTCCGAACTCTTTACTCTCCATAAGGTAACCTGTCATTGTCTAACCTATATACATATGGAATAATGGAAGTACTATTGTCCATATTGCACGCGTTCCACTGTAAAATTTTGACATAGACAGTATCAGACCAAATAAATTAAAGGGTCTTCAGCGGGTAACTACTCAACATGTTTCGGAGCCTATTACCCATACATGTCTCTCTGAGTAGCGGCTCCTTGTCTAAGCTAAATATTCAGCAAAGACAACCCACTAAATAATGAATAAATATGAACGTGGCAAATGATGAACTAGCTAAATAAGTGAAGTTTTGCTTATAAATGCAGAGCTTCATTATGAAAGAAGAATACCTGTCAAACAAACCATAATTACTAAATTTGTATAGTACAGGTTCAGATAAGTTCAATTTGACTTACCCCTGAACCATTATGTACTCTTACCAGCTGCACAGTAGAGCATATCGGCCTCAAATATTCACATGTCATAATAAAATCTATATAATTACATGACAATCCTTCCTTCCAAAGACATGTGCAGATTGAAATAGTAGAGTGTATGACCAGGCCCATTTATGAGCATGAACAGTAATCGTATATTATCAATTTGTCACAAAAACAAAACGCCAAGACCTATATGAAGCTGGGCTGAGACAAAGAAGTGATTTGACAATGCAGTTAAAATTGCCTTAGGAGTGTTTTCATAGATAGGGGGTAAGGTCATATTTACAGTGTATATCAACCCTAAACAAAAGCAGAAAACATATCTAGAGGTACTTAGTCAGTATTCCTACGAGATATTGTACAACTAGTGGGAAGGAATGGACTTGGCTTGCGGTCAGCGCATTACAGCTGGAGTCTACCGTCAATGTATTGCTTCTAATAATATTATTCATAGACCCGAAAAAAACCACACAATTATCTATCCTTGGTGTATTTATTTATAATGGTATGACTTATCTGTGTATTGTAGATTTGATATTTCTAAACACGTATAAATAGCGTACTAGAGGTTGAAGGGTTGAAAGGCCCTTTCTTATTTTGTCCATGAGGTTGACTTAGGAGACAGACAGACAGAGACTCATATATAAATGGAAGAATCATAGACGCTTCAATGACTTTTATTTATAATTTTTTTACTGATGTTGGGCAAAATTTAATGTTTGACACTTAAATGACGATTCTGAGAGCAAATAAAAGGAGCATGTATAGTACTTCCAATTAATGAAGACAAACCAAAGGGTTTAGGGAGTAGTTTTTCTTTTTTTTTTTACATGACACACCGAGTTTCATGAAAGTAATGTGAAAGTTCAAAGAAGTTTTAGTTGGAACATGTACACTGACAGTGCATGATCAATACGAACAGGGAGGCTTTACAATGTAAATGAATCGACTCAATGAATATGAAGCGAATTCCAAAAATCATCACATATCAGGAAACGGCAGTACTTTCTTTCGATGACAAAATTGGCACAAAGTTACATGAAGAAAATCAAGAAAGCAACTTTGAAGAAAAACAAATAGAATGCCATGCAATACTATCTATATATATACGTTTTTGTGAGAAAATTGAAACTTGCATGCCACCTTTTAGATATTCGGCTGTAAAAGCCTTAAAAGTGTCATAATTCTTTTTCCAGTCTGCTTTTCCAGGTGTTGCTATACTTTTGCCACAACTGTGGCCATCATCAAGTAAGGTCCAATGTAACATTCGTGATGAAAGTATCCCTCCATCGTTTCAAGCAATTGGAAAATGAGCTTCAGAGAACAAGATATTTAAACCTTACCACAACATAAAGAATAAAGATAAGAATTCCTTATCAATGTAAAATTAATTGGAGAATAACCTATTGAGTAAATTTAGAGCAAACTCCAGGTCCATTTATACCGAGGAGAGTAAATTTCATAAACATGCATTCCTTCGTTATCCTATCTTTATCATCTTAATATGCACTGTTACTTTTTATTAGGAATCTTGCAATGTTCAACATCATAACATTATAATAGCACCACCCGTTGAATACCTTTACTGGATACTCAGTCAAGCTACACTTCCACCAAACTTCAACAGATTCCATCACGCGCTGCGTGAAAGAATGTTGAAAATTACCAAAAAATAGATATCACAAAAACATAACATTTAGCACCACCTGTTTAATTAATTAAACTGTTAGGGTACCCCTGTATCCATGGGTATTCTCAAGCAGTTTTGAAGTTTATGTTCTAATGGTTGCGTTGACTTTTTTTGTTGCAATTATTGCCAAAATGCACAACTAATTTATGGTAAACCTAAATGAATCACTGGTGCGCCAACATCAAACAAACTTGGTGAAGACTTACTCAAATTGCATACTCAGCAAATTTTAGAAATTAGAGAACGATTTTGGTGAAGTAAAAATGTAAATTGCGGGGGAATACAAAAAGCTGGGGAGAAGACAGTTAAAAAGTAATGAGGAAAGCTCAACTCAGTGTCATACCAGCTGACGTAGAAAAGCACTTCCTTTCTTCCTTTCTGCTTAGCAAAAAGACTTGGCTTTGTTTTGGACATATGTAAATTAGATAAACCTTTTCCCGGGTCAGCCTGCCAATAATATGCTACACCAGTTAAATCATTCTATTACATTTTGATTTACGTGGGAATTCGTGAAAATTTGGGATATGTAATAGGCCCATTAGAGGCAAGAGACCAATATGTGTCAATACTCGTCTTATAGTTCAAAATCCGCCCATGTCCGAATCCGTTCAAATCTTGACCAGTCCGCCAACATAAATATCACAAGATATAAGAGCAAGACTTGAATATCTGCCACTTACTGTCATGAAAAACAGAAACGGACAGGAGTTTTTAACAATGCTAGAGAAAATGCACCGAAAATGCATTATGCTTACAATCCTTCTTGATCTGGGAAGTGAAGGGTGCCATTGTACAATATGCACAGTAGACCAGCCTGTGATGTATTTACAAAACTGTAGGGCCTGTAATCGTCCTATCGATAACTATACTGAGAGCCATTCACGCATGGCTTTTCCATCACATGAAAAGCAAATATCCTACACTTTATAAAGATTAAACATGTAAGTTATGCTATTCTAGGTCCCATTATACTTAAACAAACAAGCCAAAATAAACACAAACGTATTTCGATAAGGTTTCCGCTATATCATATTGGCATAAATTACAGCCATGTGAAAATGGATTGATTAGAAAATAATCATGCTGACAATATGTAAATATGTGTCACCAACATAAGACTTCTATTGAAACTGCAAGTGCTTTATACAGTTGTTCTGGTTAGTGAAATGGGACATGAATATAACGCATACATGTATAGACCCACTACCCGACGTGAAGGCCATGTTTAGGAATATGATTCTGTTCCTTTTTTTAATGGAGACCTGCTTCGAGACCATCCCCACAAAAGTTACTATTATCATTTATTTTCATGAGTCTGTTCTTATCTTTTCCGGTGGCAATGTGGTTGGCAACAAATGATAGTTTTAATTGGTATCAGTTTCTTCGTCTTAATGAATGAGAGTATTAAAGCTTAATGTACCCTTAGTCAATATTTCAATTCCAGTATACTCTGAACACGTAGCCTCTAAAATATGTCATGACAAATCTGTTGATTCAGAACAAATTGAACTTAGCGTCTATCTATCTATCTATCTATCTATCTATCTATCTATCTATCTGTCTGTCTGTCTGTCTGTCTGTCTGTCTGTCTGTATGTCTGTCCGTCCGTCTATTTGTCTGTCTGTCCGCTCGTCTGTCTGTCTGTCTATATATCATCTTTCTGTCTGTCTATCCATCCATCCATCTGTCTGGCTATCAGTCGTTATGGGGACGTAGTGATGATATGGCCATTTAATTTAGTATGAAGCCTAGTCTTACAAGGACATATGCAAGAATATAGTGTCAAACATGTACATACATCATGAATGGATTGTAAACACTAAGCATAATTTAGATTCATGGCACATAATAATACAGCATATGTCTTTCCTTTTTTAACTAGGAATCTTTGCTGTCCAACGCTTAAAGTGGCTTCTTTTCTTCCTTGGATTTTCGGATATTGACATGCATTATAACGCCAATACACATATATACCATTTTGTGTGTTCCGCATATTTTATCGAACACAGCTGCCTGGCAAATTAATAAATCGCATAGGGCCTCTAACTATTAGAACGAAACGGTCTGTTCTTATGCAACAAACTCATTTATAATTAAGCGTTTAACCAAATGTCAAACTCACATCCCAAGTGGTGACCTTTGTCTAATTTATGGCATAAGATAATACGTATCGACAACTTAAAGACAGCTGTAAAGCAGTAATTGCATCCATTTGTAAAAATAGTGGTAGGTCATTGTGGCCTCTGCAAGGGCACATAACCTTTATTATCCTCACTTACCTGAAATAGTTTTGGTTACATATAGAAACAGTTGGAAATGGCACCTCATCCGTGTAAATCACTTCTACGCTGACCGTTTTGGGGTGCTGGTAGAAATACATCAGCCGCTGGACTATAATCCATGAAAACAATGTTAAGGCCCCAGTTATCAAAATGATCCACGAAACTCTGAAATAGAACATGTGCCAATGCAATATACCTTACCACATTATTACAGATCCATGGTTCTTGATACAGACCTAAAATTAAATTTGTACATTATCCACTTGCTTTTGTTGCCTACTGGACTAATATTTTTCGCATTTTTAAGGAGACCCTAAGGGGACATGTGCAAAAAAATCCACCATATTGGAATTATCTTGTGCGCACGAGATAAATATGGTTGTGTGTAAAAAAGAAATCCACCATATTGGTAATATCTTTTGCGCGCCTGATAATAATGGTTGTGTGTACAAAAAACCCCGCCATACTGGAATTATCTTGTGCGCACGAGATAAATATGGTTGTGTGTAAAAAAAAATCCACCATATTGGTATTATCTTGTGCGCACCAGATAATAATGGTTGTGTGTAAAAAAAAAAAAACCGCCATACTGGAATTATCATTTGCGCATGAGATGATGATAGTTGTTGTGTGTAAAAAGAAAAAAAAAAGAACAAAAGCTCCGCCATATGGGAATTAACTTGTGCCCACGAGATAATAATGGTTGTGTGTAAGAGAAATACGCCATACTGGAATTATCTTGTGCAAACGAGATAATGATGGGTGTGTGTAAAAAAATCGCCATATTGGAATTATTGTGTGCTCACAAGATAATAATAGTTGTGTGTAAACAAATACGCCATATTGGAATTATATTGTGGGCATGAGATAATAATGGTTGCTTGTAAAATATAATCCGCCCCACACTGGGATTATATTGTGCGCGCGAGATAATAGTGGTTGTGTGTAAAAAACGCGCCATATTGGAATGTTGTGTGCACGAGATAATTATTGTAGGGTGTAAAAAGTCCCCATATTGGAATGATCTTGTGCGCACGAGGTTATTCCAATATAGCGGAATTTTGTTTTATAATCAACCATAATTATATCTTGCGTACAATATAATTCCAATATGGTGGATTTTTTTTACATGCTTCAACAATTATCTCATGCGCACAACATAGTTTCAATATAGTTGCTTTTTTACACAACACCATTATTATCTCGTGCGCACTAGATAATTCTAATATGGCAGATTTTTTTTTACACATAACCATTATCACAATTAATCAGCTTTAGTTCTATTCTTGTTTTACATTCCATTCTACCAGTTTTACGATGGCCATACATTAAAACACCTTCAGTCTCCAAAGTAAAATGCCACATGACGCCCGAGTAGGTTTTGTTCGATGGAAGTATTTTTGATCATATGGTATTGTCTAGTGCAATCCAAAAATATGCTCAGTCAGCTCAATAGAGAAAAAATGTTCAGTGACAGTTCGTCATTATTATGTCAAGAAGGTGAAGTACTATGCAATTCATTACACGTGTCAATATATCATTCTGAATGCACGCCTGTAATAAAAACGACAGCACTCCTCAGGTACAGCGTGTTATTGGCATTGATCAGACTACAGATATATAAATACAAATATGCATATTTCATGACACAGGAGTTCATCATCCTGTTTTAGAATGGGAAGTGTTATGAAGCATGGAGTGAAACTCCGTACGTCACCATTTTCCATTGACATAAACTGGATACTCTGTTTATGAGATGTGGCTTAGCATGTTCTTTCAAGAAAATGTCCATGTTTTATTGATCAAATGTATTAAATATCGAGACACTTACTTTGACCGACCTTATCAGACAAACTGTTTTGACTTTAGCTGCCCTGATGGGGCCGGTTGAATTTTGTGGTCTTATGATCATGTTTGTCATAAACTGTAGCTGGTAAAACGTCTTCTCACCTGTTTAAAATTTTCAGTTGATTCAATTGTGTGAAGGAATATGTACTTACTTTCTGATGAGAAGTCCACCTTTCGCAATATATCGCACGCCGTGTAAAGTGGTGTCCTGTGAGAATTCGTAGAATAATTGCTTCCATTTGATAGCACCATCCCCTGATAAACAGAAATATAACTATCAGGCCTCTCAGAGACCAAAGATGTTCTGTTTGATCACCCAACTATATAGCATCATTGCATATTATTGCAGAAGCCTACATATCGCAATATAGAGATAATTCAGTCCATAATTTTCGCCAGCACACTACTAAAGGCAATACTCTTATAATTTTCTGAGTCAGCAAGGGACTTTTCTGTTGTAATTTGGAATTGGACATAACATAGTATCAAGAAACCTACTTGTTGTGCATCCACGGCTATACATAGCGGAAAACATCAATGACAAGTAAAAATGTAAACTGTCTGGTGCATTGATTAGATGATCGGTATAATGACCAGAACGGTCTTCGTGTTTATCCTTTTTCATGTTTGTGATGGCCATAATAACATCATATGTTGAACACATGCAATCCCCCGAATTATATCAGTATTCCGACTGAATTTAATTGTTGATATCAGCTCTTAGTTTACACATCTCAGCCTCGTCACAACAATGAATAGCTGGCCATGGTACGATAGTGTTTTCAAGTCTGTTTTGCAGTGAAATAGCATACTGACATACTTTTCTGGGCGATGTGGCATAGAGGGTCGGGGGTATTGCTTATCTTTTCGTTTATAGCATGATTCAAGTGGATATTGAACTGAATGATCTTATAAGGTACCGCCTTCATGCTCCACATTGTATATGTTTACATTATCCTACAGATTTTCTGATACACAAAAATGGTCAATAGTAAATCTATTATCGTTACAGTTAGTTTCAAATGTGCAGTTAATTTCATATGGTTTATGCAATGTCAGACACGTTAGTGTTCCGTGCTGAAGAAAGTATAATAGTGAAGACGTATATAGAGAGTGTCTGTCCGTGTTAAAATTACCAACTATGATTACTCTATCTGTATTCATTACTCTATCTTTAGACATTTACTCGATATTTCTTCTAATATGTTATGATATTCTGGCTATTATTGTCATCGCCACATGAGGTATTGCATGAGCATGTATACATTCATAATAATTATTTTAGCTCCTTTTAATTCAAGCACCTTCGCACAGACGCGCTGTAAATTGAAAGTAATAGGGGTACGACTGCAATCTGGATTCGTTTTCCATATTACGGCACATCCACCATATGGCCTACCTTTGAGCAGGGTGTGATCTACCACGCCTGAAACAAGATGCACATGGCATGTCTTGTTGCTATTATTATCATCACCAAATTAAATATGTTGGGTTAATGGCTGGATTAAGTAACTGGTAATATACATAAAGGTATTGATACATTTATTTGTTTATTACACCTTGGTGTACTTGTGATCCACGTTTTCATCTTAAGGTCAAGTATAGTGTTTGGTGATTACACAGGTTCATTTTTTGAAAGTATAATGTATCATATTATGTTATTTTGTGGAAAATTGACGGGAGTGCCACCTGGTGGAGAGTAAGCAAACAATAACTTAATTAACATTAAATAAATATGTGGAACACGCGCAGGTGTATAATTTCTTAGTTGAAGGCATGTAGGATACTATATAGTATATCATGTATATGGTGGACTGAACACAATAATAGTGTATGTTCGTATGTTCACATGACTTAAGTAGATTTTGGTGACTTAAATTGATTTTGGTGACTTAATTTGATCTTGTAATCCACCCCTTCATCTAGAGTGGACAAGTGCAGTGTATGGTGATCATGCAATTCATGTTTTGAATCTGAGACTATGAAGACTCTTAGTTTGAGTGTATAATATACCGTATTATATTATTCTGTGGAATTTGACCGGAATGCCACCTGGTGGAATTGTCAGTGGTGGATAGGTGGGTGAACAGACAGGTTACAATATACATGTATTATATGGTGAAGCACATTACTGGATAGGTTATTCACTTCTGATCCGGTTTCTCAGTTATAGACACCACACCTATCCTTATTCTTTGGAGATAAATAATATGTGTATGCCTAGGGACAGGTAGCGGGTATGCTTGAAATATATATTATATCATATTTTCTATTTTTCAACTAACGTGCACAGATGTGCATGTGTACGTACATGTGCATGTCCATTATGGCTTAAGATTAAGTAGCTGATAATCTTAATTGTTACTAGTTGGTAGCATCGGGATGGACTACCTCAGCAATACATTTTATGTTTGTGGTAAACTAGCAGGTTAGAATGTACATGTATTAAAGGTGGTAGCCTATACTTTTATGATTTTTTATTTTATTTTATTTTTATTTTTATTTTTTTATTATTATTATTTTTTATCTATTTTTTACATATATCATTCTCCTCCTTATCCATTGGAGGAATTAGCATGCGTATGCCTTGGCATGCATAGGTTTGCTTGGATAATATATAGTCTATCTTTTTTTTTTTTAATTATATGCACTGACCTGTTCACCTAGCAGCTGAAGGTTAGGTATGATGTACAGTAAAGTATAATTTGTTGAATACAAATACTCATAATTTTCATAATGTGACATGGGTAGCATTATTAGGCTACATTGCACACTTTCAGATATTTAGTAACTCATGTTTGAACTTGACTTTTGTCTCCATTTAAGTAAAGGTATCTTGCAGGTATGGGTAGTTCTGGTCACTCGTATACATAATTTTATGAAAGCATGTGTACTGAAGACCACACTTATATTATCCGTACATGTATAAGTTGTTTGGTGCAAGCACTACACACAGCAGAGTCCATTCGTGTAGATTACTAACTATTTTCTGTTGCTGTATTGTTTGTTACGACATGGTGGTTTCCATGTTTCTTCTCATATCTTGTTTATATTTGCTTGGACTCCATTAAAATGGAGATCCTCACTTTGTTTCCCCAGGCAGCTTGTCCTGAAGTACCCTCCCCCCACCTTTTCTTTTTGTTGATTTTTGTTGGATATGTGTGTTTTTCTGCTTTGTAAAAGGAACGTTTCCATGATGTATTGCCTGCTTATACTTTGCAATTGTCATCCTGAGACATACATGGTGTATTTTCTACTTATAATATGTAATTGTCATCTTGAGTCATATACATGCTATACAGATCTTTTCTACAAACAAATCGATACTTAATACAAAATTATGTTATAGGTACAATATCTGATTTCAGGTACAGATTTCCTTGCATAATTAATATCTCAGTGTCGTTGTTTACGTATGTTATGTGGTCTGTTCTGAGGCAGAAATGTGGTGTTTTCAAAGATATATTTTGTTCTTGTTTTGTTAATATAGTTTGGTTCACATTATGTAAAGATGTATGAGTACATGACATTCTATAACTATGGCTTTTAACTTTAATCTTTTCTCTTTAAATACAAGAGGACTCCCTGACACATTCAAAAGAATATCTGTTTTCCACTGGATTAGAAAGTTTCATAAGGGTTTTTGTTTCTTGCAAGAAACACATAGTACCTTGAAAACAGAAATAATTTGGAAAAATGAGTGGGGAACTAAAATATATTTTTCCCATGGCACAAGCAATAGTAGGGGTGTTGCCATCTTAATGCCAACTAATTTAGAGTATAATGTTCAAAATGAAATTAGTGATCCAGAAGGGAGGTATTTGATACTAGATGTTATGATAAGTGATGTAAGATTCATCTTGGTTAACATTTATGCACCCACAAAAAACCATGAAAGAGAACAATTAGTTTTTTTTAGAACAGTTATATGAATTATTGCAAGATTACTCTGGGGGAAAATATCATTATTGGTGGTGATTTCAATACTATTTTAGATCCAGATTTAGATAAGAGAGGCGGAACATATTCACCAGTCAGTAGATATGGACATGGTATTCAGAATTTGTTAATTGATGAATTAGACTTATTAGACATATGGCGTTCACGAAATCCAGATACTTTCATGTTTACTTGGCAGCAAAAAAATCCCTCAATTCAATGTCGTCTAGATTTTTGGCTAATTTCATCCTTCCTATCAACATATATAACAGATGATAAAATAAAGCCTTCAATCAAAACTGATCATAGTTTGATATCCCTATGTCTTAAGGGGGATCTTTCTGAAAAACGGGGGCCAGGCTTCTGGAAATTCAATGCAGCATTATTAAAGGATTCTGATTACGTACAACAGGTAAAAGATATAATAAATTATGACAGTACAAAGTATTCAGATTTAGCTGATGAAGGTTTACTATGGGACACCATTAAATGTAATATTAGAGGGATGACTATAAAATATTCAAAACATAAAATGTTTGCACAAAGGCAAAAAGAACAAAATTTGCAGCAGGAATTAGATAACTTTTCATCTCAAGAATTATTAAGTGATGCAGACCAAAACAGAATTGCAGAAATTGAAAAAAAATTGATAGAGATCAATGATGAACAAACCAAAGGTGTAATGATTCGCTCTCGAGCGCGCTGGACAGAATAAGGTGAAAAAAACACAAAATATTTCCTAGGTCTTGAAAAAAGAAATTATAAAAATAAATGCATTACAAAATTATTTAAAAACAATCTGGAAGTAACTAATCCGAAAGAAATTTTACATGAAGAGCAGGCATTTTATCAGACTTTATACACTTCCAAAAACTTGGACTGGGATCAGTTAATACTTGAAAATACATATAAACAGCTGTTAGAAAATCCTGACATGCCTAAACTTAAAGAAACAGACCAAATTATTTGTGACAGACCCCTAACAATGTACGAATGTACAAATGCATTGAAACGTTTTAAAAATGGGAAAAGTCCTGGCTCTGATGGTTTTACAGCAGAGTTTTATAAATTCTTTTGGGACGATATAAAATATTTAGTTTTTAACAGTTTACAGTATGCCTTTGAAGTAAATAATAAATTGTCCATTGATCAAAGCAGAGGAATCATTTCCCTAATTCCAAAGAAAGATAAATCTCGTACTTTGTTAAAAAACTGGCGACCCCTATCTTTATTAAATATTGATTACAAAATTTTAACCAAAGTGTTAGCTTTAAGGTTGCAAAAATTTCTGCCTGACTTAATTCATGAAGACCAAACTGGTTACATTAGGGGTAGATATATTGGCGAAAATATTAGACTTATATCAGATGTTATACATTACTACGATAAACATAATCTATCTGGACTGTTATTACTGATTGATTTTGAAAAAGGATTCGACACCATTGAATGGAACTACATTGATAAGGTACTTTCAGCATTCAATTTTGGACCAAACTTTCGTAAATGGATTCAAATATTATATAATGATGCTTCTAGCTGTGTCATTAACAACGTGAACTTCTCTGAATTTTTTCCAGTTTCAAGGGGTGTACGTCAGGGGTGTCCTCTTGCTCCGTTCTTATTTGTTTTAGCGGTTGAGCCAATGGCTCTAATGATAAGAGCCAATAAAGATATCAGTGGTTTAAAATTTTGTAATCAAGAAATTAAAGTTAGCCAGTTGGCTGATGACACCACATGTTTTGTCTCAGATCAGAAATCAGCTAAACTATTATTTTATACTCTTAATGAGTTTGGAAAATACTCTGGGTTGCTTTGTAATATCGAAAAAACTAGTATATACTGGCTTGGGCAACAGAAGTTTGATAAAGACTGGGATTTACCAGTCTTCTGTAAAGAAGGCAAATTTTGCACATTAGGAATTATTTTCGATAAGGATGAAAATTTAATGTGTCGACTGAATCATGGTTCGAAGTTGCAGTCCTTTAAAGAAATTCTTAAAGTTTGGAAGATTAGGAATTTATCATTGATAGGTAAAAATATTGTTCTTAAAAGCCTGGCCACTTCAAAACTCCTGTATCCAATATCAGTAATACACACTGATGATAATATTGTCAAAGAAGTACAATCTGCAATATATCAATTTATATGGAATAACTCCACGCATAAAGTGAAAAGTTCAGTCATGCACCAGAGTATCTTAAATGGAGGACTTAAAATCACACATTTTAATACACAAGTCCTTGCTCTTCAGTTAAACTGGGTGAAACGCATTTTTAATAACGTTAAAGCTAAATGGCTTGTCGTCTTCCAAAAATTCATTCCGGAAATAGATATTAAGGATCTCTTTATGAGTAGATGTCACTTGGATATTTCACAATATAATTTACCATTGTTCTATCAAGACATTATTTCTGCCTGGAAATTATTCCGAAATTTTGCTCACCCCAAACATTTGAGTGCTATTTGTAATGAGTTCTTGTGGTTTAACGCATTTATCATGGTTGGTGGGAAAGCTGTATTTTATAAACAGTGGTATAAAAAAGGAATTAAATTTATAGGTGATATACTAAGTATGCGTGGAGAATTCCTTAATATAGAAGAATTGCAAAATAAGTTCAATATACGAATAAATTTTCTTGAATATTACTCATTGATATCAGCTATACCTCGAGAATGGAAACAAAAGTTGCATTTAAAAAATATACATTTTACAGAAAATCCTTCTACTGTATTTTTTATCATTAATGGCAAGAAAAAGAATATCAAACATATCAGTTGTAAAGAATTCTATTGGTTTATTATAGAAAATGAGATACATGAAGTTCCTACATGTATTAATAAGCGGCCAGACATACTTAACGTTGAGATAGAAGAATGGAGTAAAATATTCGGTCTTGCATTTAAATGCACTATAGAAAGCAAACTTCAGGCATTCCAGTTCTCAGTTATACATAGATTTGTTGCGCATAATGCTAGACTGTACAAAATGGGACTTGCTGATTCTGAACTCTGTAATCTTTGCCACCAAAAAGACACAATTTTATAGAGATTTTGGGACTGTCAATATATTAATGCATTTTGGATGCATTTTCAAAACTGGTTCAATAGTTGTAATTCTCAAGTGTTAACATTATCTGCAAACAACATTATTTTAGGTTATTATGAGATGCCGAACAAATATGCTTTGAATAATTGTTTATTACAAGCCAAGTATTACATTCACAAATAATTGTGCAAGAAGAAGAATATCTCTTTCATTGAATCTTTAAAGTACCTGAAATATAAAATAACTATTGAACAGCATATACTGAATTCTAATGGGAAGCAACATATTTTTGAGAAGAGATGGCTAAATATTGTGGAAAGTCTGTAACTATGTATTATAAATGTATTTTACTTTGACACAAACGACTCTTAATGTATGCACAGTACAGTACTTTGTATATGTTCACAATGTATGATATGTATGGAAACGTTCAATAAAAAAAATGGAAAAAAAAGAAAAAAAGATGCACATGGCACTAGGGTATTTTTGATCCAGCATACCAACCTGTTGATTGAACAACCAGTGCTCTTGTACAAATAAGAAATCATTCTCATGGGACATCTTTTAAGATTATCAAGGTGTGCTATGCTGTGGCAATGAGAATGAGAGAAGTAGGGAAGGGTACAGTGAGGCATGACATGATAAGGCTAATCAGATATAAGTATTGTGGATACATTTGACCGTTTAGTCCCCACTATTGTGATCCACACCATTTGGCGGTACGTAATTTCTATAGCATACATCGTTTGACCATATTGTCTCATCAAATAAGTGAAAAAATTGAGAGACAGGCACTGAGGGCCTGAAAAGTTAGAATTTCGAGTCGGAATTGGAAATACACTCCAAAGCCCTGACATCAATATATATTAGCAGCTAGAATTACTGCTTGTGCTATTTAACTAAAACCGAGCGAAACATTTTTCAATTTGTCAAATGGTTATCGATTTGTTCAGCTTGTACACCGAGAGTGTCGTGATGTGATACGCATAGTGCCTTTTTGAGCTACAGAAGCTCCGTCATATTGTGTCCCTATGTACTTAAATCAATTTATAAAATTTAGAAGTGTGTCAGTGGTCTGATATATAATTGTAGGGGAAGATGATCGGTTGAAATGATTATTTTCCTGGGAAAATGTTATTTGGGGAAAATATACATAGACAGCATTGTCATTGTAACCTGACTGGAAATTATGGCTCTTAAAATAAATGAGTTCATCCCCGTGGTGTGTTAACCTTCCAAATCTGTGCAAACAGAAAGGTTACACAGGTGGTGAATTTCATATGCATCTACTATATGTATATGATAACGCAATATTTGCTATATTCTTTGTTACAGTCTGCTATCGTCATATCACACTTCCTGAAGTGAAGCGCTGCAAGTTGACACTTTCCTCTACAGGCTATCAAATTTGAGTACAAACCGCCAAACTCCTGGACCATAACCCCAAGTATTTCAGATAATTTCCCAGGTTACATGTGTTTAATATACTTTTTGTTTCCGAAAAGTAATGCAGCACCCAGATTCCTTAAATACGCCCATACACAGGTCATTCTGCCACATGGCATGGGGATCGTGCTTTGATAAAATATAAATGTGATATTAAAATTATAGATGATTAATATACATATATATATATATATATATATATTATCACATATGATATATACATATAATATATATATTATATATATATATATATATATATATATATATATATATATATATATATACTAAATCATGGTCTGAACTCATCCTATTGGTGACCTTACAACTTATGGTATTGATATAGTATTATGACACACGTGTATCCTTGTATCAGTGTACTCAACAACTATAAAACAAACAACAGTAAAGCAAAAATGTTTGAAAACTTAGGAAAATGACTTTAAATAGAAATCAAGACGCTTACCCACAATTACTTCAAATGAATAATAATTTTATCACTATGGAACACAGAGGCTTTATATATAGAGAGAAGTATATATGTAGAAGTAGCTTAGTCTCAATGGAAGAGAGAAATATAACATATTGTTGCATGCCAGCCTGGACTACATGTATAAGTAGCTGTCTTTGTATTTCAAAGTTTTCAAAAATGTTTTTGTGACTTGGGTGAAAAGGTTCAATAGAAGTTGTACCATTTCCTTTTGATGTGGATGAAAGCTATGTTAAACACTGAGCCAGGGTGTGAAGTAATTATGATGACTGGTTTCCTTGTTTCCTTACTAGTGTCTGAACATCCCAACTTTATGGCCCCAGAACACTGGACAATGCTGTGGTCGAGGAACACATTAATAAACTAAGGTGTATAGTGCTGATGTGTAGATAGATAACCTTTGTAAACAGTGTAGTTTTAACTAAGACCTTATATAATGTGTGCATATTCCCGACAGTGAAGGTGCAGGTCCTCAGTGTATGTGAAAAATTGAGCAACTGTACTGATGTGAAGGCAGATACACAGTATGCACTGCACAGTGAAATGTGCTCCTATTCCCCTATATAAAGCCCTGTCATACTGGTGAAGTGAGTTCTTCAGATCCAGTCAGCAGTGAGTTTGTTATATGTACAAGAGAGTTTGGTCATAAATCACTGTACAATCAAGTTGATCTGCAATCTTTAATTAAGTCATCTGAACTGCAAGAAATATTGTTTTCCCTGAACCTAACAATCAATTTCGAAAATGCTGGTGGCGTTCCTTTAATACTAGGAACCAAAAAATTGCACTTTATATGCATAACTTATTTCCCTGTGGGACCCTGGTGCTAGTGATGTACAGTTAAATTAACGATGCATATAAGTATTTCAGCCCGTGTGAACAATGCAATTGTGTTCCAGATGGGCTACAATCCGTGAATTGTCCCTATTAGGGAAAATCGCCATGCTTGTCAGATTAAATAGCATATACTAAAGCCTTAGGGAATATAGTAGTGATCTTATCTATACCCTAGTTGAGCTCTGAAGTACTCCTAGTAAGACAAGTTAAATCATTAAAGATGTGTTACCAACATGAACTACGTGCTTCTTTATGTTCAATGTGTTTAAAGACAGGCGCAACCCATGGGTGACTGGTGAAATAATCAAACTTATGTATAATTGAGATTACTTGCAAAGACGAGTTGTACTACTTGGTAGTCAGGATATATGGTCATATATGGTTGCATAACAGATCTGCTCGTAACAAAGTAATTTTACATGTACTTTTCGGCCAGTCAAAATGTGCATATTTCACTTATTTGGTTAAAATTGTAACAAAGGTATCCACGGAAACTGTGGAAATCTGTAAGAAGTATATTTCCATGTAAGGCTTCTCAATCCAATGTTCCAGATGAGTTCTTTGCATTTAAACTTCACAAGTTTTTGCTAATATTGGTCAGGAGGTAGCTAGTTTGCGTACCATGGATACAGTATAGATAAATTCGAATTTGTTGAAAAATTAGGTTGATTCTGTTTTAAGTTTTCTCTCCAATTTACCAAGTAACAGTAGCTTGGACAACTTAAGAATAGATACGAAACTTCTATGCAAATGGGTCACAAAACTGAGCTGCGTCTTGCATACATATTTTTAAGCTGGTGCAAGGTACACCAACTATTCCAGTTAATTGAGAACTTGGCAATGTAACTGCCTCATATGAGGGCTCAGGAGATAAGTATGTGATGTCAAATTTCGCTGATGTGTCCTGTAGCTAAAGTGCACCAAAAAGAAATACAACGTCAATTACTAGATTATCTTTTATCAAATTCTTTCATTACACCCGATCAATCTGCTTACTTGAAGAAGCAATCCGCACAAACATGTTTGCATAAATCAGTGCATGATTGGTTAAACAACCTAAATGATGGTCTCCTTACCGAGGTTTATTTTCTTGATTTACAAAAGTGATTTGACACCATAAATTACGAGATACTTTTAACCAAGCTTGGAAAGTACCGTGTTCTTAACAATGAATTGAAATGGTCTCCGTACCTTGGTTTTTTTTCTTGATTTACAAACGTGCTTTGACACCATAAATCACGAGATACTTTTATCCGAGCTCCAAAGGTACAGTGTTCTTACCAATGAATTGAAATTGTTGCACTCTTATTCTACTGATTGTAAACAAGTAGTTTTGTGCAATGGTGACATATCCATACCTCAAACTGTAAGAGTAATATAGGTGTCCTTCAGGGGTCATCAATTGGACCTCTTTTGGTTTTATTGAATGCAAATAATTTAACACAGCACGTGATTACATGTCAGATAAATGTCCCTGCTGAGGGTACAATTGTTTACGCGGCAGGTGATTGTGTTGATGAAGTTCATTCTATTTAACATAGGGGAGTAGCTAAGACTGAAAGTTGGCATATTGGTAAATTAGTTTAAACATATTTATTTCAACTGGATGGCCCTATAGTAAATCGAGATGTCGCTAATCAGGGAGATCTCCAGAATATGGAGTGACAAACAAAATGTATATCACAAAATACACAGGACAAAACAAAATCAAAGTTACCAAATTACCAGTCTGAGAGAAGCTGTACACATGTTTCAGATATGTACCCCATACACACAAATCAAAATAATTAGACTCACCAAAATGTAAAACAAAACAAAATAGCTCACTGCAGGTAGAATGTGTACCTATAAGTCCCTCTTTACAATAAAACTTACCGGCGGTAGGAAAATTCATATAGGGCACTTCAGAAATAAGAATATGTAAATAAGAGACTAGCTCAATTGAAATGACAGCTTATGCGTGACAAAACTAAAATAGGAAGCGTCTTGTGTCTACGATGTATCTGTGGAAAGCATCACAAGTTAGTATGTTGAAGGGAATGGATATTTCGTTGCTACCCAAGAAAAGAATATGACCTAGTCTGTTACTTATTCTGGGTATAATCAGATTCGGGTGGACGCCGAGAGTAATAATAGAAATGATGGAGTTGAGGAGTTTAATTATGTAAGTTGAATACTTTGGACAAAAGAACATAAAATGTTGCATTTCTTCAGTGGTGTAAAAACAAGAACATGTAGATTGTGGGATGATGTTGACTTTAAAGAGATCAAAGTTAAATCTCGAGAATCCTAGACGAAGCTGGGTATGACAAATGTTGGCAAATATGTGTCCGTGGGTATAGTAAACAGGGACATGATCCACTGCTAGTAGAGTTACTTTTAGTTTTGATTTGAATTTTTTGATGGAAATTGGGTCTCTTATATCGGAAGGAAGATTGTGCCACAACTTAAAAGTGCCAGGAAGGATTTGTCTAAGCGATTAGTTTTGCAATTAATGGGATGTATGGAGCTAGTGTGGCGGAGGTAACAGACTGAAAGCAAACACAAAGATGTCCCATTCACTCATATTACCTGGAGGTCATAATAACAATAAGGCATTCGACATTTCTTTATATGGCGAAACGATTGACCAGGCAGATTATGTGAAATACCTTTGTTTACTATTGGCGATCAGCTAGCTTGGCGTCAATATTTAGTGGATGTGTCCAAAGTGGGACATGGTAAACTAGCTGTACAACGTCGTTTAAACACCTCACAAGCAGTTTGCTTAAATAATCTATTTCTCTTATTTCCAGCCAAACTTAGATTATGCAGACTCTGTGTGGAACATTTGTGGTGTTGGTGGGTCTCATAGACTTCAAAAACCTTAAAATGACGCCGCCAGGATGATATGTAATAACTTTGCTTTTAGAAATACAAGGGGATTTAAGCTTGTTTTAAACCTTAGATTGCAAACATTGGAGTAACGAAGGGTGTTTCATACTGCTACCCTAATGCACAAATGTGTCAATAACCTTGCACCGGACTACTTCTGCGATCACTTTATTTTACGTTCTGATTCTCATATTTATAATACAAGACGTGCTCATTATATGGATGTTTTAGTCCCCATTGTTCAGAAAAGTCTTTTGCTTACAATGGCGCTACAGTCTGGAACTCTCTTGACGATTTTACCCACAGTTCACATGATTTACCTTTTTTTAAAAAAAAGGCAATTATAAGGCTTGCTTCTTTACGTAATATTCATGTTTTAATATTGAATTACTTTTCGCTCAATCTTATCTGTCATATATTTTGAAATATTTGTATAGATATCGTATATATGTTTACTGGTTTCCAGAGAAGAACAGAAGTAACTCTGACTGGGTGTACCACAATAAAGAAATTCAGTAACCCATGTGAGACTATACAAGAATAATGGCTTAATTGGCCTATTAATACCGCACAAGTCACGCTCCTATGGTCTTACCTGATGCCTGGTAAGGGTGGTGGTATTTTACAAAGAAATACACTAGGAACGTACATTTCCCCTAAAAACTGCCCACAGAAACCAGGGAAACACTTTGTATGAAAAAAATGTCAGAAAAAAATTTTCAGTCACACTTAGTGCTTGAAATGCTCAGTCAATGGTGCAATATACATTTTGTTTAAATTATCAAATTTGCAGGAGTTTCTATTGTTCTTCATGTTCACTCATGTATTTCACGCTCATACACTATTATTATCATCATCATCATCATCATCATCATCATCATCATCATCATCATCATCATCATCATTATTTTTATTATTATTATCATTATCAATTAATTATTTATATTTATTTATTCATATAAAATTTATCAGGAAATGCGGGACCACGGGTGCAAGGTAACATGTTAAGTAGACCCAGCAACGTGACAAAGTAAAGCTCTGTATGTTATGTAGCATTGCACATCTTCAGAAGTGCCCACACTGGATGGGTGGTTCATATTAATCCACCGGGGCCATACCGGTGACCAGTAGCCAATCGAACCTTCCTGAAACTTGAACCAATAAAATGGTCGCGAGGTATCTTTTGTGTTAATAGCCGAAGCACAAGGGCCCTTGCATGCCCTGTCAGCGGCAGCAGTTATTTTCAATTTAATTCTATCTAATATCTATCTATCTATCTATCTATCTATCTATCTATCTATCTATCTATCTATCTATCTATCTATCTATCTATCTATCTATCTATCTGTCTGTCTGTCTGTCTGTCTGTCTGTCTGTCTGTCTGTCTGTTTCAATATGGCGGAATTGTTGAACGAAAGAACTACCTGACCAGGACTGGCGCCTTTGCTCCATCTGATTGTAATATGGCATAGCGCGTTTGGCGTGGATTCCCCAGAAATATCGCAACGCTCAGCTACATACATGCCGCAAGAACGCTGGTGTAGCGTGTTGTTGCCCGGCCATCCGGAATGACACTGAGGGAGCAAAACCTACACGTTCATCGGAAAAGTCCACCAAACCTTACGTTCAGTTCCCAAAACACTTGAAGGTGTGGCCACTCAACAACCAACCATATTCGCATAGTCAATGAGAATTTTTTTAGGTGACTTGAGTTTATATTTTTAAAAGATGGCTTACCTAGACCAGCTATTGCACAAGCCCCGTTGGACTCCACACTGGCAATATCCGCTGTGTCATTGGCCAGGTCAAAGTCCTGTAGTTGCACAGAGGCAGGTGGTTGAACGGAATTGTTACCATCTAACTTCGTGGTATTTGCCTCCGGCGCATCCGAGACATCGGAAGTCATATTTGTTGTTGCATTAATTTTCCTATCGCCTAGAAATTCCTCTGCAAACACCCCTGCGTGTCAATTACTTCCAAAACGGTTAACGTCATAATCAGCTGATATATATTTGTATTGTCCAAATTTTCCGAGACTTGTGCACCGCACTGCGACACTTTTTCCGCAAAGCGGGCCATGTTGTTTGTAACAAGACGAACAGGTTTAGGTATTTCAACAGACAAAATTTGACAAAAGTTCGAGCAAAATGTACTGATCAACAGGTACGCCCCATAAACAATGTGGAATGAGGGTACAAGTCGGAACATGTGACCAGCGTTGGTAAGAGAATTGCTTGCACAGTGCACATCCTAACACGTCATGCAATCCCTTTACATGCTGCATGGCGCCATGATGTGGTACCAGTGTAATTCTATTGATACCAAAAGAGTTATTGAAGTCATTTACCATACATATGAACATCATTTCTTTTAATTGTGGGTAATCTTCACAACAAACATTATACTTGTATAGTGTGGGCCTGCTGTATTCATATCTATTTCCCCACTTGTGAGGTTATCAATAAAGTATACAACAATTACTACTACTAATACTAATAATGATAATGATAAGTAGTAGTAGTAATATAGTAGTAGTAAGCTGGGCAAAGATTTAACTGACTCTTTCTTTATATAGCAGAAACTTTCAACTGTTTTTATTAAAACAAATTACATCAGCACCAATAATGGTTGTCATTAGAATATTATTATGAACACGACCACCCACTTCAAGGCCACCGTCACACATACAGTTACGCTCGCGTTCAAGTTAACAAACGCTAAACGCACCAACGTTTCCCGAACGTTTCCCAAACACTTTCAGTGAAAGTCAAACGTTTTGCAAACGCATAGCAAACGCTTTCCAAACACTTTCCAAACGCTTTGCAAACACTTTGCGAAACGCTTTCAAACACTTTTTCAAACGCTTTCAAACGCTTTACCCTTTGCGCCAAACGTATGTGATACGTGTACATGTACACTTGGTAATCTAATTCTAATGACAGGAATATTTTTACGAGTGTCTAAAATGCTTCTCAGCACCTAAAAATCCCAACAACATGTGCATGCCTTCATTTATTGATAAGTCAAAAAGCTCTACTATGTATATTTCACAATAAAGTTGAAATTATGCTTAAGTATTGTTTAGCTTACTAAGCCAAGCAATCAAATTAGCTCCAGTGGAGTAAGCCAGGCGATACTCCATTGATCCTTGGAGTAATTAAATATATTTCAATTGAAAAATAGGAACTATTTCGGAATACATTTATAGGCAATATTATAATCAGATCATGAATCATGATCTACTCATTTTATTGCCTATGGATTTACTCTGAAACAGTTTTTGAAAAATAAAGTATTCATGACAGCTTAAATGAAGAATTAAGTCTTTAATTAATTTTAGGTGAATTCGACACTTGGGTTAACGTATTTGGACCGTGTTTTATATAAATATATACAACCTTTAATACTGGATAAGTGCACATTTACATGTAGGCACATCATATATTGCTGGACCTGTTGAAAATACGTTTGGAGATTCTTCATCACTGAAATGGACGTGTTTGAAATGCATAGTGTTTGAATGCGTTTGTGAAAGTGTTTGAAATCGTTCGGGTAATTGTTTAACGCGTTTGGAAAGTGTTTGAACGCGTTTGGAGAAGTGTTCGGTAACTTTGTGAAAGTGTTCGAACGTTTTGTAAAAGTGTTTGAGATTTTCCCCAAACGCTTTCCAAACACATGCCAAACACTTTACAAACACATTCCAAGCGTTTCCAAACACAAACCAAACACCAGCAAAACGCGAAAAAAGCGTTTGGCTGTTAACTTTTATCCGGGCGTAACTGTATATTGGGTAAACTTATAATTGTTCATGATTCCATTTAAAGTACCATCCTTCTTTATACTTGGATGTGCAAATTAATGTAATCAATGTGCATTGCTGTATAATTGGGATGTACTTTCGTGACGTAGTGACTTACATTTGATGTAAATGTGCCTTATATAATTCTCGTGCATATTTTATGTACATTTTAACTTTCCACGATTATTAGGGTTCAATAAAATATCATTATTATACTGTCATCTACAATGTACATAACGTTAAAGACCTACTGTTTTGTTTTTCCAAGAATTCTTTTCTTTCTTTCTTTCTTTCGTTCTTTCTTTTTTTCTTTCTCTCTTTCCTTTTTCTTTCTTTTTTTCTTTCTTTCTCCTCCTTACTCCTTCCTTCCTTTGCGACCAAATATGTCAGGAAGGTTTCCCAGACGCTATAAATCCGACAACAACCACACTTATCATGGTGAGCGACCTGCCAGTGAAATTGTGCATATCGTTTGGAAGAGTCATAGTGTTCAAGATTATGCAAATAGGGAAAATTAGCATTTTAAAAGCTCCAAATCTTCCAAATTATTGCTGATAGACCCAAAATTTCAATGTGCATGCATAAGTTCAAGAAACTTGCCAATATCATGGACAGTAAATGTAAGTTTTAGACTTTTAAATTATACTAATAAGGGGCATTGAAAAAATTAAAAGTTGAATATCTCCAAAACTGTTATAGAGATGCCATTCCAACTTCAATTCAGGGGTCTTTGGCAAAGCTTCATCCAATGAACCGTGGACCAAAGTTTAAGGATTATAATTTATGCAAAGTAGGTGAGTATGCAAAATTTAACCCTTGAATAGCTTCAAAATTATTATAGATAGAGGTCCCAATTTCAACTTCAATTTATGTATTTGTAATATAGCAGCATCCAATGAACCATGAACCAAAATTGTAAAAGTTTAATCTGTGCAAATAAGATGTATACAGAAATTTTAAATCTTCAATAACTTCAAAATACAAGGAAGTGCCATTCTAACCTCAATTTGTAAGTATGTGATTTTACCGGATCCAATGAACCATAAATCAAAGTTTTAGTCTTTTGATTTATGCAAATTAGACAAAAGCACATAAATTAGATCTTCAAGAGCTTCAAGACTATTATACATAGTGGTGTCGTTCCAACTTCGGTTTATAAGTTTGTAACACGGCCACAGCCAATAAACAAAAAAACCTAAGTTTTAGCATTTTAATTCATGCAAATTAGGATAACACACAAAATTTAGATTATGTTGAACAATGGCAAAGTGTAGCATTTCAAACTGTTCTCATTTTGAAGACGCCCATACAGATTTGCTGCGAAGCAAATCTTCTTTTCTAGTTTTATATGTTTGCACTTTTGATTTGGAACTCATAGCCGCAAGTTTGGTATCCATAGTGACCAAATATTTGAGAGTGTCCGAAGAAAAACCTCTTCATCCGGCACATGCTCGTTTCCCAGCAAATAACAAACCGCCATTATTCAAAATTCCACACACCCTTATACACCAATTATTTTGATGAAAGTTATACACTTCTAACAGTGTAGTATATGTACAATTCACATTCAGTTATTTTCAGGCAACCTCAAAATATGGGGCCAATATCTGATGTGCAAATTTATGCTGTAAGTAGAGGCGAAAACGACCAGTGTCTGTATAAGTCTTTTGCACTCATTGTTGAACAAAGGATTACTTGAGAATTGTTCGGAACAACCAGTTTTTCGTTTCTCAAGTAAATTTATCTAGCCCACATTCAAATATTTATATAATATTGTACGCGTTTTCCAAAAATGATTCTGGTGCAATACACAAAGTCGGATAAAATGTCTTATGCATTATCTGAAGACGACCATTGAAAATAAGTTTACAGTTTACTCTTATCCCATTTGTAGCATAATGCTCAGATTCTACACATTAGTGGCCTATTTGAGGGGTACTGTTGTTATGATAATCACAAAAAAAAAAAGAAAAAAAAGAAAAATCAAGCAAATGATAGATTAAGCTTTTACCTGTGCTTGTATAACATGTAGAAAATCCTACATTTCTATATGACCATCAAATAACTTTTACTCATTGAGGTGGCTTTAAAACAAAAGATTTGTTTGAAATTTTTACATACTAGTGGATTTCCTTTAAAAGTAGGGACAAGAACATTGCAAGATATTTTCATTATATATTTCCCAAACGGACCCACATATTACTTCTGCACGGTAAACTAACGATGCATAACAGTTCTTTAGTCCATCTGAACAGTGCATTTTGTGTTCCAGTTGGGCCACAGCCCCTAAGTTGTCCTCATCGGGGAAAGTTAATGATCAAGATAAATTAGCATAAGTAACCCATTAGAGAATAGAGCAGTGATTATATCTATACCCTGGTTGGCCTTCGAAGTACTCCTAAAAAGACTGGTAGAATTGTTAAAGAAGTATGACCAACATGTATTTTTTTTCCCTTTCATAAAGTGTATAAACTGTCCTTGTACCAGTATTCTAAGTACAAAATATGCCTAAATACAAGACTTTGTATATACGTTTTTTTTTGTTTGTTTGTTTGATCGTCTTTTTTTTCTTATTGTTTTTGTTTTTGTTTTTCCCAAGCCTCTGCCCTTGGGGTGTGTTAAATTGAAACTTGGACAAAACATAAAGCATGTTACACTAACATCTGGCCCGAATTTTGGTGGTCGTTTTTTACCTTTTTTTTGTTTTTATTTTTAATTATTTATTTTTTCTTTTTACATTCGAGTTATTATGAATATGCGTGTGTGTGATAAACTTCACATAATCTGTGCACTTGAAGAAAAAAGAGTCCCTGAACACTTACACTAGTTTGTGCCTCAGTGTTTGTTTTTCAGTAGAAGATACTGAGGTTCTTGGACTTGGAACAAACTTTTGTTTTGACAAAATCCGCTGAAATCCAGGATTAGTACTAAGAACACTCACATGAAAACCCATTCAAATAATGACAAAGTGGCAACAAAACACAATGGCATTGTGCCTTTGAAAACGTGCTCACGAATTGCAGCTCACAGTTGTAGAGTTGCACACTATACTCACAGAACCGAATTTGTGGAGTTTTGGAACTTATCTCTAGAACCTTTACCTTAACATTTGATTCTAAATTTAGATTTGTACATCGTGATGCTTATAACTCAGCGGCAGGCCTTGAGTTAACCATGAGATAATGTTCGGGTTTGAAAGAACCTGTAGCTCTGCTCCACTGGCGGTGCTGCTACATGACTATTGTGAGTAACATTGTAACATTGTCAATAAAATTCAGCAGAGCCCAAGGATAAAGTGCCTGACCATCCAACAATTTTACACTAAAAAAATATTAAACAAAGTAATAAAATAAGAACTAGTCACTTTCAGGAAAACTTTATTGAAGTGCTACGAGAAATGCTGCTGATTGAGGAGTTTCATGGCAAACAATATACTTGCAACAGTGGGAACTGCCCATTTTCCCATTCATCTAACATAAGCTCCCACCTGTAAAGACAAGACTGAAATCCCCGGAAGTAGGTGGTGCCACCTGGTGGCCATGCTGGAAACTGCAGCTATTGGTACCTGGCCATTACTTTTTGGTGCAGTGTAAACTGAACCCTTGGGAGTGATGTATGTACACCCGATGAGCAAGTTCTTCTCTGACCTATTTTTTATCTCTAGCCAGACACGTATGTATTTTTTTTTTTTTTTTTTTTTTTGTGTGAAGTAACTTTGACCCCATGTTTTAACTACTGCGTATAAGGATGTCAATACCTCCGGACACTCTTCGTGCTCAAATGTTTTGTTTTGTTTTGTTTTTTCTTGCAAAATAGCGAAAGACATGCGACGGGATGTCCTCTCGGTGATATGCATGTTTCATGGTTTCTAAAAGAACAATAATGTCATTGCCAAGCAAATACTCCTGTACGGTATCATCAAATGTTTAGTTAAATTATGTCATTACAAACTCTTTATAAATAACGGCCACCATATGCTATACATTTTAATTCTGTTGTGCAAGGTTAAGTCGTAAAGTGATCCTAAGGGATCATCTTGCAATTTTATGAGTTAATATATCGCTGGAGACATTCATGACTTCATGTCAGCTACTGGAATAACACCGTGTCAACTTTTTACGGATATGTCGAACTATAAGCAGAAACTCTTCCCACCATTGACCCAATCTTCTCAATATAGACAAATTACAATGTGTTAGACTATAAGACGTCCGTTTAGAAGTTGGTTGACTTATTTCCCACTACACCAGAGAAAACCTACAAACAAACGGTATATTCTGTGCAAACCTGTGAGCTATTTTAGGGGCAAAACAAGCCCTATTTCTGGCGCTATTGGTATGAGCTAAAGGAAAAGTAAATTAAATTTTAACATTTTTTTTTAATTCAGGATCGCGTGACAGTACAAAATAGTAATAAAACAAGGCTCTCCAGACACTGCGAGACAAACAGAATTAATGTGCATGTAACACAGGACCAAACACAACCTGGCACTGGAAAGGAAACATAGACCTAACGATGCATCATTAAAATACAAATTAACCTTTTCGTAACACTAAGCACATGTTCCATACATTATGAGTTGAATACCCATTAGCTAATGTAAAAATCTTCTAGTCTCAAAGATAAACTTATGCATATCGTCAACGATTTCAAAATTTTATTCCACAGATTATATTGCTATTACTATGAGTTATATAATGTATTAGCATGTCACCAGTGGCATGAATCAGGAGAGAAGGATTGATACCTGGTGCCAAAGTATTACAAATTTTACACAACAAGTCACTTCTGCTTTGTTTGTTTGTTTTTTATAGACAGGGCATTCCAAAAAGTAATGGAAAATTGTTTCGTAATCAGAGGAACATGAACATGCTGGTGATTCAACCGCATAAATTGTATGTAAAAAAAGTGCCTCCGGCTGTGCTTTGGGAACAAATTAAACTGACGGCAAAGGAAATAATGATAAAAAAGGGAAAGAACACCCATTTTAAACATGTTTAAACACATGTCCAAGTTACCTAAGGCATAACAAAAGTATGTGTGGTTCCGATAACCTGACAGACCCTACTAAAAAGGCCCAACCCTAAATTTAAAGGAACAAAATTTAAGTACTTTCCTAATGAAAATTGATCCACCCTGACTCAGTGATTTTATCGAGAAAGTGGCCATCGTGTGCCGTTATTTTTGCAATAAAGTCAACTCAAAGACAGCATTTTATTTCAACTTGTCTGGAGGGTTAACTTGGGCCAGAGAAACAACAGAGCTGCATAGCCACAGTTGTTCCGTGAAACAGCCAAGCCCGGTTGTTCGGTGATCATTATGGTAATAATTTGCAAGGTTCCAGGTGTCCATTCTCTGAGTTACCTGGGCAAGCGGTCGTTAAAGAACTTTTAAAACATGACTTACTATCTTACTAACTTGAACCTGCCTGCTTTGTTGTGTCTGAAGCAGTTATCGTCGTTAGTTATAAATCCAAATGTGACACGATACCTTGGCTTGAGCCGGCATTTTGAACATTGCGCAATGCATTGATTACGGAGCAGTACGTCTCACAAAAATACATTTGATTTGGATATAAAAGTGAATAGTGGCCACAGGATATATAGTATCATTATTGATGCTGTGAATTATTTTCAAAATATATACCTTTGGTTTCATATATTATGCGCCCCCCCCCCCCAAGTTCTTCCCAATACTGTCATCCTTTACAGCCCATTGGGTGCGGAATCCACAATTTTTCAAATGGCAGCCAAGTCGGATTAGGCCCGATTGGATATATTGAAGAAGCAGTGTCCAAAATATATGCGTTACAAGTGTTAAGAGAAGGTTAATTTGTCAAATGAATGTAATGAGCAAAATATAATGGGACTTTTCCACAGTGGGTATCATCTGAAAATGTAAATACAATGCTGAATAGTTAGCAGTCATAGGAAGCCATGGGCCCCAAAATAGGGATTTTTTTTATCAGACACTGAAGTCGCCCCCAGGCTATGAAGCACAGGGCACAGCAGGCAAGACCCCCATTGAATCAAAGGATGGATCTTGGTCGAGACGGTTGCCCCAACAGTGGATATAGGTCCAAAAGTACTGGCGGGTTTTCATATAAGTGGTAATAAGAGTTGAGATCAGATATTCTGAGTCTGAGCTGTGTGTGTTGGATGCTAGTTGATCCAAAGCCATAAAAATAATATTCGGGTACATAGTCTATGAATTAAAGTGTGTTCTTGAGTTGAAGCTTGAATTAGCCAATTGTTAAAGACTTTCGCAAATCCCATGGTAAATCATTCCAGAGTTTTATTGTAGAGGAAATAAAAGACTTGCCAAATCGCTGGGTTTTGAATTTTATTTGACGAAAATCGTGATGATTTTTTTATATTTACTGCGGGCAGTGCATTAATACGAGGTATTAACTCAGATCGATAACTTGGGGTTATTCTATTGATCATCTTGAAAAACAGAATCAATTTGAAATACTTAAATACTGTCTGCGTTTAGCCAATGTAGGCCAGCCAATTTCACTTACTACCAAATTACGCTGAGTGTACCTCCCGGTACCACTGCATTTGCGAGCTGCGTCGTACCGTAATTATTCCAACGAGTTGGTCAGAGCATCGGTAAAAATATCAATTATTGCGTACCCATATTCCAGAATTGGGATGTACCATAGATTTGTAGAGTGTGTTCAGCGTATTTCTTGACAGTTTAAATTTGAGTCCAGACAATGGTAATAAACGTTTCCTAGCTTTTGCGACAATATTTGTGATATGAGAATCCAATTTCATATTTTGAGAGATGGTTAAGACCAGATGTGTGTGGGTAGTGCCTTCCGGAATGACAGAATCATCCAAGATAAATTGGAGGATGATTTGTTGTGTTTTGTTTGTTAGAAACAAGAAAAATAATGACTTCAATGCATACAACGTAACCATCCACTGTTTACGCCTGACTAATACCCTCCTAACGTCATCATTTAAATATTCAGCCGAGGTCAAAGGATCGTGGATTATTTCGAGGAAGCTGGTGTCATCTGCGAAGAGTTTATTGTTGCAGACTATGTTGTCAATAATATTATCAATAGAAACCAACAACAGCGGGGAGCCAAGGATAGAACCTCTGCTTCAGTGGGAAGTAAAGGTGAAGACTGTCCGCATAAAATTACGCGTTGAAATCTGTTTGATAAGTAACGGACAAACCGAAAAGCGGGCCACCAATACCAAGGTATTTAAGTTTGACGATGAGGCCCTCATGCCATACACGATCCAAGGCCTTGCTTACAGCCAAGAGGACCATCCTGGCCTGTTCATTCAGTTCCATGCCATTAAATATGTCATATGTAAATGCAAGAAATCAAGGTCAAAGTCATTGGACAGTAGCATAGGTGCTCAAACACCACAAGAGAAGAATAATTCAGACACTTTAAAACACATTAAGTATGAAGATCTCTCACGACTAGAAAATATGTATCAAATTTACTCAAGGCACAAGACAAAATTACCCCTATATAAGATCGGACTAAAATACTAAGCTATAAACAAGAGGACTGCGACAGTTCTGTGCTCAGTTGATCTACCAAGATAACAGTCAATATTTTTTCTGTTATCCCTTTTGTTCAGTAACAATGCTAACATGTACAAATACCTTTACTGATTTGAGCTAATATTGTTAATTTGTTAAAAATTAGACAATGGCAGCCATACCATGTAGTTAGAAATGTTGGAGATCAAGCCCAGGGATTCCCAGAAGCGCCCCTGAGCTGTTTCGACGCAACTGACCAGGCGGTTTTTGGAGGATTTTTTTCTAAAGGTTTTGTGAAAAAATGAGCGAAACGCTCATATCTAAAAATCACTGACCATGACCATTTGTTCCAACTTGAGTAGGGACCCACCCAAGGTAGATTCTTCAAGTTAAAATGGTTTTTGGTGATGGTTTTGGAGAAAAAGTTGAAAATTTGAATTGCGGACGGAAAGACGAAGGACGACTGACCATCCTATAAGCTCAGCTGACAGACAAGTCAGCTGCACTAAAAACCGCAAAACACCCAATGTCTCGATTACGAACGTGAAAAAAGAGGATGAAGAGGAAGCAAGTAAAACCAATCAAGGACAAGCATATGCCGTCAGTTTAAAGGTCCTTAACCGAGATGGGAACAAATCAGATCCATATCCAAAACAAAAGCACCCCTATAAACAAAGGCATTCGATCGAACGATTAACAAAGCTAAGAACGTGTCCAAATCCAAGGCATCGGATCAAAACAAAAACAGATCAAGACACAAGCCGAATAGAGTGTCTTGACCATACACATGGTCCCCAGACCCACAAGGGGGTTTTGCGGAAATCTGTGTGATTTTGCAGCCATCCGCGGTCGAACCGCATTTGGCCGCGGATTGCTGCACATCACCACACTCCTCTGTTGAGCTGCACAGCAGACAGAAGTGATATCGGCTGGCTTGCGGCCATATGAAATGCGGCACTGCTGCAACTTTCTGCGGAACACCGGTCCGCAGCAGCTTGCGGGGCTCCAGCTGGATGCTGCATTTCACCGCAGAAAAAACAACATATACCACAGAAGAGCGTTGTTAGTGAATACAGTATTTGCATGAATTTCTTTCCCCACGAATGCATGAGAATACAAGATTCTGATAGAGTAGGGTATTGGGAATGTATAACACGTAAATCTGGTCCGCAAATAATTAATAATCTTTTGAAAGTGGTAAAAAATATAAGAAAGGTGCACCAAGACTTCCATGACAAACCTTCATTTAGCTGCAAAAACAGTTCAGTCCATGGACCCCAGGAAAGCAAATGCGGAGCTAAGGGCTGTCCTTATAGGTAAAAGGCAGGGAAATGTGTTTCAGATGAAATACAATAAATACTGGCCATAGGAGACAACATCCCCCGTAATGTTATGAGTAACGAGACGAGCAAAGTGCTTCAGAGGGTGCAACTTTTTAGAGAGTACAAAAACCTCTCATGAAAGAGAACAAACAATATGATAGTGTGCCTCTGTGTGTGGGTGCAAACGACATATAGCAATGCACCAGATATCACCAACATAATCAGTGATTTCAAATGTTCACCTTGCTAATAGATGGCGCCCACAATATAGCCCATAACATCATAGTGTCGAGTATATATATATGTCCACGCATAGATGATAATGAAGCACAAGAGCTGATATCATGAATGTTGAATTTGACATGCTATGCCTGCAATGCATAAATAATGACCTAAAATATCACCTTGGTGACCATTCTATTAATGAAGGTGCTCTGGATGCATCGGGGCTTCACTTGTCTGAATCTGAGACATGAGGATCATGGAAAAGTTTTGGCATATGCCAATTGGAAGTGCACTACACAAATCCAGTGAACACGACGTATAACAAGAAGAACGATGATTCAAATCCTAAAGGGACAAAAGGCAACTATAAAAAATAACTGACCGAAACAACCCAGAACAAGGTGATGTTAAATGTTGATACTTTGGGCTGGGATGGCAACAAGATCAGGTGTAAATCATGTTTTAAGGTAACGTTCAACCTGGAACACCGTCATCACTTTAAGACCAAATATTAAAGAAAATTAATCCCTGATACAATAAACCAACATACTCAAATGATATCTGAAGATGCAGCTCAAAATTCAAAGTTGTATAAAAACACGCATTTTGGGTAAAAAGTGGATTTTGTAATTTTTGGATATTTCTTAAAAATATTCAAGAAAAAAGGTCATTTTATGCTATTATATAATCTCAACGTATGTATGTGCAAAAAAAGTATCAGGGATTTTCCATAAGTGTATCTCTTTGTTTAAAATGGTGATACAAAATTTGAAAATAGTTATCTTTATGAAATTGATGAAGTTTATGTGACTCTTCATATTCGATGCACCTTTAAAAAGAACTGACCAATTCTTAGAGAATCCCTGATAAATGTTTGCTCTCGAATATTGTTGGAGTAAATCGGGATTTATTTGATTGCAATCAGATGGAAAAGTTTTGTTTTAGAGAATTATCTATCTGAAACTGACATATTAAACCACATAGGACCTACATATTGTCACTAATCAAGGTCTAAAAGTTAACACGGGCCATTGACTACCATGTTAACAATGGAAGTATATAAATTACTTCAAAATGTATTTGAACTAGAACTACTAAATTTGGACATATGATAGATGACATATAAGTCTACCAAAATGTCCCAATTTCACATAGGACGAAATTATCTAAAATCGGTTGGACATTGCCTCAAGCTTGGACATCAGAAAAAATATTGTTGGGATTTTATAGACAGGGATGACAGAGAGCATCAATACAAGCATAGCAGATGTTAGGTGTCAGGTCGGGAATATACAGCCACAAAGGCCACCACACACTATGGCGTGCAGCGTAAGCATCACAGTGGCAGCAGGCACCGTCATGTTAAAAACATTAGTAAAATTTTAATCAGAGAAACATGTTGCCTACTGTCAGGTACAAAACTTGAGTACAGCAAAAACAGTTGATCTTAATCGATTGTTAGCTAAATTTAAAATCAGCATATACGGTATGGTTGAAACGTTCCACAATCGAGGGCAAAATGATCTTCTGAATGCACTCCAACTTAACTAGAAGTTTGTTGGAAAATCATGAAGTCTGCGTCACTTTCTTTAATTTTGGACCCTGAGAATTCAGCGCTTAGTTCTTGTTTAGTTTTCAGCATATCTGGCTAGTGTGTTGCCTACAAGAGTCCCATGTTGACCTGTGTCGGTTTTTTTTTCTACTTCTGTGCTCATTATGAGCAGCAGGCTTTTACTTGCCAAAGTGTACATAGGACTATTCTGCAGGGACTACGATCAAAACATTTTTGTGAGAGAGTCGTCTGCGGCCAGGTCTTGAGTCTCCTTTGTTGTGTAGTGAACAGGAGATGCTGTTGTCTGCGTGTCCTTATCATTAACTAAACCTCCATAGGTCTACTGTAAGGATTGACAAACGAAATGACATTCATAAGTTTGCTGGCAATCAATGTCCAATTTTGAACTGAAATGGATGTAAAGGTTTTGGGAACTTCGAATAAAAATGGAACTTTAACTGGTTTACCATATCACAATGTTACCTCAGAAATACAGGCTCAACTAATGGGAGAAAAAAAAACTGTGACCAAGTTTCTCAAGGTATGTTATGGAATTCAAACACCTGTAACAAAACGAAAGCTCAGTGCTGTAAACATGTTTCTAACCTGTCTTTGCCCTGTCGCACACATTAAGGCGAAGTTCTTTTGTTATGAGTTACTCAATGAAGCCAAGTATACATGAACTGACCACTGCACGATACACTTTGCCATTTTTTAAATTTTGTTTTCAATTAAAAAATAACTTGAGTATAAACATCACCAAAAAGTGGTCACATAATAATACAATTCTCAAGTCTTCTTCGTGGATTTGAAAAATATGATTTTTATTAGGTTTTGGTGTTTGAAATGAATTTATCCCATGAAAAATGCTGATTAATCTAATTCAATAAACTCCACTGATAACAATTTATAACCAAACATAGTACAGATGAAAACCAAGTCAGTGTCTACAAAAACAAAAACAAAAAACAAAACTAAAAAACGCAAAAAAAAACAAAAACAAAAACAAGAAACAAAACAAAACAAAACACCACCACCACCACCACCCCCCCCCAAAAAAAACCAGAACAAAGGACAACCATAACAAAAACTAACTATTTACAGCCAAAGCTTTAGCCTTTCTTTCATGATATTGTTTGTGGCTGCCCCTACTGGATCAGGTAAACCAGTGTATTAACCAAGAAAGCTTTGGGGGGATGAAATGATTGAGCCGATACCCCGAATGATTTGCTGCAGTAATAGACGATGTGAGCTGCAGCTTGAAAAAATGGGCTTCAACGTCGCATTTGTCATTGGCTGTTATTTATTTCAGGAAACATGCCTGCCGATATAATAAAGCCTAAGACAATAAACTGATGCATATTTCCTAACAGTCAAAATTACATGATAAATCCTTAAGAGCCACAATTAAACATAGAGGTCTGGGTTGGCGAATGTCAAATCAGAGACTCCAAAATATGAGATTTTAAAAACAAACCTGCTATAAACAGAAATGAAAATGTACCAACAGAGATTAGTAGGATGTGCCGTGTGTCACCACAATCCAGTGGACAGACAAACGTTATAAGTAGTTGATTGACCCGATACGAAACTATTAAAAACCAGATGAAAATATGTAAGTGATGTGTTATGTCCACCAAATTCATTTGGCACAGAAGAAGCACAAATTAGGTGTTATCATCACTCCGGACATTGTTTTCCGTAAGTATTGCTGTATTTTCCTTGATGACATTCACTACTTGCAGCAACATTTGGCAAACAAACTAGTTTACAGGATTCAATGGAACAATGGAGTGTCATGAAGGTGGAGAAGATGTATAAGCAATGCGAAATGGAAAGGCTGACCTGCAATGATCAAGTAAATGTACAGGAGACGGTGGGTTACAAAACATCACAATTCTAAAAGAGTACAGTTGAGTGTTTGATCCAATCAGTTTAGAAGTATGTAATAATATGAAAGTTGCGTCCAAACCAAAATTAAATCCGTAATACCATTGAGAAAGCTGTTTGATAACTAATGAATAAACATGAAATGAACAATTGTGGAGCTATAAAAATTGCTTGCAGAAGAAAGTTTCTCTTGAATCAAATGTATTCAGGATTACAAACAAGGCACCTCCGGTGAATCCACAGAAGGAATTACAAACTGTTAAATCATAGTATAGATATAGCTCTCATTTTACATGATACTGAACGATATATTCCATCGAGTACTGTGTCGCCGAATTATTTATTCCTTTCTGTCTTCTACCACTGGATTTTAATATGTCACTGTCACATGTGTTATTGGCATCATCTAATATTACATATAGACATGCCGGATTCTAGACATGAATAAATAAATGGAATACCAACATTTTGTGACAAGAAATGCTGTTGCATTTGTATACCACAAATGTGTACACAGGCTTCAAATTACGACAGAAACATAGTAAAAAGGCAAACTATAACCCCGCACTTGTGTCGGATACAAGCTACAAGCAAGGCTTCAGCCCGTTGTACTGTGACGAACGAAAGAACATGATGATGTGACTCACTCATAATCGAAAACCAGGCTGGGTGAAATAAGTCTTCATGATATATATAAAATGGGTCTTACCATGTAAAGACGATGCAACCACTATGCGCGGAGAGATGCAAGTATATATTTGCTACAAGTGCCCGATAATTCAAGGCGAAGTCAAAATCATCTAACATAATAGAAGTTGGTGAAAAGCTAAGAAATAGTTTCCACAGACATTACAGAAGGAAACTTAAAGTATATCGCCAACCAAACCTTGTGATTTCAGGGCGGTAATGCTAGACCAAGCACATTCAGGACAGTTTTATGTAATCCGTAAGTTTTTGCTTTCCCCTTACGGCAAATTTTGTACCATTTATATTATTGTATTTGTCATGAATATTTCAATATATCTGATAATCCACATATCGTGGAGTGTATGCAGCAGTACCTGTCATGATTTGTTTCCTCTTCTGAAGCACTCAGCCATATTAATTTCCTTGTAGGCATAGTGGCTGCGTAAATCTCTGGCTCATATTGTACAGCTGGTAGTGGGTGAAGAGTATCCAACTAGGTAGTTAGTAAAGGGTACAGGTAACTAACATGGTGTCCACTTTTACAGTATCCTATTGTATAGCATAGCCAATTTAACGACACATGCAGCTCCATTGCACATAAATTTACCATTGCAGGACAAAATACTTTAATCGCCAATCGTTTTTGATGGGAAGAACATGAATAATGTGGCAAGGTTGAAAAGGTCCATCAAATTTGAAGCATTTGCAACCGGCCATACAATGTCAGCCTAAAACATTTAAAAGTATAAACATGTTCTTGTTGGATCACGAACAACGAGTTGTGTTTACTATGGATGTGCATAGCAACAAAGCAAACGTTAAAATTATAAATGTGTGCTCTCTAAAAAGGACTACATGCAGTCTCACATCTTCCGTGTGGTTCTGAACAAAAGAATATACAAGAACAAAAGCGGAATCCGATTTGGTTGCACTCCATAGCCAACCACTGTCAATAGCTTAACCTATATCTTTTTGAATCCCTATTATAAAGTTTAATGCCAAAAGTTGAAAAAAAAATCAAACCTAAACAGCCAAATGAATTCATCAAGGGGTCATCACTGGGAAACCATCAACCATGTTTCAAGCCATTAAAACCCAGAACACCTTTTTTTGTGGTGCCAGCTGCTTGTCTTTACCTTGTATTTGGTAAAAACTACCCACTTGAGTTTAAAGAATGTATGAGCGTGAAATGTTAGCAAATAAACATAAAAACTATAACTAAATAATGAAACGCAATGTTTTGTTTATAATGGCAAGACTTAGCGAATTTATTACCAATTATAAAAAAACCTGCCGGTAGTTTCTGACCTGTATCCACTATCTGCGCAACCTTCTCCGCTAAGCTCCATCTTTGGCCTTGAAGGCGATATTGCTCCTCCGTCTAGTGCTGCTACTTAATTTTAATAGCCTGGGGCGACATCAGGGTCGGATACAATATTCCTATTCTGGGTCCCAGCGCCGCCAACTAGTAACCTCAACGCGTTATATTTACACTATTGTGTAATGCTCATTCTGGAAAAGTCCCATTATATATTGTACATTACACTCATTAGACAAGATAACATTCCCTTAACACTAATCACACGTATATTTTGGATACTACTTCTTCAAAACATCCAAATGGGACTAACCCTCATGGACTTGGCTGCCATTTTTTTAAATTTTTTATTCTGCACCCAATGGCTTGTAAATCAAAATAATAATGGGACGACCTTTGGGGGGTTTGTAATATATGAAGCCAAATAATATATATTTGCAAATATTTCAGAGTATCAATAATAATGACATATGCTGTGCTGAAAACAGGTGGCCGCAAGTCACTTTTATATCCAACTGAAATGTGACTGTGCGACTGTCCCACAATGCATTGCACCATGTTCAAAATGCGCTTCCCCATACATGCATGATTTGTCAGCTAATGTGTCGCATTTGGATTTGTAACCAACGATGAAAACGGCTTCATGCACAACTAGGAGATTAAAGCTAAGATATTAAGGCATGTCTTCAAAAAAACTTAAATGACCGTTTGCCGTGGTACCTTGGAGAGCGGACACCTGGAACCTAGCGAAATATTATGATAACGATCATCGAACAACCACGTCTAATCAGCGACGCTGTTTCCCCAACAACCGTGTCTGTACAACTATACTGTCTCTCCAGCCCAAGTTAACCCTCCAGACAAATTAAAATAAAATGCTGTGTTTTAGTTGAGTTTCCAGTACAATGACGGCACAAGAAGGTCTCTTTCTTGATAAAATCTTTCACCCAGGGTTGATGAATATTCATTAGGGATGGCGGCTTGAAACTTTCTTGTGTGTGTGTGTGTGTGTGTGTGTGTGTGTGTGTGTGTGTGTGTGTGTCACAAAATTAATTTAGGGTCAGGCCTTTTTAGTATGGTACTTAGGAATCTTGGGCAGCTGTTGAAACATGTTTAAAATGGATGTTCTCTCCCATTTTACACATTACCTCCTTTGACGTCAGTTAAATATGTTACCTGGTTACAGCCGGAGGCACTTGTATAAACTAAAAAATGCAACAATAAACGCAGAAAAAATAGCAAATCCCAACTTCGACTTTCCTCGAGATAAAGCTAGGATTCCATACATATTTCTCAATTTCTCAGAGAAAATTGTGTCTATGCGTATGACGCTACAAGCGAGAATGTATATAAGCAGAACACATAAAGTTTTTTTGGGAATAACTAAATCAATCCCCCATTAGTACAGTTGTATCATTTCAAGATTTAGTAATACACGAGTAGTAAGACATACAAAGGGGAAGCTGATAAATTTTTGCTGTGTGCTTCTATAATGGAACGTGGAATAGAAATAACTCATAAAGTTGTATTAAAACAGTAAGTTCGTCATTGCAACTTAGTATGAGACATATCTATACATAAGTTTAACTTGTCTTCCGAACAATATGACCTGTTGCATGATTTTGTCTCAGGTTATCATTGGTAAAATTTAATGTGTTTCAGCCGATACAAACTGTCACTAAATCTATTATTAACAATAACATAATAATATCATACACGCGTGGTAGTACGACAAAATTAGTTCTTCGGGTGTCTCGTCACTCTTCACGGTACAGATGCCAGTATACGTGCCATTCCTTGCCATATTATGGCAGAGGAACCACAGGGCATATAGAAAATATTTCACACACAATCTCACATTAATGAAACCTGTACATCAAGAAAGGTGGTAGGCAGAGCAACCTTGTGTTAGCATGCGTACACAGAGAGTGGTCTTTCATTGGCGGGTATTAAGAAAAATACAAAGTCTGCTATTGAGCATAAGCTATTTTAAATCTTTTAACATATATTTAACATGATACTACATCAATGTATCACAGAACTTATTTTGTGAATTCTTTTTGTTTAACATGAGAAAATTGAACTGTGAGTTTTAATGTCATATTGCTATCTGAAAAAGGCTCACTATTATTGCCTATTAGTTGAAACCTATTTTCATCTTCAGTTGCACGATTTTGGTATGATGGTTTTCATGAAGGAGTTTCCACAATCGGGTGCTAGCATGTATTAGACAAATTGTAACATTTGTAAACTATCTATATAAGTATGTGTATGCAGTTGTGTTTTCATCTACCATTCCACGCTTCTTTCTACTTTCTATTTTAGAGAAAAGGTGTGTGCCTAGTCTCTTAAATGAGGAAAAAATATTCCCAGAATGACGATATCTATATATGTAACAAACTTGGGTATTCTTAGTAGCGAAAACGTATATTATGGAAATGAGCAATGGAAATGGTATTATGAAAATAAACATCAGGTACGAGACTGAAACAAATTTGTCAGTCAATTTTAATCCTTCCACCTCCCATTAAAACGACTGAAACTGGATGGTGCTCAAATTTAGTCTCCTTCAGTGATTTCAACTAATGTCAACAGCAATGAAAAACAATTTGACTGAGAATTGTAGATGAGACCTGTCAAGATAACACGTACTAGGTCAACAGTTTTTCAAGGCATGGGTTGGAGTATCAGTGTCCCCAACCGTACCAAGGAAAACTGTTGATTCAGTCTTAACTAAAGGGAGAAAGGGTTAATGCACAATAAATTACAGTTTCACAGGATTAAGGGTAGTTTGTCCACTAAATCAGCTTTTATGTCCATGCTTTAAGGCATGTGTTGATATCTCCGTCAAGGCATAACTGATAGCAAGATATCATTTAGGTAATTCAGAGAAGAATGTATGTTGTTGATGTAGATTTCATTACCTCGGTTAAGTTGACAGTTTATTTCATTTCAGTATAGTCAGTGACCTTAAATCTAGTGACACATTCATATTCAAATAATATCAGAAGGTACATAATATATGTTGTTATGCATGCGATAGAAAATGGAAAAACTGTCAAGATTGGAAAGCAGGTTACATATTAAAGGATATCATTTTGGTACTGTGGTTATAACGACAGCCCATTTATTCAATGTCTGTTTTATCAAAATTTTAACGGCGACCTTTGAAAATCCCTGGTGCACGTAATATGCACACTTTTCAAACAAACATGTATATTCTAATATCTCGGAACTATCATTTCATAAATCAGAAACAGCTTTTCCCAACCTCTTTCAAGCAAACAAATAAGAAATATTGTTCATGAGTTTGGAAAGTTTACTTTGTGCTTACGGTAGAGAAACTGTAAGAGCAGCTGGTAGTTCCCAACTATCTGATCTCAGTTTGAAGGCACTTGAGATGAAACGTTTCAAAGACCTCTGGTTAGCACAACATAATTGTTGCCATGACTTTTTTCAATATATACGAATAATAAAAATTCGAAACGTCCCTTCCAAGCATAGTGTAAAACCATAGGGGTTTTGTTCACCAGCCTCTCAAGTTCACTGTGATTTATGCCAAATAGTAAGAATGCTTGACTGAGGCTGTAATCTCCATTATCGTTTTGGCCGATGATCTCGTGCTGAATCGTGGCCAAGCACGAACTTCAGACTACCACAACGCGTGTAATTCCTGAATACAGGAGAGTCCTACTCGAATATTTTATCGCTTAAATATTATGCCCTTTTCAGGCAGGAAATCAAATATGAAGCCTCAAGTATCTGCACACACGCATTGCGACTTCCAGGTTTCGTCTTCACTGCACCTTCGATTTGTCTGTCAAAGAATCATATAGCTGGCATTTTTATTAGAATCATTATCTTGTCTATCACGACTGTAAAAGTACGTCTCTGTGTCTGGAGAGCGCTACACTAGTTGCAATTTTAGGATCAGTTTGTAAAATACAACCATCGTTCGACTGGATTGGTCACTGACGTGCTCAAAGGATGTTCCATGTCTTCATGTGCTCATCACAAACGGAAATAAAAGCAAAAAAGCCACAGAGGTTGTTTAGAACCATAATCAGTTCAACATTTGCACGTACACGTTAATTTCCATATCAGTAATACACTGCTATGCTATTATCAAGACTTGGTGTTTACACCACTCTATGATTGTTGTCCAACTGCTGAATGTGAAATGACAGATACAACATTATTTTTCAATTCTCATTCATTGATTGTCACAGTCACTGCATGGTCCAAGTACCTTCTCAAACCACAGTATGTGTGAAAATGAGATATTTCTGACCGGGTGACTTTTTCTTACCAAAGTTCACTTTGTGGTTATTTTGTAATGCAAACCTAGCATTAGTTTAACATTAATGTGAACCACTTTTCCAATGAGAGCGGAACTTATTTGCAAAAACCTAAGATGGCAACTACCATAATCTACCATCGAGAGAATCTCTGTGTGCCAATTATAATTTTGCAAGTAGCGGGCCTATTATATCATTTTAAATATTTAGTGACATATCTTGCGAAATTGAGAGTCTATTTTGGCTGTATGAGTGCCCATTTAACAGGACTTCCTATGCCACTATTTCCTCTGGATAGCTTGTGTGGCAAAGGACATAAAGTGGTAGTCACCTACAAATATAAATTGAAAGCGAAATTGTTCTGGACAGAACGAGATTATGATATGAATATTCTGTTAGTGGGTTTTTTCTGTGTGGTTCCATTTTATTTCTTTCAAAAACTCTAAGATAGCCAACATCACATTTTGAAAGCTTACAAATGAAATAAAATGGTAAAAACACCCTGCCTCACATGTGAATAACTTGCAAACCTCAGGATCTAGGTTTGCAGGTAGATTTGTACTTGTCTGCACGTTCATGCCATTCAATTTATGACATTTTCCATTTTATTTATTCTGCATGCCAACTTGGCGAACATTTTTACAAGTATGACCGCCGCAAACAGTGTTCAGAAGAAAACACTACAAGCCAGCCTTGACACATCCACATGATCTTCCGCACCATGCCTTGCAGCCACAAGACGCCATCTTTAATACTTCCATGGGAGCAACAGGCTTGTTCCTTTCAGCTAGAACCAGTAGCCCCTCCATATGTTGCCAACCCCAGTATGTTGGAGGCAGCTTATTTCTTTGCCATCGCTACATATTATGGTATGCAAAAAAATATGGCATTTTACAGCTCAGGACATGGGTGGGAGAGATTTTTACTTAGCTGTTGAAGATTAGGTAGGTAGGTAGGTAGGTAAACCTTATTTATAGAGGGTTAAACCTGGTAAGCTGACGCTTATCTTCCCCAGGGCCCTCTTGCACGCGCCACTCAATCAGCCATTCACACGTGTGTGCGGGGACCTGTCGTGAGTGCATTTCTTATAGCGACCACTACTGAGTCAGGAGACTTGCAGCCTCCGTCATCGCCGCTGACATAATCAGTCACAGGTAACCCAAGCATGTCCCACTAAGCCTTTGAACAGTTAAGTGGTCACTGCATGTGAAGAGCCAGGGAAGAATCCCTTTGGATCGGCCGGGTGTTGAACCCCGTACCCCTCGCACACAAAGCGAGGACCGTAACCACTTGGCCACGGCGGCTCACGGCGATTAAGGAGATCTATGAACAGATTGGAAAGACATTGATTACTGTCGCTTGTCCAGGAACTTTGCTTGCGAATCTCCATACAGTTTAAGGAAAAACAGCCAACCAGGATGTGCAAGTTAATCATGTGTACTATTTGGCTGAGAGAAGGCATCTAGGCAATGCCAATTGTCACCATTGCCAAATAGAGCAAGGGTTTTTTTTCTTACCCTCATTGTAGGGAGCTGATACAGTGTAACAGCCTGTGATTGCATGTGCAAACATTAAGTGACGCTTTATGTCATAGGAGGTTGGCTGAACCTCTGCATTGTTGTACATTTGCAAGGGGTTCTAACCTAAGAGCATATACCTATCCATTTTTGAGCTGGACTTGGCAACCATCAGGACCAATAAATCAGTATCAGTGCCTACTACAACAGCAGCTAACCGTTGTATTTGAGCAGTGTGGATTGCAGATGATGCGACCAGACAGTCTGCATCTGCAGTGCTCTGCATCACATTTACACCTTTGCCTCCTAAAATATTTAAATCAGTTTGTCTATCAGACGGGCTTTGTTCTTGCTATTGGCCAGAAAAGCCTTCTTGGGTACATTGGCTTTCATCTCCAACTGAAATAGGATGTCAGCTGATGTTTTCTGTTGTGCGCGCTGCTGTTGTTCAGGTGTTTGTGTTGAGGAATTATTTCCATATCCATCAAATACCACAGTAGCCTCTTGCCCATAATGGTCCAATACATATGACACATAATGGTTAATAACATTGTCATGTGTGGCATGAACAGGCCAGGGCAAAGTATGGAGGAGGTGGTCCACATCAAGTATGAAATGAGTACCACTGGGGAATTGCACACTATATGCACATTCACTTTTGACTTGAGGGTGGTTGCCAGAACTCACTTTGTGGTCTTACTCATAATACCTTTATCAAACAATGATGGGGGCTTCTTTGCAAACTCATGACAGAAGTATGCTTGCACCTCAAAGCACTCTTTGATCACACATGTCGCCCTCATAAATAGTAATGTGGTATTCACATTCACGTCAACTCCATGCAACGTTATGCAACATTTGTCAACACTGGTACCAGTAACTCAATCATTTCACTTCAACTTTATTTCACCCAATTTCTTACCAGTAATTTGCTGACCTGCTTGGACATCAATAGAAAATGCAGAGTCTGCATTGACACCTTTTCCAGCTATGAAACTATTCGCTACACAAACCAGGGAGTCGTGATCTTCATATGAAAATGGACAGTTTACCTCTAGCCAATGGAAAAATGTCTGGTAATCTTCTATATCCCTTGCTGTGCTACGAGAACATAAGTGTATGTGCTGCTGAGATGTGTGACTTTGAACCACAGCGAAACTTTCAAGAGCATCACATACAGGGACGCAACGAGGCATGGCATGGACCCTCCTGGCCACAGTACTGTCTGTTATACTTCTACCATGAGCTAGACCTCCTGACGTTATGAGCATTTGCATCAAATCCGGTTCAACTGTCTTGTCACTAAAATTTCCATCCTAAAATTTTGTCAGATCTACGAATGGTAAGGTTCCCTTTCTCAACAAAATCATTATACTGCTCAGGTGACACAATATTAATTAGGGATTTCATCTGTTCTAGATAAAGGCGTGCACATTTGGCATATGCAATATGACCAGCTGAATGGAACAATGGTATCATCTTACTGACTATGCAAATCCCAATCTCCAAAACGCTCTGCTCTTATGGAATCAGTATCAGTGTCAAATAACAGAGACTTGTTTCAAATACTCAATCCATAGTTTGCCAGTTCTACTTTGACTGGCAGCACTTTCCATCAAATCATCCACACTTTGCATCAACTGTTGAACACATGCCACATTTTCTGCACAAGCAGTGGGATATTCACCATTCAGTAGACCTTTATACATTGCCTGGATGGGAGTACTATTCACACAACTGAAGCAACTGGATGTCTGCAGCAAAATTAGCATGATAGCAGCTGATTTCAAAAGATGTGCACACAATGCATGAGCATATTCATGGCCTGTCATCATGTGGATTACTGTATTGGGAGCATAGATAGTCTCCTACAAATCATCTAAGCCACTGCCACCCCTTACGTATCCAGTTGACCCCATGTATGACATAAACAGGTGAAACCCCCAAACCTCACAACAATGTTCTTTAGCTCTGGATAAGATGATTGCACAATTTCAGCTGCCTTGATATAGAGTGGCTGGTCAAATGTGACAGACCAAATTGTAAGTCCAAACTTTTCAGCCAACCTCTGTGCAAAACACAAGACAGAATAGATGGTATATTGTTGTGATGGATCTTGGTTACCAAACGGCAGAATATGAATCAATTCATGATTGTCACCCCTGACAGCACATTGCATGAAGCCACTCCATGATGGGCACTGGGACACAGCAATATCAAGAAAAAAACTTGCTAACGGGAGAGCATCCAATCATTTGCCAATTTTAGGAGGGGTGGGTTTGGTTTGGGGGTGCAAGGGGCCTAATTTTAATGGACCTGAGCGGTAGAGAGCTGGGGGTAGACTTTCTGTACACTCTGATTGACACTTCAGTAAACTGACTAGCTTGAATAGCTCTCTCATTAGAGAGTGACAGGGCAGCCTTGACAGCCTCATTGCCATGTGGGGGTAATACATGCAATACCACCAAGAACATGCCAGGTACCATGTTCTGTTACAGTTCTGACATTGATGTCAGCAATGTCGAATAGAAAAGATCACCTTTTGGATCAAACAGCTGTTCATTTGTTAGCAAGGCATCATGCAGGTGCTGAACCTCTCCGTAATCATCTGCAAATTATAAACTACTCAGTATATCTACCAACTCATGAGATTTATTCTTGCAATTGATGTAAAATGATATTGACAATAGTAAGAGGGTGACAAAAGATTGAGGTCGACACGCTGATATGATACTGTGAGCAATTGCTTTTCAGCGCCGTTCATAGTCGATGGAGTTGTCTGATTTTGATTTTATGATGCCACTGAATAGTTGATTCAAAGAATCTGGCACCATTTTGTCACTATCCTGTACGTTTTGCAGTGCTGGCTACACAGAAGTATCATATGTTTTAGCCCTGACGTCATCTCGTATCAATGCAGCTGCCAATTCTATGACTGATTCTTAGGTCAAGGAACGCAACTCATAATTCTGTCTCAGAATGTGGTTGCTTTCATCTAAGAAGGTGTATGCCGTTGGCTTCCCAATGTGAGAGGCTCTTGCCATATTCCTGCCAAAATATTCCTCCAACTTCTGCTCTAGTCTCTTCGGGTCATGCACTTCTTCTCCATCTAAATACCCGGACATTATTGAGACAAGCTTTTGTGAGTGAATACTGGCAATCATCAATATCAAGTATGTGCTGGCACAACTTTTCCAATGCACATTGTTGTGTGGCATCGACTGGTCTGCCTGCTTGTTTGCCATCACAAATACCTTATTTGGCATTGGTGTGCCAGAATAAAATGATTACATGAAAATTATGGTGATAATTCACTCCAGCAGCAACAAGATCAATCTCATTTGAGATAAGCAATTTGACAGCTTCTCCTGAATCATCATTTCTCTTGCTAGCCTTTGCAATTATGCTTTGGAGACATGTAGTTGTTATAACATCATGTGACCACACTCTACGGCCATAGGGCATTTGTTTTTTCTCAAGAGTATAGTCTTATGATTTTTTCATTGCAATACAGATAGTCTTCTTTTATGTTAAACATAGGAGATCGAAAATGCAATTTAGGACAAAAAAACACACTCTATGATTGCTCTTCCTCTCTTCCCCTTCTACAGAGCGTATGCTAATACTTTTGCGTCTAATATACTCTCTGTGATATTTGCCAAGGATCATATTGGCAACTTTGACCTTTTACTCTAAAATAGGGACTGAAACACATCTTTTCTTGAGAGGCTTGCCAGAATTAGTCCCTCACGACCCTTTTCAAGAACCTCTACATGCTTTGATGTAATCTGGCTACCACAGGTAGGAATACTACAAATTTCTGTCATTGAACTGAGGGGACCTTCAACAAACTGTAACTTGTCAAGATAATATGAACAACAGTTTTAACAAGACTAATGGACTCAGTATGACGGAGGAATATCGAATTATTGTTTCAGCACAATAGCTGGACTACTGACATACCTGAATCTTCCAAAAAAGAAACAACAGTGTGTTCAAACTGTGGCAAGCACCCAGCTATGAGGCTTCAAGTAACCATGTGACATGTGTGGTTTTCATTGAATGGGTGCACGTGATCAATGCCAAAAATGGATGACCTATCTGTTTTACAAAGCTTGACACAACCAAAGATGAAATTTCCATTGTGTAATACTTGCACCGAGATTGTTAAATGACGAAAAGGAAGTGTTTTCACATTTCATAGACTTGCACAAGTCCCTGGTGCATGTCCCTATTTTCCCATCCCGCGGTCCCACCCAGAAGTGCGATACATTTTCCCCTCCACAAAGTTAACTGTATAATATTATGCCAACTACACGGTGTTATTAAGTAGGTCCTACTGTTTTATTTTAACTGGTCGACACTGTCGCCGTGCCGGTTTCAACAGTAGCAGCTATTGAGTCCTAGTCAGTTCTAATCCCATTATCATCGCGATAAGGCTGAAGGCAAAGTGGTCTTCGATGAATGCATGGCTTATCACTGGCCACTCAAGCGAGACAAAGCTGACCGTCTCCCTCCGGCTGCCGACACCAGGCCCTCTGCCTGACGCGGTGTACTGCAACAAATCCTTCATTATACAATAGCTCAATTAATAGCTTCTTATGCGGGGTGCCTTATGACCGATCACTTGTCTGTGTGATAAGAAACACAGTGCAGACCGCCCGGCGCTTATCATCTGGAGTCAATGTTATCTGGTTATAGACACGTTCCATGCCAATTAGCTAGGTTTAAGGGCATACCTGTATTGTAACAGAATAAGGCTACGACGTGTGTTTACTTAAAATTTCATTTTGCAATGAATTTGATTTTAAATAAATTTGATTTTAAATAAAATACGGAAGACAGTCCAGTGAGACTTTAGTAAGTGTACACATTCCATTGAAGCCAACTGTCTGGCTTTAACCAATACTGTCACACATAGACATCCATTGGTTCATGCATGTGTATCACCACAGTGACACCTGATCTTGGCTGTGTAATGTTACATGGATGGACTCAGTAGAAAGCCTTTTATAATGACATTTGTTCTAACAACTTAAAGACAGAAAGTATCAGATCTTTGAAAATGTCTGCAGGTATGCTGTACAGTATTGACTACTTGGTCATAAAACTGACTGAACTGAAATGAAATACTTATCTGCTTAATTTTGATAAGCATGTTCCCAAAAACCAAAGTAACATAACCGATATTACAAATGTTGGTTAAAAGGGACCGTGACTGCAAAGTAACAGTTATAACATTATTTTTCCCATTTATAATGAATGTTGATGGTTGCTATATTGCATTGATGCCAATTAGCTAGAGTAACAATGGTTTTTATAGCTTCTTTAGGTTCCACGTATGTCAAAGCATGAAATTACATAAAGAAATCACAGTTATCATGGTTATAATGTCTGTATGTTGACAAATTATAAAAAAAATTTAAGTATTTCCAAAGTTGGCAGTTACTGTGGCGGCCATCTACAATTTGGTCTCGTTTTGTGTTTTTATTTATTTTTTTTTTTGTTCATGTCTTACTTTTTTTTCTTTTTTTCTTTTTTTGTTTTGTTTGTTCTTTTTTCTTTTTGTTGTGATTTTTTTCTTCGCGTTTACATGCCATCATTTTATTTAAAGAAGGATAACGGAAGATCGAAAATGACAATGATTGTATTGAAATGCCATTGCTCAAGTTGTCCATTTATACGGGGCTTTCAGACAGCTTTTGGGAATAAAGACCACCACCAGTACGTATTATATGACTGCAGTCCCTAATATATGATAATGTTGACTAGAATTCTCGACTTCCTGTTTAAAAGTTTTAACCCATGCTGTGTGCACTTCAGCTAAAGATACCCGGCTAAAAGATATTGTCCAGGGTGGTTTTCACCCCCATTTCTCCTTGCAAGCTTTGGCTGCAGGGGTCAGAGTTTTCCTGGACCTCAAACAACACCCAGTAACTCAACCTAATTGCTATTATATGATCAATGAGATAGCACATTAGTCAATAGATTAGGGGCTCTAACAAGCTTCATCCAGTAACTTTTTTCTTTCACTTTAAACAAAAAAGTAGTAACCATGTTAATTTTCAGAAAATGTTATATTGAAATGACGCATTGACCATAAAAATTGGCTTACAGAAGGTGAAATTTTGTATCTATTTTGCACTATGAAGCAAAGGAAACTGGACACAGGCAGCTGTCCTATAATTAAGATATTAAGAGAAAGTGACAAACAAGCTGGCTGACAATGCGTGCGCACTGATCAGCGTCTGGCTTCAAAGAGTGTTGGCCTCGGTAAAGAAAAGTGAAATGGGGGTTAAAACTCCATTTTCTCGGTAGCTGAGCTGTACACATCATGACAAACTGTCTTTGTAAAATTATACACCATGCTCTCTTCATCTACGGGGTGCTCATTGTATTATTTCGGTTTGATCTCCTTCTTTGAACATGAAATTTTCACCAAAAAAATTGCGAATAAAGAGCATTACAAGCATGCACAGGATGACGTCACAAATTTGCGTGGTTTTTTTGGGGGGGGGGTGGGTTTGTGTTTTTTGTGTTTTTTTTTTTTTTTCCATTTGTTGCAATACTTGGTGCAAAGGATTTTAAAGTATTCCTTTGGTATCTGTAACCAATACTGATATCGAATTAGGCGATATATCATTATATTTGGCAGACACATGGATTTTTCACACTCATAACTGTTGAAAGAATTGATGGTAAGATAAAAGATAATTTTGACGTATTTTGACAGACTTATTTCTTTTGCCACATTCTACATAAATGTTACTAAAAAGAGTAGCCATAACGCAAACTCGCCATAAAATTCTACCAAAATCATAATATCACTATATTTATGATGACAAATACTGTGTTAGAGACTCAAAAATCGATAAATCCGACGAACACTTATGAACAACACGTAACTGTGCACTGCAAGGTGGCTGGTCGCTGTTGATTTACTTCATCAACATGTACAAACTTTGCACGACCACTCTGTCTTCTTTGTAAAATATTTAGCAGGCATCAGCCTTCTTACCGTTTGTGTTCCCCTCTGGTACCCAAGTCATGATCCCGGGTCATCAGAATATAAAACGTATTGATTCGATTAAGCTTAAGCGGTGATTCTTCATCCTAAAATGCATTTAGTTGTTCTCCATAGTGTGAATGATCAAAAGGTCGAAGGGCAAAATACGTTGATCTATCTACGTCGTTTCTTTTGGATGAGGTTTATGAGACCTGCCGATGGAGTTCCTGTCACACCGTTATGCATGGCAGTTGATCGACTTACATTAATATATTATGAGAAATTGACCGGTCAACATGGCGAGGTTTGGATCTCCTCACGTCAACCCTTTGTAGTTTTCTGATGACTCTCAGTTTTGCGTGAATGGTTTACTCTCATTTGATATATTCATTATTTACGATGATGGCATCTCCATGTTGAATATTTCAGTGATACAACATATAATGCAGCTAAGTAAACATAATAACAGCAGAATCTGCAGATCAGGATAATCATTGTAACTATTGAAGTACTCAATTCAAGGTAATAAAGGTTTACTGGTTCTCCGAGCCCAGTGTGTTCGCCTCGTGATCATTCGATATTCTAGCATGCGGAAAATTTCATAATGTCTAGGAACAAAGGTAGCAACATTTATTGCGTTTCGAATCTGATAAACATAATGGCGTCCCTCGTGTGTTCTACTCTCACAAGTCATCCAATGTTGAAACTTCACTTCAACCTGTCCCGATATTGCAAATAACAGTGCCACAACAGAGGAAAGAGAAGGGTTGTTGTTGATGTTAGCATAACTAAAGGTAGGGCTATGAGATAGCAGATACCTCTCCATAAAAACTTTTACTAGGACAGGGAAAATAGGAGCATAGCATTATAGTTATCGCAACACCTCGATACATTGGTTAAAATGCAAATTGTTCCATAACAATATACAAAGGGCGAGATGCTGTGCAACACAACATCCTCAAAAGGAACGTTCATGATCAGTAAACAATTATTGAAAAAGCAACCCAATATAACCAACACCTAATCGACCGTATTTTAAAACAAAAAACAACGAAAAAGCAAAACAAAAACAAACAAAAAACAAAGAACAAAAAAGAAGAAAAAGAGAAAAACAAAAACGAAAAGTAACCAAAAGATCCCCCAACAAATCCAAAAACAAAACAAAAAAAACAAAAAAAAGAATAATAATAATAAAAATAACAGAAACACACACACACAAACGGAAATAAGAACGAAAAAACAACCCTTATGACTAAATTTACACTAAAGGTAAATGTAAATTATTTTGGATGAAATAAAAGATACATGATAAAGAATTGCTGGCACTGAACTGCGGAACAACAATAAAAAGATATATCGATTCAAGATACTCATACCACGCAAGTCAACTCCATTGATTTGTTACGGTGATATCTTAAAAAATATTTTCATTGTTAGATGCTACAACGTACGTCCTTGCTAAATGCAGTATAAGCTTTTTAGTGATATGAAAAGTCAACTATTTATTTAAAAAAAGGGTCAAATATGCTATGTTTATTTATAAACCCAGTATATTTGATTATGAATTATTTGGAACGTGATACTCGGCCCACAGAAAGCTTGTCTGTGTCGTACATCTACCATTATCTGGCGCTACGGACTTTTGATACCGCATCCATCTCGGATGAAACCTCACGCTGTCTGGAAAATGGAAAATCTTCAGGCAACGCAGGGATTGTGGACTGAAAACAAATGTATTGTTTAACGGGGTCATTAAACAATACATTTTTTTTCTAGAAATCAGTAGCTGTGTTGCTTATTCTTTCTTGTCTCTACTATGCAAGACGAGTGACTGTTCCTTTTATTTGTGCGTGTAAATGAATCAGCCTTCCTTTATTTTTCTCTCCTTGGCGTATAAATATTTGTGGGTTCTCAGTTGTGAAGACCTTGGATGATTGGTTCCATATGTTACTATCATCGTTTAAATAAACTACATTGTATCACCATGTGAGTTACAAATGTCTTGGTCCTTTTTCTCGGACTTCTACAGTGACCTGAAGCCAAACGACTCAATTAGATTCCCTTATGAAAGAAAAGATAAAAATACAGGGCCACAGCATTATAGTGCTGGACCGGGTTAAGCATACGTTACCTTCAGCTAATGTGAGGGGCAGAAGTTTCAATATTCACGGGTCTTACTGATAATCTTGACTTTCACTGATGATATATGTGTATGTATGCTCACAACAGTATGGTGCTAAATCTGGGTAATATAGGTTTTATTTCATTCGTTCGATTTATTATCTACGTGATGCAAAATGATCGTTATACAGACAGATATGACCTGAGACCAATTCACCTAGGTTCAGAAAAGCGTGTAAATCAACAATGCATTACCATCATTGTTACATACACTTATGTTATTTGATTTGGCATGTATCGCAAAAGAAAAATCGAGCAGAGCATCATGCAGCAAATGATGCTCAAATATGTAATTCCGAGTCACAATTTGGTGTTTTAAGTCTATGCATGATCTGGATTGCTCTTAGATAATATGAATGACATAATATTCACTGCTGTCTTGACATTTGTTTGTATTATATATATATATATATATATATATATATATATATATATATATATATATATATATATATATATATATATATATATATATATATATATATATATATATATATATATATACATATATAAATTACTGATGTTTTGTTGATAACGGCCACCAAGCCCTGTTGCCTAGTGTAGCTAATGTGTTGTAGATAGTATATTTAATGGTGTTGTTTGTCGGGATAATGTCCACCCCTTGAGTTTATTGTGTATGTACCATGTGTGTTTAGTTTAGTTTAAACATATTTATACTGGAATACCATATAGTACATATAAGTACTAATATAGTGTGCTCTTCAGATACGCAGACACATACACCCAAAATATATATATAGGGTGCACGGTTGGCTGAGCGGTAAGACGCTCGCCTTTCACCTCTGCGATCCGGGTTCGATTCTCGTCCTGAGCAGCATGTGGAGAAAGTTCCTACCACTTTCACCGTGCACGGTGAGTTCTTCGGTTTCCTCCACCACAGACAAGGTAGGAAGTATACGCCAACATCTGTGCCATGGAGTGTCACTCGATAAGTCAATGCTTGACTTCTTTCACAATCCACGTAAAACTAATGTGTGTATACTTTATATATATATATATACAGTATAGACACATTTGTTTATATATATATATATATATATATATATATATATATATATATATATATATATATATATATATCACTAAATCAAAAGGGCATTAACAACTCGGATTGAGATAATATAGTAAGCGTAATGACATTATACATTCTATTCACTATTGCAAAATAGAAGTCTAGTATAAATAAATATATATATATATATATATATATATATATATATATATATATATATATATATATATATATACTTAATTTGGGTCAACTAAAAGCTATGTATGATTAGATAGACATAGAGAGTGTTTTGCATATATAATTTGGCCAAAAGTCGCATTGACTTTAAAAAAAGAGAATAAGGATGCACGAACAAGGATAAGATTAAAAGAAAAAAAGGCTACTTTCAACTAAATAATTTTGTACTGTGTCAGATCCGTTTGTTAAAAATATCTTGTAGTTCTCTGTTGCGAAAAGGAAGAATGTGAATCAGTCTTTCGCTAGCTACATGGATTATCAAGTTAGGATGAACACCCCGAGCTAAGGATATTGTATTATCGAAACTATCTCTCTAGGGAAGGCATGTTTAGGACAAAAAAGAAAGAAATGAGCAACATTTTCATTGAGGAAAGGACAGCAGCAAGAAGGAATTATGTTTAGTTTATTAAGGTCAAAGTTAAGTTAATAGTTTTCAAAGATGTCTTTTATAGCACAGCAGTGCATAGGCTAAATTAAACATATTTTGTAAATGTTACATGATCTGCTGGCATTATCAGTTGAGTTATGTATGAATCCCACGCATAGCTGATTCCCACATCTGAATCATTCATCAACAGTTGAAGTACAGGCAAGCAACAAATTACAACTGAATTATTTGTTGGCTTTTATGTGTGTTAAGCATTAAATTATTAAATTATATACATACAACAAAAAAGCTAGCAGTCCTTTTTTTCATACTCTCATAGCACATAGCATTTTCAAAATACATTTCAGACATTAAGTCACTGTCACACCTTTATCTAAGATACTGCAATATTACGTTTATCGCAAGGTGCTACACGAATAGGCCTACATACTTCCACCGTTGTATGTGACAGGAATTATATGCATAATGCAGTCGGTGAAGATTGGCAAAAAAATAGTTCATGACACAAAATATATGTACTTGAAAGACAAAAGGCACTTCGATATTTGGCACTGGTCCCGGCTTATGCCTGTTACAGATCTATCACCCTATACACTATTTACTACTTAACTTTAAAAAAAAAAAAGAAGAAAAAAACTCGAAAACTGCGAGTCGAAGATTGTGAGTGTCGAAAGAAGGGATCAGCAAAAATATGTAAATAAACCACATTTGACCTGCATGGAAAGAAGTGAGCGTCATATTCTGTACCAAACACGTGGTGCGCCAGCGACATCTATATTGCGTCCACAGTACGGTTAACCTATGAAGTCTCCACACTGAGAAAACCAGTATTGCCATGTAAGCTGTGCCATTTTGTTGTTACCATTATATTGAACACCATTAGTGACATGAAATAAAAATTAACTTGGAATGTTTATCAAACATCATAATATATGAAAATGTCGCAAGACTATATGGATGCACTTATATCAAGATGTTTTGAATTTCATTGTATTGCCGGCTTGCATGTCCACCGTCACCGCAGAACGCACGTTGCGGGGGTCGTGGAAGTGTGTGATGGCACAGCGCCATGTTGACACGTTCATGAGCAATTAACTCGGTGGAAGTACTAGTCATCTTTTTGTGTGCCAAATGGGTACGTAAATAAAATAAAATTGACGATGGGAAGGCATTTCTATCTTTTTATGATGACTAATTGTTATATATGAAGTCACGTTCAACTTTTATGTACACTGTTTTACGAAGTTTGCTGTACCGGTATCCACAGGGACAAACCAGCAGAATGGTTGCCATTATATTCTGCTCGATACGAAACCATTCATACTGACCGAGAAGTCACTGACCACCGAAAATACTGATCAACCCTAATCAGTATTTTCGGTGAACAGTGACTTTGGCGTTCAGTATGCATGGGGCGACAAGCAGATTGGTTGTCATCATCATTCTGCTCGATACGAACCCATTCATACTGACCGCCAAAGTCACTGTCCACCAATTAACCCTAATCAGTATTTTCGGTGGATAGTGACTTTGGCGGTCAGTATAAATTAATTATAGGTACAGAAGAGCTAAATTGTGCATAAAACGTAAATATGTGCGTCCCATATCTAGCGACAGATATGAAAATGCATGCTCCCTTCATTTGCATAATTATTTTGACTGCAGACCAATGTGACGGGATGCATATTCATGTGTAACGCATGACACAGGACATAGCCGGTCTGAACCGCAACAGATGCATTTCATTTTTACCATTACTTTGTATCAACAAACTCCTGTTTAAACAATAAATTATTTACAGGTACAGAAGAGCTAAATTGTGTATAAAACGTAAATATGTGCATCCCATGCCTATGGACAGTTATGAAAATACATGCTCCCTTCATTTGCATACTTATTTTGACTGCAGACGTCAGTCGACAAGCTACATGTAGTTGAGATATTGGAAAAGGTCTAGTAATATCGTTAGTTACACACGTGCACGATAAAACTGCTAAATAAAATGCTATGCATATAGCAAAATTTATGGTGCAACAGGATCAATAACTTGGCCACTTGATGGCTCTGTCTGGTTGTCTGGACAATGTTCAATTGTCCAGTACATATAGTGGTCAACAGGTGGCCTGCAGAACAGATCCCCCAGGAAGGTTATCTGGGTGGTCATGGGAAGGATAAGCTTCGTTTTCAGGTGGCGTCACTTCTACAAATTTGAATTTGGATTATGATCAGTTATTCTCCATCACTCATTGGGAGAAGAAGTGTAAGACTCAGGTCCAACATCGCTTCAAAGCCAAGATTCCTATTTTCATTCATTGGACTCGTATTTTTTAGACATCTTACTTATTGGCCACGTCGTTTGTTTTACACGCGGCTTCCTTGTAAGTAAGCTACGATTTATTGTACATGCCAAGATGGAGGTATCCAAACCTCCGGTGTTTGTGTTGGGACACAGTTTTATATCCTCCCTTGAATGCTTGATGCGGCCTTTCGGAAGGGGACCCCACGGCTGACAAATGACCTGCATCAGTTCTGGGTGAAAATGCATGGGCGTGGAGGGGCATCCGTCCTTGCTGCCCTCTGATTCTATGTTCTGGGGACAAGGTCTGTTGTTCGTCATTTTCGGCCCCAAGTTGTGGTGCTCCAGGTTGGAGGGAATGATCTTTGCTCACACTAGGCTTCCGAAGTGCGGGAGCACATTATGCATCTCATAGATTCACTCCTGGGATTTTCCTTTGTTCATGCAGTGGTGGGCTTGTAGGTCTTTGCTCATCCGCATCCCGGATTCATAAATCCGGAGGAGTATGAGACATGGAGGGAAGAGCTAAATGCTTTTCTTGGAGCAAGGTTGACCATGCCTGATCTACATGACCATACTCTATGCTGGAACCACTGCCGACTGGAGAACAGTCCGCTGGTGATCTTCGACAGTGATGGAGTGCACCTTTCCCACGACATTGTCATACCGAAACACTGGCAAATTGTGAGAGGGGCTATTCTACATGGGGCACAAAAACTGTAAAGGAGGTTGGATGTTTTGTTGATGTGCTCAAATCTTTGCCCATAGTTTCCCAACCATAAGTAAACCGGAAGTACATCCAGGTGGCAAAATAAGGTCATAATGGCTGCTGGATGTACCTCCGGGTTAGTGTGTACCTGCCTGCAACACATGTATGAAAGTGTTGCCATTAATTTCAAGGAATCACCACCAGAATGCATTCTTGCATTGCACTGTTGCGAGGTTAACAACCACTACAGGAACAACTATTCTCGCTCTTTTGAATTATTCTTCTTGCGAATCCTATTCTTTTCCTGATATAGCCACTGGTGTCACTTGGTACAACATGCGTGTTACATGCTTTGCACATTATGTACAGTTCTGCCATGCAGTAATACAGCAGGTCTTGTCCACTTGATCTGTTGAAATAACTAGTTGGCAAGTGCTGGTGCATTGCAACCATATGTCCTTTGGGCAGCTGCTGTGGGGAATTTTTTTATGGTTCCAGCTACTTTTCAGCACCAGGTGTGGTGTTAGGGCCTGGACGTTTTTTCCCCTATACATTATAGCAGTTTTAATTCTGCCTGCATTACATGTACAATTCTGATGCACTTGCACAGTATTTTGCCTGCCTGCCATCTACTTGTGACCATCATACTTGCCCTAATGTTGACAAGGATAGTTACATATTACCCTATTTTAGTATCAAGGATGATGATGATGATACATGGCAAATGATTCAGTCAAATCTAATATAGAGTAGATTGTGATTGGTATTTGACAGATATTGGCAATTTTAGTAAGATAATTATGCCAATGTCTATGGGACATTTATCAACAGGTTTGATATTTCTGGTCGCCAGGTAGAAAAGTACACATCAATTCCTTCAGGTGTCATAAAGGGAGTACTTAACCCCAAAGGTCCGGTTTTTTTTCGCTTATCAATGTCAGAACAAATTACATGGCCACCATCACAATATATTTTCAGCATGATGCCACGTCCTAGACGCAAAACAGCAAGGACAGCAACACCATCAAGAAGGCCGAGACAGACGACGCGAGGCCCTTGAAGGCTTGCTGAAGGTGACTATACACCTCCAAATGGTTCACAACGTACACCTGAGCAGGCTGCTGTTGTACAGCCTGCCACTCCCACCTTGCACAATGGCCAGGACATTGCACAGCTAGTGGTGGAAGGAATTCAGCGTGGGGTACAGCCGGCTCTAGAAGCCATGACCGCCAAGGTCAGTGGCAAAGCAGTGCAGACAGGTCCGCTGACCATAGCACTGCAGCCACAGGGAATAGTTAACATTATAAGCAATACCGTGCACACACCAGGTGATAGGGTTGCCAGTTTAGAAAAGCAAGATTTAGACGATGAGCTTGTGGAGATTCCTGCTACAGAGGCCACTCAGAATGGAATACCCATTCTGAAGTCCAAGTCATGTCAGTATTCAGTGGTGAGACCAATTCACTCTCAGGTCCCCATGAAAATTAGACAGAAAATTTGGGACGGGGAATATATTGACTTCATCACCCTGATTCACAAAGATGATATTTTATGTTCGGAATGAGCAGAACTGGAACCTGCAACCTTTGGCACCAGTCACCTAGCTGAAATGGGAAACACATATCCACTCGACCAAATCCCCATTCTTATAAAAGAATGGTTCAATGGAGGTAGTTATGTGCGAGTGAAACTGTAAAACTCGGTATTCTAAACAATGGGGAGGAGACTCCACAGCTTGTCTGGCTTCAGTCCTAACAGTGATCCCTGTCACTCTATGAATGGACTGATGCCTTTCATGTATATATGTCAGTACTTCTTGTCAAAGAATCACATGCAGCTGGTAATCTCTTGAAATATAATGACTTGGTGTGGGGTACTGCCCAAGAATGAGTAGACTGGCGGTACTATGATGAAACTTTTCGACGCATGAAAACTTTCGAAAATCTAAGGTAGGATGAAGTAGACATAATCACCATGAATTTTGCAACCTCACCTGGGATGAAAAGGCAAGGCAATCAAACAGGGAACCAGCCCTTTCGAAACAAAAGTTTCAAAAAAAGAAAACCAACATCCCCAGGGGATATTGCTGTTCCTTTCACCAAGGAAAAAAATGCAACGGTCCCTGCTCTTACAGCCACAACTGTTTCAAATGCCCTGCCAAACATCTAGTCACGCGATGTCTCAACTGGGACAACAGTCAACAGTCAGAACATTGCCACTCCCCTCCTTCAAAATGGCCCTCAGTTAGATCACAAGTTGCCTACATCCATACAGGTAGACCATTTGCAATATTGCTTACAGGGTTATTCTGAACAGGATAAACAGTTTTTGATAAATGGCTTCCGAATATGGCTTTCCCCTTGGCTTTGAAGGGGAAAGAGTTGGCCAAAATTGTCCTGTGTCCAAAAGTGCAAAGATGCATCCAGAAGTAATTGAGAAAAAAAAATTCAGGAGAATATTGACGCCGACAGGTTTGCTAGTCCCTTCGAGGAAAAACCTGTCAGAAACATACATTTTAGCCCAATCAGCCTTGTGCCAAAGAAAAACGGGGACTTCGGTTGATCCATAATTTACCATTCTCGGAACAAAGTAGTCATTCAACTTCAGTAAATGAGGGAAAACCCAAAGAACAGACATATGTTCAGTATGCCAGGGTGGATGACGCAGTCTGAGCTCTTAAACGTTTGGGCAAAAACTCCTTCATGGCAAAAATTCATATCCTCCAGGCCTTCAGACAGCTTCCTGTCAGGCCTGAAGGCTACAGTCTCTTAGGCTTCACATGGAAAGGGAAATATTTTGATGACAAATGCATACCAATTGGTGCATCTAGTTCCTGTCGCACTTTCAAAATACTTAGTACAGCACTGGAATGGATTGTCAAGAACAAATTGGGCTCTGGATGATATGGAATGTTGGTTACAATTCCTCAAACACTTTAATGGGAGAAACACGTTCCTTAATGAAACATGCCTGTCAAGTGAAAAGATACAATTTTTTGCAAATGCAGCAGCATCCTGGGGCTTTGGGGCAGTTTTGGGTTCGCTTTCATGGAGTGATCTCTGATCCCTGGTCATCCTCAAACATCACTTTCTTAGAGTTATTTCCCATAGTGTTAGCCTTACATGTTTGGGGTCACCTGCTTAGGAACCATTCCATTTTATTGATGGCAGATAATGAAGCCCTCGTGGCCATTATGAATTAACGAGCAGTCTTCACCTGACATGTTGATAATGAGGGGCATTCGAAAATTGGTAATAGCATGCCTTAAATTCAACATAAGGGTATGGGCCAAGCATGTCAAAGGGTGTGTTTAATAAAAAAAGCAGATGCAATTTCCAGAAGATTGATCTCCAAATTTTTCCTCCTCTCTCCACAGAGCCAAAATGCAGAAACATTCATCCCAGAGGAGCTTCGACCAACCAACTTCATTCCACTGTAAGAAAGCTTTTAGTGTCTGCTTTAGCTCCCCAATCAGCAACATTGTAATATAGAGTATGGAATTAAATCATACAATTTTGTCGCCTGTTTGATTTAGGAGACCCTATTCCTTTGTCCTTCACGAAAGTCTCCCTTTATGTAACTTATTTATTTGACAAAAAAATGGCACCGAAAACTTAATCAACATACTTATCTGCTATATGATATTTCCATAAAATCAGAAATTTAGAAGATCCAACAAAGCATTTCGTTATACAAAAGATGATGGCAGGAGGATACCGTCTCCGTCCATCTATGGATATGAGGTTACCCATTACTGCCGCCCTGCTGCACTGACTCCTCCATGCTGCTGAGCATAAAATGAATCTTCCCCACCAAATTCTGTTCAAGCCAATTTCCTCTTTTGCTTTCTACATGTATGCATGCGTAGGAGAACTGGCATCTTCAACTACTTTAACTGGATCAAACATCATTCAGATTGGTGCCATAACGGTACTATTGGCGCACAAAAATATAAAAGAAATAAAAGTTGCTTCCGTAATTTGAAGCACAACAATTCAGGACAATCGCACTATGTCTCATTTTATGCAACTGGTTCCAAATATTACCCTGTAAACCTGTTGATGACATATTTACAACAGAGGGGCCCAAGCCCTGGCAATGTGTTTTTAACACCAAATGAGAGACCAATTTCGTGCCCCTTTTTTGATGCGCAACTGAAAGCATGCTTACAACTTTGCTATTTGGACAGCAAAATGTAAAAAGGCCACAGCTTCAGGATTGGGATAACTTCATGGGATGTGCAGAAGGGGGTTCAAGATTCCCAAATCAGATTCAAAGGGCGATGGAAATCAGATGCTTTCCGGAAATATATCCGAGTGGTTACAAACTGAGTACATTACACCCAGTCTTTAGGCATGGGATCAACCAACTGTACATACATTCATTGTCTATGCACAGTAACCAGTGGAGCTGATGCTCTTCGGCTGTTCGGTCGTATTATCAGGTCTTAAAGCAATAAGACGAGTGTCATGTTTTGCCCTGCAAGGGTGCGGCAGAACTGCTCTTGTTGATCAACTTTCAGCTTTTAACGCAATATCAATTGTTTACACATATATTTAACAAGTACACCAATGGAGTTTTTTTTGGTCCTGCAAGAGCTAGGTCAAACTGCTCTATTTGGTAGTACATTCAAGTTTTAATGCAATATGATATATAGACATGTTTTGCCCCGCAAAATCTGGGGAGATTGGTCATACTTTCAGGCGTTCTTAATGCAATATCCACTGTTTGCACATATGTTTGTCAAATACACCAGTGGAGTTTATTGTCCTGCAACGGCTAGGCCAAGCTGCTCTAGTTGGTAGTACATTTGGGTCTTAATACAATATGATGCATACACATGTTTTGCCCTGCAAAAGCCAGGGAGACCTCCCTGGTTGGACATACTTTCAGGGCTGCATGCAGTACCATTTGTTTACACATATATGTATTGGACAGGGCAGTTATATAAGTCAAACAACAACATAGAATAACTAGAAGTGTGTGTACGATATTTCTTCCAACAGCCACCAAGTAGTAGTGGTTACAATGGCTCACAAAACAGCACAGTACAAGGTTCCTTGCAAGGGCCAGGAGCCATCAGACTTGTGCATTTCCAGAGTCACCTTTCCTTACTCTGAATGTTTCCCGCAAGACGCAAGAGCCAGACTAACTTAAGATGCACCTGTCAAGATGCCATGGCAGCGGACCTCGCTTTCTTGGATTAGACAGCTGATCTTACATAATGGTGTATATAAGGAGACTCATTTTGGATAACACAGCTGCTTTATTAAACCAAATAGTCCAAGTTGTGATATGCAGCAACATGTATAAATCTTGTGGTCATGGCTTTCCAAATATTTTATCTCAGTAACAGCAGGTACGGGGTAATCGGCAGAAGTGCAGAAGTGGCAGCAGCAGAAGTGGCAGAAGTGACATGTTTTCCTCTGCTGCTCCGTGGCAGTGTATATTCTTACCTCTCTATGCAATCAAATCAAATCTATGTGTCGAAATATCTCTCATACTGGCAGAAATTTTGTTAAAAAATAAATTACGAAAGAATTCTTGATCAATATAGCACCAAACCGGGAAACAGCATAAGTATGTCCGCTATGTTTACTGAGGGAGGCGTCATTATTGTAGATTGCCCAGGCGCTGGGTATCTAGAATTAGGATCATAGTCTGCTTCTTGTATTTTCTTGGCCCCCTAAACGTTAATTTATATGTTTATTTTTCTGAATGTATTTGCCTACCATCTAGTTCCTAAATAAAAAAAGTAAAAATTTGTCTGCACATATCAGAAAATTACTTGGTGTTCATTTTTTAACATGCATGAATTTCATAGACTGAATTGGCTTAATTGCATAAGTGGGATTTATATACATACATACATACATATATATATATATGTATATATATATATATATATATATATATATATATATATATATATATATATATATATATATATATATATATATGAGTTTGTGCTATCTAATAACATAAAAATTTCATTGATACTGAGGCCTAGAAAGAAGTACCCCTTTTCACTTTCAAATTTGTCTTTTTTAATGATGGAAACAAGTCGTCATATTAGTATTGATGTTGTGGTTATTATTATTATTATTATTATTATTATTATTATTATTATTATTATTATTATTATTATTATTATTATTATTATTATTATTATTATTATTATCATTATTATTACTATTATTATGATTATTATCAATATCATCATTGTTATAACTTATTATATTATTGATATTGTTATCAATATTATGATCATCATCATGACAATTTACTTCCTACAGGCCTTGTTATTTTTTGTGTTTTTATACTTATTATTTTTCTTTCTATTATTATTATTATTTAAACAAAGCAGAGACAAATTCCCTAAGACAGTAAAAACGATAAAGGAAACTAATTTTGAAAGAACACAAAAAGTATCAAGAAATAAACAGGGTATAGAGGCTGATCAGATAAAAACAAGCAATGCAGTGCATGCTCAGAACAGTTCACGAAAATCTTAAGTCTTTGACTCGCCACAGCAGGTCAGGAATGCTATACAGGTAGAGGCTGAAATCCATCCAAGTCCAATGGAAACCGAAGTAGAAAATAATAAAACCGAATTTAAAAAAAAAAAGAGAGAACGGTGTGTCAAAAATAACATAACACTATACAAGCAGAAGCTGAGATCCCCCCTCCCCCATTCCTAGGGAGCTAGAAATTGAACTCTACAATGATGCAACAAACTTTACTGAAGGGAGAACAATGACAGGTCAAAACAAAGAAGATGACCAAACAAATATGAATGACATGTCAAAAGGAGCAAAAGAGTGTTAATAAGCAAACAAACCAGAAACAGGTTGATAGATCTTCAAAAACTGAAAAGAAACCTGTGAAGAAGTTGACAAGACTTAGTTTGTCATTTCAAAAATCACCAAAATGTATTACTCTTGATCATCATGTATCTCAAACATGCAGTGCAAATCACAAGTTAGGTTTACCATCAAAAAAGCAACAGGTCACCACGAACAAAGAACAGGATAGTACTGGGTTAACAGGAACAAATAACAAAACTTCAGGTGCAAACACTGTTGAATCTGATATGAATGATTTACCAAGTCCACTAAAAAAAAGCAATAAAAAGCAACATAAAGAAAGTGATTTAAATGAGTTCCCCAGTCCACAAAAAGAAACAACTTAAAAAGCAAGACACACAAACTGATTTTATTGATTTGAAAACAAGATACCTAGTCCTGAAAAAGAAAGAAGTAGCAACCGAGACGAGCGTAAAAGGGTGAAAAACTTGGGACTGGACTTCACAGATAAATTTACAATAGTTAACGATGGTTGCCTCACAAGTTCCCATATGTCTGCCGTAAATAAACTTCTAAAGCAACAATTTCCTGATGTAAATGGATTCCAAGACACAACTTTAGACCCAAAAAGAAAAAAATGAAAAATGGAAAATTTTGGCCAAAACTTTTCAACCAATTACTAAAAGTCCAAGTCAACAAATTCATTACAACGGTGAATATCACTGGGAAATTTCTTTCTGGTGCAAAGACAAAGATAACACAATTCATGTTGTTGACAGTTTAAATTCACACAAACTTACTGAATCACTGACAATTCAACTCTGTCACACTTATATGGTGCTGTCTTCACCTTGATCATTTGATCTAGTGTAGGTCTTATTATTCATATAATAAAATTTAGTTTTTGTTTCCTTCTTTTCTTTTTTTATTTGCATTTTTCATTCTTTTGCTTTTGTTTGTATTTTGCCATTGATTTGAATCCGTTGAATATTTGATACTCATACAGACAAATCCATTTCAATTTAACATATCAAAATTCATGAAGCAAAATATATTTTTTTAATTTAAACTAATGAAACAAGTGATAAGCCCCTTACGTCATTTTTGTACTCAGAATCCAATATGGTTTGGAAATAAAGAATGTCAAACAAAGAAAAACTCTTTTCTTTTATTAATTTTATTTATTTACATTCTAACTTTTTTTTGTGTGTGTGTGTGTGTGTGTGTGGTTTGGTTTCCCCCTCCCCGTGGGGGCACACTGGGCAGGTATTACAACATGTAAATGGGATTGTGGTGCTTGGCTAAGAGAATCATGAATCATAAATCATAAAGGGTTTGTTTTTAATTGCTGCAAAGGAAATTTATACACACTTAGATGAATACTTAGCTTATTTTGCATTTTCAATGGAATGCTGGTTTGTTATGATAATGAAAAAATCTCTTTTTTTTAATAATATAACAAATTATGCGGGAAAATATAAAAATAAAATAGGGGAAATTATTAAATATGTATATAAAATTTTGAAATAAACACTATTAACTGTGCATTTGTGTAACACATTTCAACTAATAAAAATGAATTATTGTTATTGCCAACAGAATAAAGTCCCATAATAATATTTCCCAATGCCTGTAATGAAATAATGGTAGCTCCCTCCTAGAAAGCGGAATCCAATATGGCGGGCGCTGGTGCCTGCCGCGTGAGCGAATGGGTCTATTTTTGCTCATTGTACTGTATATTACGGGTACATGGATGAATACACAACTTAATTGGAATGCGCAAATGGCTTATGTATCAACAGAAGTAAAGATTATGTTTGAACGCTGTAGTAACATGCCGAAAATCGCCAATATCTTCCACTTCTGCCATTTCTGCTTCTGCTGCTTCTGCACTTCTGCCGATTACCCCGTACCGTAACAGCAGTATGAGTAAATTTATAACAAATAATCTGTTGACATTGGTATATACGTCTATGTCTTTGGTTTGGGAGCAGGCCTTCACCTTGCTTCTGGGAGCCAATATGCAGGCCTGTGTGGTAGCAGTTGACCCCCCCCCCCCCCACCTTTGCCGCTTCACCCGAACATGTGCACTAAATATTGGTACTTGTGTGCTGCCCCCTTAATAGTGCTAAGGGGTGTTTAAGGGCCAAGCACAGAAGCTTAATATGTTATATAATCAATCATTGTGTACATTGAAAATAAAGTCCGGCAGGGAGCAGGTCGCTCCCTGTCTAGTTTCAATTCTAATCACGATGTCTTTGTGGTGGTTCGGCAAGACATAGGCTAAGGGCATATTACTATAATTAAGATATCATGTGCATGCCATAAGTAACATGCTATGCATATAGCAAAATTTATGGTGCAACAGGATCTTTAACTTGGCCACTAAATGGCGCTGTCTAGTTGTCTGGACAATGTTCAATTTTTTAGTACATATAGTGGTCAACAGGTGGCTTGCAGAACAGATCCCCCAAGAAGGTTGCTGGGTGGTCATGGGGACGATAAGCCTCGTTTTCAGGTTGCGTCACTTTTACAAATTTGAATTCGAATTATGATCAGTTATTCTCCATCACTCATTGGGAGAAGAAGTGTCCCAGCGGGCAAAAAAACGTTGAATCAACGTTGATTCTACGTCAGGCTTCAACGTTGAAGTGACGTTGAAGATTGGTTGGATTTGAAAATTGGATCAACGTTAGGTTTCAACGTTGATTCAACACCAGATTTCAACGTTGTTTCAACATAGTTTCAACAGCAAAATTCAACGTTGATATCAGGTTGAAAGTTGGTTGCATAGCAGATTTCAACGGTGTTTCAACGTGGATTCAACTAATAATTCAATGTTGAAAGCGGGTTGAATATTGGTTGAATCTCAAAATTGGATTAACGTTGAACATTCAACGTTATCCAATATCCAGTTCAATGTAGATACATTACCTACGTCAGCAAATCATTACCTAAAGTTGATATTTGATAAATTCCAACTTTAAAAAAAAAGAAAAAACTGTAGACTGCGACCTGTTTTACATTCTTTTATTCAGGATGATACATGCACATATACATGTATATCTGTATATCTGGTGACATATGCAGCCTAAGCACGGTCCTGTTCTGTTGTCTTCTTGCCACTTCCTCCACACCGTTTTGGTGCATCTTTGAGTCATTTAGACATGGCGTAAAATATGTCGGTCTGTGTCGTGCCCTGTCTCTGTAGCACAGCACCTGCAACAATATTTTAGAGACTTAAAAATCAACAGATAAAACAATGTGCAACATCCCGTATAGCAAAAGCAGTCACAAAATTTTGTCTATCCAGACACTTAAATCAGGTCCCTTGGTTTCATAAATATAAAGATCAACAATATTTTATTGCCTACTTGATAAATATGGTGAGACAAATGTTTCATAACTTTATAAGTTACATAATTAAAGAGTATATATCATGTGCATTATTAACATGTGCTCAAAAAACCTTGCTCTAGGTGCTGCGTGGAATGATAGATTCTAGTTGGCTTGATATGTTTCCTGTGGAACAAAGTTATCTAGCATATCATTTGTTATCACTGGTGAGAAACACCGATATCTTTGCAAGGCATTATCAGTCAAGCAATTATACTTTTTTTTTGGCAAAGTCAATTTTGCCACTTAAATAGCCCATGCTAATTGTTGCTGAGTCACCTGTTTATTGCAAATTGAATAATAATGCACGTTATAACACTTATCGCTTGTACATGTATATATATATTAATGGATACAAAAAGAATTCACTTCAGTGTCATGTTCTCCGGCTTTCATGGCTTGTTTTGGGAAATTGCTCTTGGTAGATGATGGCCATCACATTTAATTTAAATGTTGGCACTCTCTTCTTGTGCGACAATGTTCACTGGCAGCTAAAAAGTATGCAGGAATGCCCTTTTGATTTTGATACTTTTGCAGACTTTTCAAAATACTCTGTTACCTACATCTAAAGGAACCCCCACCACACCAAGGAATACATATTCTAAATTCCGGCATTAAGATGATTATATCAGAATGCTAAAAACAAAATCAGGCTTGAAATTGAGACCATTGGCTGTTTGAAAAACAAAAAGTCCATTCAGAGAGGAAAAAATGCGTTCAGCAAAGAAATTATCTTTTCCATCTAGACAGATTACATAGTTCTGTTGCTTGAATACTTGACATGTACGGTATGATAATATCAATGGAAACACCCCTTTGTTTACACAGCACATGTTTATATTACTGGCCGAAAATTGGGAATTATATTCCGGTTTGTATTTTTTATTTTCCTATTCGTAACAACACCTCTCTCAAGACCTAACCTATATCCGGTTTTAACTCTTTCACTGTAAGGTTTTGGACTGAGTGAACAGTTTCACACGGTGTGCTTTGGGCGCCCAAAGTGCGCCGAGGAACCTGTTGACCTGGACCATCAAATATCTGGAACTATGGGCATGCTTGCACTTGAAAGAAAGGTCTTCGTGCGAGGAATATGAATCCTCATGAGTTATCACAAAATTCAGGGCAGGTAGACTTTAGTAGTTCAACTTAAGTTGCAGTTGGCAGTGAAAAGGTTAAAAGACATGTTGTTACCCTGTATATATATATATATATATATATATATATATATATATATATATATATATATATATATATATATATATATATATATATATATGTCTGGTCAAGCTTTACTCATGCAGATAGAAACAAAGAACAAGCAACAGCAACTCTTGGTTGCTCTATGGTTAGAAGTGGTCGAATGTATTGCTGCACATAACATTCCTTAAATGCCCTGTATCATGTAGACATGTGTTCTTAGCTGACCCCTGACCTCGATCTGCAGGCACTGGGAGGTGTGAAATTTGGTGTTTGCATGTTAAAGCCAACAGTGATTATGGCCAGCATGTCACATGCATCTGAGCATAGATGAACCATGCAGGTAGGATTTAGATTTAATGAACTAGCCCTGACTGTCAATGAACTGTATCTTTTGTCCATATACAGATCCACTCTAATTGTGACTTTTTCAGTTGTAAACGCTCCCCTCAACAACAGTGCATGATGCTGACTGACAGTGTGTACCGGTAATTGATGCCAGCCTTGTGATGTCATGGCTCCCACAATGGATAAAAACTGCTGGCTGTGACTTCCATAAATACCGGGCATAAGTGTTCCTTTATAAGTACTGCGCCTGTGTTAGGCTGACCTTGCAGCTCTGTGATAATTCAATTGTGCCCCCACCTACTTTAAGAATAAAGATTATCGAAGGTGCTGTGTTTAATTATTACAAGTGATATCTACACTGCTTCAACAAAGAAACCTCCGTGTGGCTCATGATGAAACCAACATTAAAGCCAGATGTAATCTTGCTGCCCTGTAGACAACATGCAACATTCAATTCCTATATCCATACCTCCATGTATACTCAAGATACTCACTGAAACATTGACTGAATAAAAGTCCACTTACCAGTTTCTTAAATATTTCAAACTGTACTATCAGTTTAATCCTCTCTCTCCTTCAGCTCCAATCTTGACCGTTTTCTTCAATGGAGGGAACTGGATACAGGCTACAGCCGGGACCCCATAGAGTTTCATATTTCGGATGGCACTTGGAATGCGGACACGTATCAAGTTATCAATTACCTACATACTTTCCTAATTAACATACAGCTAGGTACTGGTCCTTCTCCATTGAAATCACTGCCAAAAGGACCACTTGCTTTTTTTGACCATGCGTATTTATCAGGTCCCTCTTGGTCTAGCTATAGCAAGAGAGCTCTGTCAAGAAAGACCACATACCTATGTCATGTGACCTCTTACTTGTACCTACCATAAAAGTGGTCTCTGAACAGGGACTTTGTACAATGTATATGTAAGTCAATTTGCTGTTATTTCCAGGGAGGGGCTGCAAGGAATTATATCCATTTGAGTGCTGAAATTAGTGTCACAACCATATTTCAACATTGAAACAACGTCAGCTTTCAACGTTGGATCAATGTTACTTGATCAACGTCAAGTCAACGTTGAATATTGGTTGCGACTCTAACTCAACCAAACTTCAATGTTGTTACAACGTCAAATATCAACGTTGATTCAATGTGGCTAAATCAACGTTGAATCAACGTTGAATTTTGGTTGTTCAACGTCGCAACCACAATTCAACCAAAATTCAACGTTGAAACAACGTCATGTGTCTGCTGGGGTAAGACGCAGGTCCAACATCGCTTCAAAGCCAAGATTCCTGTTTTGATTCATTGAACTCTTATTTTTCCCTACTCCTTCCCCTGCTGGCCACCTGAAAGTAAAATCTATGTGATATAAGCAAGATGGTTAATAAAAGTCGGCAAAGGAATGGAGGCGGCAGTTGACCCCCCACCTGTGCCGATTCACCCGAACATATGCACTAAATATTGGTACTTATGTGCTGGCCCCTGCATAGTGCCAAGGGGTGTTTAAGGGCTCAGCACATATGCTTTATATATTATATTATATTATCATTGTGTACATTGTCAATAAAATCCGGCAGGGAGCATATATGTCGCTCCCTGTCCAGTTTCAATTCTACTCTCTATCTCTTTGTGGTGATTCGGCAAGACATAGGCTAAGGGCCTATTACTATTATTAAGATATCATGTACATGCCATAGAAATATTATTTTCAACAAATTGCCTTGTCATGAAACGTGCGTGTTTGGTACTGGTTGCAGTATTTGCCTCGTGAATAGTTAATGTTTCAAAATGGACTTTCTGAACTAAGTAACGGCTATTTATGAATTTTTGATCAACTGACTCACCATTTTAATTTCGTCATTGACGCGTTACAAAAAACCGCAAGTAAAAAAAACAAAACAAACAAACAAAAAAGGTGCAGTGGTCTGAATGCAATTATGAACTTTGTAGATACGAATCAATGACGGCGAAACGTACTAACCCGCTTGTTACCCGCTGGAAAATGAAACCAAGACCACGTTCTGGGGATTCAACAAAGAGACTTCCGCAAATTAAACCAACTGACAAAGTTGCATCATCCGTCATGTTTTCGTGAATTCTGGTAGATGTAGGCCTATTTGTACATTCTTGTTTTATGTTTCCGTTTATTGTCGCCCATATTTCTTTCTTTTTTTTTTTTTTTTTTTTTTTTAATTTCTTTCTCTTGTTGTTCTTATTGTTACTTTCTTTGGTGGGGGAGGGAGGGGACGGTTGTTTTGATCCCATGAAATCGAGCCAGAATTGAAAACATCACAACCGAAATGGGCGTTATGGCGGTCATAAGCAGCACCTGGTTTGCCTCAATAACGTATAGGTTTGAGGGCAAAGGTCAATTTCAATTCTTGTTCTAACTTGTTAGGTTGCTAAACGTACCACATCTTAACATGAAAGCTTACAGAAAATCGATACCTTGTCAGTTGATCTAAAATCTCTATCCAAATATAACAAATGTAATGTTTACATCCACCTACATACATTTTCACTATTAATTCATTATTTTAACAAATTACTATATTGACATGACACCTGTGTATGAAGTCTTCATTCTGGTGTGCTGACTAATAATCAAACTTTGTCAGAGTTACATATTTGAGGTAAGACACAAATTAAATACAGTATACATCATGGAGTACGTGGGTACAATCCGCAAAAAGAGGCCAAACCTCACAAATGCTATGGTTTAATTATTTCAGACTCTCTGTTGACATACAGGGTATTCAAATTTCAAAACAGAACCAAAACGAAGGTACATAAACCAGCAAGCAATGAAGTTTGGCCCCAAGTTAGGCCAATGTAATGTAGCATGGACATTTTTCAATGATTCCTCCCTGAATGCAGACTTAAACTCGGCTTTCTTTATTAAAAAAAAGGGGGGGGGGATGATAGAATAAATACATTAGCCATAGGTTGTCAATGTCGACAAGGTGGATAACAATTTAGCGCGCTTTGAATGAGACATAGATACAACTTGTATTTTGCAGCTAATATGCTTAACTGTGCGCTACTCGAAATAACTGAGATGTGACATATTCTGCTGCAGTAGAATGGTAAAGTTGTCATCTCAATTCACTTATAATACCCGAGGTATGTATGGCACTAATGCACCTGTCATCCCCAATGTATCCACACTTGTCATTGTCACTCAGTGGCGCCATAGCAATCAACATGGCTGTCCCCGCCCATTGTAGTCGTTGGCTAAAATGTGTCTGACATAAAGTAAATGAATCCTTTACCTTTACCTTTACCTTTACATTGTTTTCAATAGTAGGATACTTGCATGTAACTGTAAATAAATAAATGAAAGTATGATAAATATACAATAAATTTATAAGGGTATAGTTCAGTCGATTTTTCGAAGCCAAAAGGCATGTTGAATGGCTGGCACTGCACTCACTGGCAGCGTTTGACGCTACACCAGGTAGTCCACCAAGATCTCTCCGAAATAAGATGGGTACTTTGTTGCTTTTAGCACGACAGCTACTGCTACCTGCATATACAAGGATTTAAAGTCCAACGAAGAAATTGGGATGAGAAGAGACAAAAGTAGAAAATAGTCAACTGATCCTTGACGCCTTGATTTTGGCATATCATTTTGGTTTTGCTTTATGCCACTCACTGTTGTCTTCGCAACGAAAGTCGAGGTGGTTCTAGAATGTTTCATATTATTGCCTGTAGAGCTTTGGTTAAACGTAATTCTTAGTCCCACTTGGATACAAAGACAAGAGCTCAAAGATGTATATCCAAAGGTCGGGGGGGGGGCTGTTTTGCCTTACTTTGACACGAAATTTAGAAGAAAAAAAATAGGTGTACGTGAGGATATCGTTCCAATTTAATACACTATCCATGGTGAAACAGAACTACAAATTTATGACATGTACCAGAAACTGCAACAGTTTAAAATTTGCAAGCACTGATTCCAAATTTACTCAATATACATAAAAATTATGTTGTCTGTTAGAAGACACCCGTGTAAACCCCTTCTTTTCAATAAGGATCACCATCCACACAATTCTGCAACTAGACAATTGCGCGGATATCTATAGATAAAAACAAATCTGTATGCCTGAAATAACCAGCACCCATAGTCCAAACAACATAATTTATCACAGTATTTCAGAAAATGTAGTTGCAGTATGATGTCGTGCTGAACAATACGAACTGAATTTTGGATCTGTCTGAAGTGTAATCAATGACAACGTAGCCAGACGTTACGAGCTCAGCCGTCAAAAAGTGCAGCACAAGAGCAAAAATTGCAGCATGGTAGTAAAAATTGCAGCATGGCAGTAAAAATTGCAGCATAGGTGTCAAAAGTACAACTGTATACTAAATTTCCAACTGTTTACAACAGAGCTTGCCTCCTAAGCATCCCTCAGACTCGCTATTGCTTTCTTATGTGGGCGCTCGTCAAATACAGTTAATCGTCCAACTGCGCCTTGGGAATATGCCAAACCTTGAAAACGGAGATCCATTTTCCTCCCATTTATTAACCATTTCCCTCAAATCTGAAATCGTGGATATGCTGAAGCCATGAGTATGGAAAAACAGGTATGTCAAATATCAACTGTGGTCGCCATCTATATCGAAGCTATTCGGATGTAGCAGCAGCAAATCAGCAAGAACGTGATGCAGCAACAAAACCACAATGCATATATGCGTAAGTAACTTTCTTTTCCTAACAGTTATGCAAGTTTGGTGAAATTACGTTTGATCAGTAAACAGCAAATAGGAGACTAAGGAGACTAAGGTCCATGGCAGTACTTTTCATGGGCATTAGTAAATAATCTTGTAAAAGTGGTGAAGGATTGGTGTGCCAAAATAGACGTGGGTGATAAAAGCACAAGTTTAGTCTACTTACGTCATGTAAATTAGCACAAGTAAAGTGCATACTCATGGTATCATGCATACTCATGGCTTCATTTGTTTTTCAAATCACATTCAGAGAAATTATATCTTTATGCATTGGTCGTTTTCATACTATTATTGAAAATTGTGTTGGAAAATACTCATGCAACACATTTGGGGGGCAATTTGTAAATCATTATGCAGTATTTGATACTTTTCATCTATTAACATGTAATTTGATATAAAGAAGCATACTATAATCTTCAAAAAATGAAGCCTAAATGAAAGTGCATGTGCCAATTTAACATGATTTACATTCAAAAGCATAAAAGCCATATGTTGAGCTATAATTTGATGATAAAATTTTTATGGGGTTAGAAATACTGATGCATGTTCATGGTTTCTATAAAATATGGAATCAAAATTCAGAGAGGTTATATCTTTCTACAATTGATCGTTTAATATCATTTCAAGAATTTGATGAGGGCACTTACATATTACTTTTTAGGGATGATTTAAGAAATATTGCTTTTATGAAATAACGGATTACTCTATTGCTATTTAAAAAAACTCTAATCAAACTTCACAAAACACTAAAATTATGAAAAAACTAAAGGCTAAGGTGCCAAGTCAGCATTATTCACGTTCAAATAATAAAAATATACATGGCCAAAAAAGTTTTGTTTTAAGGCTTAACTGGTCATAAATATATCAGTATATACTCCTGATTGCATGTACCAAACTACAATGAAATGTAATAAAGTTTTCAAGTAGAGTGGTACCTGCTGTATGCATCCACTGCCGTGAGCAGCCACATTGTTTTTTGTGGTAACTAGGCTTGGACATAGGAGTCAATTTCTTTGTGAAATTTACCTGTGGTGACAGGTCACCTGCTGTATGTGGCCACTTTTTCTTGGCAGCAGGAGTGGCCACATACAGCAGGTACCACTGTATATCGAAAATTCCTAGCCTTAAACCTTACACATTTATTTCTTTTGCCTTTTGCAATCTTCCCTAAAGTGTGAACATTTAAAATAGAATTTAATTTTACATGGATATTGCTCATGGATTTTTATTACTACATTCTTTATTTCCAGCATGCTCGTCAAAATACCTTTTAGCAGACTGTACACTGAGTGAAAAGGAAGCCATGACAAGTGTATCTGAAGATAAAGATATGCTTCCAAAGAGACGAGCAAAAGTCTATGACTATAGTTTGGTGAAGATCATGCTAATGAAAGCAAAGAAGCCCCTGCATTATGTTGGAAAAAGTATTGAGCCTTAATCAGATGATGAAGATGATGACTTAATGGTTTCCTTTTACCGGCAAAGCCGAAAAGAGAAAGGAACGTTAGTTGAACCTGGAATTGAAAACATCGCTCCAATATAAAAGCAAAATGATATTGTCATGTTTCTTTCTCGCCAAAAGAGTGTGGGTAGCACATGAAGAGTTGACAGATGTTTGCATATCAATGTCGACCTCGCCAAATACAACTGTCATTAGAACTCAAATTCAAATGCACTAGTTTAAAATCTGATTATGCGCTGGAAATAATGGAAATTGGTGCTGTAGTCTGCTAGTCATTGAAAACATGATAAGAAGCATGGGGCTTAACTTTGCATAATCTTTGAGGGACACGACGATTTGTGGTTCCATCAAGAACTAATAGGTGTTTTTGCAGATTTCTTTTTACGAGTTTTGCAATGTTAGTTACGATTGACTTTAATTATATTTTATACGAAAGACACCAATGCTAGAGGCCAAATCCTTATGAGACATAAAGTTTGAATAAAGTACATTTAGTTAAATGTCTGGAAAAAAAATATTTGAGAGAAAAGGCTCAGTGAGCCATTTTTTTTACTCAGTTTACCATTAAAATTATACTTTTCTAAACAAGAGTCATGTTATTTTACCTATAGGTATACTGATAGAATAATACTTTTAAAAATAAAACCATGGGTATGCATGAAGCCGTGAGTATGCGTTGTTTTCTTTATTCTTGAAAACATTTTTGAAGGCATTGAATCTGTGTACTATACCCACATATCTTGTGCACATTGTCCAGGTTATATTGAAGACCTATACAATATAATATAATTATTTCTAAACCTTTTTATTCCTATTATGGCAGAAAATGTGAAACTATGAGTATGCCAGCTTATCCTGGCAAAAATTAAAAGCATTAAGAAAATGAACAGTTTAATCAGCAAAAGAGGCATGCGAGAATGCTCATTAAAAACCAAAACTCTTAATAAAATGTTCTTGAAGGTTATGTTCCTGATTTTGGCGTCACGTAATTCCTGAGACGAATGCTAAAGTTTATTTTAATGAAACCGTGGATATGCATTATTAAATTGCTTTATAGTTTAAATATATGAAACATATGTCGACAGTGCATATCCCTTTAGATTTGTATGCTTTTCCAGATACTCTGTGATTCACTTTGTCCAGAAATCATGGACTAGCATAATGGTGACAAGAAGTGTAAGATCGTCATGTTTATTAGAGTGTAAAATTGTCAGTGATACCAATTATTTTCACATTACATCTTTAAATGTAGAAATAAGATATTTTTCCATAATGCAGTCTATAATAAAGTACATGATGTACAGAGAATAAAAATATATCAAGAAATGTCTTGTAGAATTTTTCATCATAATCACTTCATACTAAAATAAATAAGTCGTGTGCATACTCATGGTTTCAAGTAGTTTGTATCTTAATTTTCCGTGCATCCATACAGTTCTAATTTTCGGAATTAAGTTACCCAAATTTTTCCACAACCTCCCGTGGGTGCACGGTTGGCCGAGCGGTAAGACGCTCGCCTTTCACCTCTGCGACCCGGGTTCGATTCTCGTCCTGGGCAGCATGTGGAAAAAGTTCCTACCACTTTAACCGTGCACGGTGGTTTTCTCCGAGTTCTTCGGTTTCCTCCACTAGGCAAGGTAGGAAGTATACGCCAACATCTGTGCCATGGAGAGTGACTCGATAAGTCAATGCTTGACTTCTTTCACAATCCATGTAAAACAAATGTGTCTATACTTTTTATACTAACATGTATACATTATATACGCAAAAGATAGTAATCCTAGCATAAAGTTTAAAAAAACCATGTCTGAACCCCATTTGTTGACGTTTCGTGACAACTGGCCAGGTATTCGTAACTCGAGTGCCTTGCTCTTCATGTAGCACATATTGCAACAGAGGAGTGCTTAAAAATTAACACGAACGGACTGTCTTATGTCTAGGCACACATACTTAATGACGTGTCGAACGACTTGGCGGCGGCATACTAACATATCTGGATGCAAATATTGTAAACTTTTGCTAATAAATGGCGAAATAAGATAAATGACTTGCAGGAAAATGGGATACATATTTGAAACCTTCAAGCCCTTTTTACATTTATTTAATCAATCTTAGTGGACAGAAGTTGCAAAAAAGGAAAATTTAGAGCTTCTAATTTGGTTTCTTTATATTTTGTTTGACAAATATTTCAAATTTCCTAAAAAAAAGTGTTATTATGAGAAATATATTTTCACCAACTAAAGTATGGATTCAGAAAGAGTAATTGATATCAACAGTTACGTCTACCGAACTAGATAATTTTGGAGGTTTAGAACCTGAGAGGCTTATTTTTTATTTTACGATTTCAAGCTTGCAAACTGAAAGGAAATTCTTCAGGTCAAATGTATTTATGGAGATGGAAGCATTCCATAGTGTATCTTTTTGTGATTGGACGGTGTTGCAGTGCATATTTTTTAAATGGAATGTGTATTCCCCAGTGTCGATTAATTTGTAACAGCCAGATTCTTTCAGCAAGTAATTCTACAACAAACAGTGCAGCATAAGGGGATCAGGCTTGTAAATGGATTTTTGCGTGTCTTGACCCCAAATGTAAGTATGGGATTTGACAGGGGATACAAATTTAATCTATTTAACAATACTGAGCTCCCATATGTTGAGTAACATAGGAGTAACAAACAATAGCCAGCATTTTGATTGCAACCATAGTCAGAAGTTATAAAAATATGGATACGTGTACATATACACATGGAGTGCAAAGAGTTCGGACTGCGGAATAGGATGTGGACTACCAGGAAGTGGTTCTGGACGAGTAGACACAAGTACAATATTGATATTTGTAAAAGAAAAAAATCACCCATCTCAAAATAATTTCCCTGGGTGATCACGTTTCCTTTTCAAATTAAACATGATATGATACTGTCAACTTCCCTATATGTAATATGTCATGAGTTTCTTAAAGCGATTCAAACTATTCATAATGACTTTATGAAAAATATATTTATGGCAATGTAATTGGATGGGGTGTATGGTACAAATTTCATGCATGAAAATTGAGTTTTAGTTGAGATCTGAAACTTTTCAACAGTTTCCTACCGTGTGAACAATGATAGTCATGACAGTCCCTACCGTTACTGAAATGTTAGATGAACATTCACAAAATATGAACAAATCATGATCTGATGTGAAAACTTGGCAAGGCCCACCTAAAGTAAACTCACACGAATTTGATAAGTTTTGATGCAGACAAAATGTGAATTTTTGAAGGACATATAAACGATCCTAGAAGCTAAAAACCCGGCCATGAACGTGTTTCAAGACTCGCCCTTATGTGCATACAATTACACATGGTGCCAACAACGTGTTGATAGAACACAAGCTAGTCAAAAGAAATCATGCGATCCACACAGTTCAGTTTTGATTGCATTTATTATCATTTATATGGTACGGACACAATATTCCATCCCTGTGAATGGCTTCGCAAGGTGAAAAGGTTTTATTTGACAATCAACCTTGCAAGCTAGTGACTACAGATATGTTATGTAAATATACAGTATACCAGCTGCCCTGCTTTAATGAACTGAAAAAAGTTTTTGTGCAGGGTGGGCTCGAGCTTTGGACTGATACACAATATGGAAATTATGTGCATATTCAGCACATTTTTAAATCAGTCCTTTACTTTGTGCAATTTGATGAAAACCATTTCCATTGCTACCATAGAATACTAGATTTTTGTGACGATCACTGGGTTTTGTTGCTGCATTTTACAGAAAAATGGATGCAACATAGCTGAATTAAGTTTTACATACAGCCTGGTATTCTTCGAACTGCATCAGGTAAATCTTGTCTGTTTCACACCTATGCTTGAATACGAGGGTTGTGTTAATAGTTAATCCTAGGTTGATCTAGATATATTCAATTCAATTAAGTGTTAACATTTCAAAGTCTTGGAGATATAGGAAAAAAAATTAATAGAGCACCTGGTTTCAGAGGAGACATTAATGCCCCCCCCCCCCGCAAAAAAAAAAAAAAGAAAAAAAAGAAAAAAAAAAAAAAAAACCATGAAAATATGTAATTCAGTGGCATGTGGCCTATTAAGTACACGCAATAGAAATCCAAGATATGTCCCTAACAAGTTTAAGGCAATTACCTAAATGTATGCATACCAACCTTGCTGTCATTTGGGAGAAAATGATAATCACAAAACCACCCCCCCCCCCCCCAAAAAAAAATGCAGCACAAATTGTTAACCACATTAAATATCCAGGAGTATGGCCATGCAATTCCAGAGCAATATGCCGCGTGGTCTTTAGATTTTTCGAGCTCGTGTATACAACGCTTTCATTTGGTCCCAAAACAAGAGATTTAGCATTCCCTGTGTTGGAGCTAATTTAGCTCTTGCAATGTATGCCACTCTACCACATTACACCATGGTCGCATGGAATGCCTGGAACAACTAGTTCATTAATGTGCACACTTATAGGTTATATGTGCACAATTGACATGATTGAAACTCTTTACATCTGCTTTTGACATGATAGTTAGGCCAAGAAATGGCTGCTGGTAGGTAGTGCTCATCTTGACAAAGCTGATCCACTTACACCTGTGAGGACAACACTATGTACTTGAAGTCACTGGCTCAAGAATAATTAATGACCTGCGACCGCCATTAAGAGGCAGACTTTCTCCTTGCTTTTCTTGACAGGAAAGAAACACACCAGGTGTCTTTTGATGTAATACATTTCACCGGAAATATAAAGCTATTTCTGGCATTCTCTTATGTTCTTCCCATTCACCACCTTTTGTGTGGTTTCCTGAAGTTTTGAAATACTCCTGTAAACACAATGGGTCCACCGGTTCCTGGGAAACCTTGTTGACCTGAAGGTCCAGTTGCTGCTGTAAATCCAGCTGGACCTCTGGGGCCTCCAGTCCCACCTGATATTCAGCACACTTAGTGTAGTTACCTGGAGCTCTATAATACTTATTGGAGAAGATTGACAAGATTGAAAAAAAACTGCCCTTGTATCAGCATCCACTAGATCACAATCTTAATCATGTTAATATCAACTGCTTTGAATGATCATGTTTACAGCATCTGTCTGCGCATTATGCAGTAAGCAAGCCTCTTGTCGGGTATTAATGCTGAAAATACTGCAACAGTAACACTGAGGTAATATGGTGCATCCAGCCTGATGCAGATTTGAAAAACGTTTTCACAACCAGCTGAATACACATGAAGTGACATCTGCATGCATTTCATTAGCACTAATTGCAGCACAATGGTAATGTCTTTCTACTCCTCAGGCTTTATGTTTATACTTCAATGATAACTTCTCCCTATTTATTTTTTTTGAGCAGCCCACTGTAAACTTCATTACCACTTTTACCTGTACAACTTGTACCGTGTTTTCATTGTAACAGTGTAATTCGCATATTTCAACCAAGAGCATGAACAGGAACTTGGGAGACACAATGTCAAATCATGATAAACACTTGGAAACTAAGAAACACTTTCCCTGTCTCCAACCTATCCATGTACAGCTTCCTTACAATATGCATATTTTGGTTGTAGGTATTTTGAAATTCATAACCCTTTGTTTACTAGTGCAGTAAAACCTGTTTTGAGATACCCCTCCTTTGGGAGACCACCTGCCTTTTGCAACCCCTTTTCTTGTGCAAAAACACATTCCAATAATTTACCTGTTTTGGGAGACCGCCTGCAGAACCTGACCAGTGACCACCCACAATAGCCCCAAGAGACCACTTATCTAGCCACAAATACCCCATTTAGATAAGTAAAATCAACCAATTTTGGCAAGATTACTAAAACTGTTTTGATAAAATAAGTTTACAAAAACTAAATATGTTCATGATATCAAACAAAAAATTAACATTTGGCTGCCAGATGGAATCAGGTATAATAAATGTAGAAACATGCAGTCTAAATTAAGGATTGAAATTCAAACTTGAGGTCTGTTGTTGGTCAGGTGGCACAACAATCAACCCTTCTTTGAAAGACCACCTGCTTTATGTGACCACTTTTGGGTGTGTCCCAGGGGTTCTCTCTCTAAACAGGTTTCACTGTATTTCATCATATTCAACAGCATACATGTATCAGTGATCCCACAAATCTGGTAAAATTAAATCTTGGTATCAAATTGAGACCAATTTGGGTTGGTTTTGCTAATCACGATCCAAGCAAATAACAGCTCACTTAAATTAGAAACATGATTTATCAAATTCATGTTCACTGGAAATTACTTTGGGCAAATCAATGTGCAGTTTACATACATGTATTTCAAGGTCCACACTCTTATGTGTGTGTGTTGTCATGTTGCCTGCAGCAACCTGAAATAATTTCATCAAGTACTTAAGAACCAGACACAGTGCAAATTTGGCAGAACCGCAACATACTAATTTTTCACATCCGCAACCCAGGTTCGCTTCTCAGCCATGTAAGCAAGCAGAGAGAGTTCACTAGGATTACGCTATCCATCATAAAAATTACCAGTGGCTAAAAAAGGGAAGATTTGGCTGGAATAATTTTGTAACCTTAAACCACATTTGGCTCATTAGATTTCAGAAAATTATTGTACATGTATATTTTTGATACTGATACATCAATATAAAGTATATTACTTGAAAGTGTAAAGGACAAGCTAAGAGAAACCTATGCAACATTTTTTTTTTTTAAGTTTTAGCTGCGAAAAGCCAGTATTTGGCCACGACCTAGACGAAGCCAGTATTTGGCCAAGACCTAGACGTAATTTGAGCCAAATTGGCTAGTGTGATGAAATTCCAAGTGCAAGCCTAAGAAGTTCACGCTATTGTGACTGTGCATGGAGACTTTCAAGTCCTTTGGTTTCTTACACGAGAGGGTAGGAAGTACATGTACACCAAAGAGAGTGGCTTCTTTAATACTTGACTTTTACACAATCTGCATGCAACAAATGGGTCGCACTTATATAGGCACTTCTAAGTCCACTTTCCAGTTTCCTTCTTTCTGTTTTTTTATTTTAATCAGCATATGCATCTTAGACCATTGCAAAATTCTTACCATTTGTCATAAAACATTGAAAATAATTTTACTTGATGCTATTTACCACTTGCATCAACAAAAGCCAAGGTGACAGAAGAGATGATTAACTTAACAGCATATTAGTGAAGACCTTTTGCTGCTGCAATGTGCATGTGGCTGAAAGACATCACATGACCAGAAAGGTACTATGTTCTGCCACCTCTGCAAATTTAGTGGCTGTGTTCCAACATTCATTGCCTGCATGAGAGTGACATGGCTGTTACATGCAAGCTGTTTTCCAGCCAAAGCGTCCATTATACGTATTCTGCTTCATCTCCCAACCATGCCATAAATACAAAGAAATACATCAAATTAAAGATCTGTAACTAAATGCTGTTTGAAACTGAATTATGATGACATACGTGTATATGGATACATCAACAAACTATCAAATCTCACCGGACAAAATCAAATATAATATACTTGTTCTCAAAAAGGTACATACATGTGTAAGTACTCACTAAATAATCTGTGCTTTATGAAAACCTACAAAATGGGAACACTTGGGGCATGAACAAAAATATAAGGAATTTCTTTGAAATTGTGGTTCTCTTATTTTTGCCGACACTTTTTAGATATTAATTTGTCCATTACAAATTGCTTTATATCCATAAAAAGCATCCAAACAAGTTCAATTTTATTCCCAGAAGAGTACCCCTATAGGTCACTCTTGGAACTACAGTACATACAATGATCCAATTATCTCTCTTGTGGCATGAACAATTGGGACAAGATTGCTTGATTTTTGTGTGATACAGTGGAGTCATTCTCCCTGGGCTAATACATGTAAATAACAGAATCAAGAAATTTCCTTGCATTTTTTGGGTCATGATACAAACCTAGTGCACTATATTCTGTAGTATACTAAGTTAAACATACTTGTACATTGTTTATTGAAACAACATCATTATTGCTCTAATGAGAATTAAGTCAAACCCCAACCTTGCAAAAAAAGACAAAGAAAAGCAGAAGAAAGAAAAAAGAAGAGAAAGACTGCTCATGTGCAAGGAAAGAGACATAGTCTAATTTTTGGTGAACCTTACACCTGTAGTCTGCTGAATGTTTGGGGAAACCAGCAAATGACAGTTTACCAATCCCTCTCATACCAAGGGTGCACAATGGGACTGCGACACCTCCGACTTCCTGGGACTAGAACACTCCCAATAAAATGTATGCTCCAAAGTCAGATGGAGGCAATGCTGCACACTGACCTCACAGCAGATGTGAAAAACACAATCCCCCCAAAATGGGAGAGGGGAATGGTTCTTACCCAGGCTTAGTGTCATTGGTCTCATCTGCTACCCTTTTTTTATTCTTGCCCCCAAATTTCTAAATCAGGAATCTGGGGAAGACAATTAGTGGTCATACAATAATGACTAGACATGTGCCTCAACATGTTAAATGGAAGCCAAAGCTGATGATCAGTGGTCACCACAGTGGATCAGATTGGATGATCTACACAACACCCTGGGAGGTTAAACTAAAAGTCTATGTTATAAAGGTTAGAATGGCATCAAAAATTGGGAGGTAAAGCTCCGTTGAAGTGAAGAACAGTTACATCAAATTAAGCTGGAAAAGTGTGTTTGCAAACAATATGGGAATCACCAACACAACTGAGGATTATGGATAATGTACTACAGTACCTAGAGTGGCCTGTCAGTGCAGTCTGGTTGTAATTCTTGTCTGAAATGTATTTGCATGCTACACATACTTCCCTTGGAAAAACCATTTCCAATGGAAATAACACTGATGTTATTGCCTACATGTACATCTTTATCCCGACATAAATAAATACGTGCAGTACCTTAACTCAGTTACAACAGTAATAATACTAGTAACAATAATACATACAGTGAACCTCTTCGAAGCTTCATATTCCAGTAGCCATTACATATGTTAGACTTTAAGACCACTCTGTTTTACCGGGGTCTCACTATTTAGCCAACTTTGGGCACTGATATACAAACTCGAATGACCAGTTATAGCAATTCACTGTCCACTGTATTTTGTAATTCCATCAGTGCAAAGCATGGAAAAAAGGATAACGACTGTAACCCGATCTTCACAGTGTCACACATGTTAAAAGTGGGCTTAGTGTACCATAAACCCTCTTTCCAAGTCATTTATAGTTTATTATTGTATTGATGACATGTATCTCAGTTAAATAAAATACCTTTTTAATAAACCAAGTACAGATACCTGCATGAACTTGTACACTAAAAGTGGTTTTCTTCCAATTCCATGCACTCAGTGCATAAATGTATGCTTTTCTTTACTTTCTGTACTATACGGCCATAATGTATGCTGATGTAGCATGGCACATGAGCATCAAACATCCTGCTCCTGTACCCATTCACTTAAGGAATACATGAAAATTTATTCCTTGACAGCAGCTTCTCTGGAATCTTATGTGAAATATGGAAGCATGTGGACACTTGGCTGTGCATATAATAATGAACATAACAGTCAGTTATGTGTCCTGGTTTTAGTCACTGTCACTGCTCGATTCACTTAGCTGAAGATCTTCACCTGAAACAAATCAAAAGCAAAAAGGGCTTGCATGAAAAAGCAAAAAAAAAAAAGAAAAGAAGAGAAAACATAAAATGGATTGGCAGAATGGCAGATTTTCATGTACTTTAATGTATTTCACCTTTGATTCTACATGGTACGTACATGTACATATAGTGCATGTAATTGCAAGAACAAATACTGGCTGATACTTACCTTCCAAAGACCTCACTTACGTTCGAGTGAATCAGAAGTACAAGCAGTTTAATTTTTGCTTCATACATTTTTTTTAACTGAATTTGAGCATAGTTAGTGCAGGGTTTCTTGTAATCTGCCAAGAGCAAAATAATCTGACGAATGTATAAAAAATAATTATGTTTCTTGAGTTATAGATTTTCCAATGTTCAGCAATGCCCATGGACTGACAACATGGCAAAGTTGAATCACCTGCTGCATGATCATCAAAAGTAAATGTGTAGTGCAGTTACAACCAAGTAACATTTCCCTGCCAAACTCCCTGCAACAGAAGCGAGCTTCACTGCCTAACTGAAGCAACTTAAAAACCATGTTGACTTTTGTGAAATAATTCATATGAAATAAGATACTTAAACAATAATACACTCAGCTGGTGTACACCTTTCATAAACATCTTAATCTGTTTACATCCTTTTCTGCATATACATTGTACATATAGTACATGTATATAAGCTTCATTACATGTCAATTCTCCAGAAATGCTTAAGGTGTATCTGTTTTATTTTTAAGCTGGGAATACAGACAGAGGATCCAAAATGGCACCATCAGATGTTCTACCACAGATAATTAACTGACAGACACACAGCTTTATACAACAGTTTCAAATTTGATAAGATTCTTAAAATTTCCTTGAGTACGTACATGTATTTCTAATGAAGGGATCTGTGAGTATTGATCATGTGTTTTTCATTTTTATTTACACTGTTTTGGTTCCATGTTTATGCTTCTGGAATTTGGAATGAAACCCAGAAAATCAGTGTCCCAAAACCTGGGTACTTCATTTTATGATATATTTTTTCATTTTCTTGAAATCATTAAATTTTATTATTTCTTTATCTTTCTTTCCAAGAATGAAGTATACAAAATAGTAAATACTCACTTATGATGTTGGAATAATGTTGACTGCTTTGCAGTGAATGTTCACTCTCTGTTGCCCCTGAAAAAAAATAGAACAAGTTATGACAGATGACCAAGTTGTTAGTTTTACTGTAAAACAGTTCTTGGATCAGTAGATGTCTTTCAGAAAAATCCCCCCTCCCTCCAAAAAAAAAAAAAAAAAAACAAAAAGAAGGAAAAAAAAAAAAAGAAGCTTTTGATATCTAAAGTCAGTGGATAGAATGTACACTCAGTTTGTTGTCTTATTATATATCATATATTAATAAGTTCTATGCTCATTTTTCCATCCAGGGTAAATGCTTATGAGGGAAACAGAATAAATTCCCCATTTTAACAGCTGCATACAAAAAATGAATGCAAAAACATACGCTGTCCTTCAAATTACCAGACCTATTGTACTACACAAATATTCTGGATAATACATTGACAAAATAATAATAGATGAATTCCCAAGTATCTTCACAGAGGAAGGTACAGACCTGCCCATTTACTACTGCAGCTTAATTCTTTAATAAACTGGACATAGACCATCACTAGAACCCCCTGAGATGGCCAAGTACAGAGGAGTGGTCACAATGTCCACTTTATGATGTCATAAAACTGAGTTGGTGCTACATGGCTTCTCTCACTGCAAAATAGAACGTAGCAACCCCTGTTTATGTTATTATTAATACAGTGTTAGCAGCCATTAAATTTTCAGTGCCTGACAAGCCCCACACAGGGGCGAAACCGGTCGCACTTGGAGTGCTGTCACCATTTTGTTGCTTTTACCAACTTGAAGTCTTATTATATAGAGCTAACACTACCCCTACACTAAGAGAAGCATATGCAGTTTAGGAGAACTGCATGACACACAAATGTGTACATGTATATCTGAAAATGTATCTGAAATATTCCCACAGAAAATAATTATGCAAGACATACAAGACCACAGGTTAAGGGTGGACATAGATGTAAAAATTAGGTATGAGAAGTATGCACCATAGAAACACAGTAATAGCATAAAGGTAGGCCTATGCACATGTGAGTTAAGAAGGCACCATCAGAGAAAAAAATAGCCCTCAAGGTTACAGATTTACTTGGAATTGGTGCCTAAACTGGGATAAGGGGGGAAAATTGCGAATTGGGAGTGGCCCTCAGGAAATAAATCCTGTGAAATGATGTTTTTAAGACATTTGCAGGTATTTTTTATGCTTTTAACCTCATCTTTCTCATTGCATTCATGACAAATTTCTCTTCTTTGGGTTCTGTGTCTTCTAAGCCATGAGAGACAGCACAATGGTTTAATTTGTTCTAATTGCATTCAGAAGCTTACAAGGAGCTACAATATGTGAAACTTTGTGAAATAGGCATTCATAGTAATACACTATTAAACAACACATTATCTTAAACGTAATGAAAAGAGTAAAAAGCACATCTCGACAAAGCAGCCATTAACATGATTAAAACCTGGTCATCAAGACAAGCCATGATTGTAAATTCATACTTGTGGATTTTTTCCAGCAATTTCATATTTTCTTATAATTACCCCTGGCAACTAAAGCAAGCTTTCATTAAGGCTGGTTACACTGCTTTACAGATCAGATTACTACATGTATTGCCTTTCTTATGATATTGAATGTAATTCTGTGTACTGCAACATATTGAGTCAAACACGACATGCTTGCTACCATCAAATGCCTAATTATGCGCATTTCGACAGGGACATTTTTAATGTTGAATGGGTTGCGAACAGCAAACATTGATTGTATGTTGACATCTGCACCTGCCCAGTATCTAACCATACATATTATTTTTAAGCATATCATCAACAACAACAAAAATTACTTTTATGAGAAACTATAGGCATAATTCTAGCAAGAACATTCAAGCCACTTATCTGCTCATTCTTTAAAAAATGTGGCACTCTTTAGTAAATTTACCATGTTTGCTCATGCAGTTCTATGACAGAATTTTATTCCTACACGTATCTCTACAAACATAGGTTCCAATACTCACTCAGTGAACAACACAAGAGCAAGGCTATAGCAATTCACTGGAATTTTATAATGTTTATACATCACAAACCTTTCCATCAGAATCCCATTATGTAATGCAAGAAAAGGGTACTTGTCATAATTTCTGTTTTGAACACATAATGCCCCATGGATTAACAATATATACAGCTTGCTATTTTTTCTGCACTACTAACAGGTTTTGATGCATGACATTCACCATTTTTCTCCAATGAAGAAAAGCAAAACTTTATAGTTGTATTGCAAGTACAGAATGATAGGCAGAATTGATGAAACAGCTCCACCATGCATGCAATAGTGGTATGCTTGACTATATCCTAGAGTGATACTACGTGTTTCAGTATGATACTTACCAGCATCATAAAAGTCTTGGTATCCTAAGAAATACATGGACCATGGCCACAAGACAGTCATACAATTTTATACATGTAGGCAGTCTTTACTACAGAAATGTATACATTTACAATGTTCACAAGACTTACATGCAAAATTAGGTGTTGAAGCCACACATTTGTGGAACTTGACATTGAAGAATATCTTTGCAAGACCCTATATGTGCATGCCCCGCAGTTAAAATATTACAGCAGTGGGAAATGGAAATCATGGCTTTAAAAAATGTCTGCACCCATGCCTTCTGTTGCAGTATGAAGCAAACTGGGGCTCATAGCGGTTGGAAACCAAATACTATATCATGATTTTGTTTCATATAATGAAGTCAAAAGTGGCAATGGGTAGAAGACACACATTTGTGGAACTTGACATTGAAGAATATCTTTGTAAGACCCTATATGTGCATGCCCTGCAATTAAAATATTACAGCAGTGGGAAATGGAAATCATGGCTTTAAAAAATGTCTGCACCCATGCCTTCTGTTGCAGTATGAAGCAAACTGGGGCTCATAGCGGCAAACTTGAAAATTAAAAAAGTGTAAAATATGACCCCAAAAATTGTACAATTGGCTTGAGAAAGTGTACAATATTCATTTAATGCTTTATGATAGTTATTTCCAACTGAAGAAATAACTGAAGTTTTATCTTGGGAATTTTTTCCATGTGTCCTAAATTACAATTGTTGCACAATGTCTTAAAATATATGCACAGGGTTTTTGCTTTATGAATAAATCAAAATGGAAACTGTATTGGAAGAAACTCCATGTGAATTTTTCTTGGTGTCACAACACTGTATTATTGGTAAACATTTTACTATAATTTGTTCATTTGATTGCACTGTTCATGTACCTATATTTAGTGCTTGAAAGCATGTTATGCCGAGAAGAAAAAAAATGTCCATAAAAACATACAGGCATAAAATAGAGCTGTCATTGTCAAACTAAATCTTACAAGTTGGCAGGTCTGCATATCACGACCAACCTGTGCCAGGACAGTGATATGAATGCTTGCTGCAATAACCTTTCATATTACTGTCCAATTGCTTTAGTTTCACTTTCCATATTCTCATCTTTTCACCTGAGACATGCTCCCATTAATTCAGAGGCTTTAATTGAAATTGGCAGTGGGAAAGGTTAAAGCAAGCAACATTTCACATACAGGCACTTTTTGGGGGCAACTTGAATAGGACAAAATCAAATGAACATTACCTTTCTGTGTGGTTGTCTCCTGTTCAGACTCTGAGTCACTGGAACTATCACTGCTCGATGACAGGCTGTCACTCATGGTCCCAACCGGTGACACCCCTTGTGTTGCTACAAGAATTCATACCACTGTCCATTAGCTAAAGTGATATACTGTACTTTCCTTTTCATACTCTGTATTAATCTAGTGTGTTAAACTGCATTTCCAAAGCAAGTGAGTGCATAAGATATTATAAAAGTGGTACCTATGATGGGCCTTTACCTTCATATGTAGATTCAAGCAGGGTTTACCAACTATGTGACACATGTTCATGAGCATTGACAATAAGATGAAGTGGCCAGAAACAATAGTTCGTGATGAATTTGGCAAATACAGTACAAGTATGATGTCAAAAGTACCCCCCACCCCCACACCCCCACAAATTCTGATTCCATAATGACCCAACATGCCAAACTCTAACTCCACAATATATCATAATATGAAGATATCCTAATAATCATGACTTGTGACTTGTATCAACCGAGAGAGGTCAACAGAGATTCAGATGGATCTTCTTACCGTTGATATAGAATATTCATTAGGATTACTACAAATGTAAACTGTGCTGGCCCACATAACACCATTGTAACCTAATTAACATACATGTACTGGTACAGCAGAATTTGTATTAAACATTCCCTGGGAATCAACTATGACATTGCCATTAATTGTTGATGTATATTTTGTACTTCTGATACATGTACTCATGTGCATCTTACATGTATCTTAGAACTTCAAAACTTTAGAGTTTAGAGATCGAAGCATCAGTTAGGATCAGCTTGGTTTGTGCATGACTGCAACATGCTCTTCTTTGAAAATAAGGATACATGAATTCACATCACCTGTTTGGCTTGACCTCATGCTGTTTTGTATTTGTGTCTTTTTGCCCAGAACCACTTCCTAGTAGTCAATATCCTATTCCGCAGTTCGAACTCTTTACTCTCCATAAGCTAACCTGTCCCTGTCTAACCTGTATATATATGGAATTACTATTGTCTATATTGCACACGTTCCTCTGTAAAATTTTGACATAGGCTGTATCAGCCCAAATAAATTAAAGGGTCTTCAGCGGGTAACTACTCAACATGTTTCGGAGCCTTTTACCTATATAACATGCTGTATTATTAGTATTCTATCATAAATGTGTTGTTGTACTTTCTATGCTTATCAAAGTATACTATATTAAAGGAAATAAGTATTAAAGTAAATACTGATGTCCACAAAGATACATGGCTGGGTCACATTTGGCAGAACATGAATGTCTCTCTCATTCTGTTCTCACCCATACATGTACTCACTAGACTGTGAATGCTCTGTGTCCCTCTTATTACTGCTACTGCTTGTTGTGCTATGAGAGTGGTGTGATGCTGCAGGCTGTTGGTGGGAACTACTGTGACTATGTTTCTTTTTATGTCTGCTGTTTGGTGATAACTTCATCTTGTTTTGGTCAGCTGCCATCTGCGCCATCTGCTGGGCTTTGCTGGAACCTTCCATTCTGTAAGTATTTTGTCACGTATACATATAAGATACATAATTATATCCCACAACAATTCTTTTTTTTTTCTTTGACCTTAGATTTATTTTGTTGTAGGTAATTTTAATAATAGCATTGTTACTCTAAATAAAACATAGTTACAATATTATAGATACATTAGTCCATGTACAAACATAAGTCTGGAAGTCATTTTTAAGTGTTGAAATTGATCAGATGTCTTGCTTACATTACTGTACAAAGACTAAAAGAGATATGGCTACAAATTCCAAGTGGAATAATGAAAAAAAATATACCTGCCACTTTTTTGTCCCCAGAGGTTTATCACCAGTGATGTTATAAATAAAAAGGAACATTGTGATACATGGAGAGCCATTTTTTCAAACTGGCAATATCATTACAGGTACATCATCAGAGTGGTATTGTTTTTTTTTGTTTTTGTTTTTTTTCAGACCTGAATATTTCCAGCACAGTTTACCCTCTGGTGCCCTTTACCATGCTTACAGTATAATCCTTTAGCACACTTACTTGTTTACCATGTACATCTCTTTATAATTATGCCACAAATGTATCAGCATTAATATTGCAATTGGATTGGTTCACTTTTTAATGTACATCTACATGTATCTCTACATTAAGAAACTCCATCCATGGAAGTTAAACGTCAAATTTGTTCATAAAACCTGCACTTTATTTCCAAGGACATCTGTTCATTATAGAAGTAGCTTAACTGTTTACTTCTACACATACTGTTTGTTAACTTTTGTAACAATTTTGAATGTGACATAAGACTTTTTATAAAGCTGGGATCAAAGTGGTATATATTTCCTAGGTGTATGTTTCTCAGAGTAAGTTCACCATTATCTGATTACAGTGGTACCTCTCTTGAGAGACCCCTCTAATGAGAGACCACATATCTTTTTAAGACCGGTCTCTCAGAACACTGTGCTATCTTTTTCATGTTGTTGTACCTCTAATGAAAGACCACCTGTTTTGAGAGACCGCATTTTGACCCACCGTAGGGGTGGTCTCTCAAAAGAGGTACCACTGTACTTGTATGTTGAACATTTGGCAGTAGTATTTCTTAGATTAAGTATTTATATTGTGTTAAGTGTAAGTTTACCATTTACACACTCCACAAGATTTTTTATCATTGCCACAAGATACTTCTGCATGGCAGAATTGAACTTTTACCAGCTATGACCTCCTAATTACAGTCAATTATCAAACATATATCTATGATTGTACCCTGATCTGGTAATTTACACCCCAACAACTGTGTGCCAAATATCTTGAGTTATAACCATTTCTTGGCTCCCTTCCTTGGAGATTATTCAAACTTTTCATGGAATTAACTTGGCCCGCTGCCATTTTTGTGATTCTACAGTTAAATTACCAGCAAAGCAGGAGCTTGATAAGCTGCCACATACATGTCACATGGAATCTAACCTGGTTTTCTTCAGCTGTATGTTGTTCGACAGTTTTTCCAGCGTGAATTCCCCGGTAGTATGGTCTATGACTAGAACACATTCTTTTTGGACAGGTCTCTTGTTCCCTTTGTAAACTGTGTTTCCCCTGTTCTGTAAAGAGACAAGAGATGGGGAACATGAAGAAAACAATCAACATAAAGTAGAAAATAGCATGACATGGAAGGATGATACTGAGCAGCCCATGATTTTTTTCTTTTCTTTTTTTTTTTTGTCCATTTATAAGAAATTTATTATAAATCCTTAATAGAACAATGCAATTTCAAACTGGCAATACTGATATATATTGTGCAATATACAACTGTGCAAATGTGTGTGTGCGTGGTTTGCATACATGAACACCAGTCATCAATTGATTCAAACATGCAGCAATGTACTAGTGGTACATTGCATAATGCAGATGAATGCTTGGTCACATTGGTCTCAATACTTCTTAAGATATTGTGGTAACATGGGTTTGTGGCAAACACCCAGACTGACGCATCAAAAAAAAAAAAAAAAATATGTATATTAAAAAATTAATATACCAGTAAATGTGGTCAGAGGCAATCAGTCAGTTGGTTTTTAAAAAAATCTTTAATGGAAGCTGGTGTCCAAGAGTGTCCATCATAAGGAACATCTCCGTCTGACAAAAATTCTGTGATGCTACATGTACAGTGAATTCTTGATATACATGTACATGGACACAGTTACCTTAGCCCCTTGATCATGTTGATCAAATTCCAAATAAAGTTTGAAAAAGGTCATAAAAAAGTTTAAAAGGACCCACAGAATGTTATTATAAATAGGCGTCTTCTCCATCTTACAGTGCATTTGTGACACAATTGTCATACAATTGAGAAACATGCGACAAAGCCAGAAAAGCTGGCATGCTAGCTGTAGTGTATTCTTATGCGACGCGTTTTGCCCTCCATTGGGATCATCAGGCAAACTGTACAACTGTGTAAGTTCTAACGGAAAAGCTGACGTATGGGTTCTTTTGTACCGCAGGTAACGTTACTAGGCACACTAGTCAACCTCAGAAAAAAAAAAAAATAATTGTCATACAGCTGACATCAATCTTTCTTCAGATATCATGGCACATGTATCATCCCCTTTGACATCACTCACCTGACCTAATGAACAGTTTTAAATGGGGATGCACTTTGGCTACATTTGGGACCAAACATTAAAACATGATCAAAAATGTTAGTTGGAACTTTGATCTGTTAACAAAATAGTTTTAAACTATATTACTTGTCAGTCTGTACATTTTATAACAATACCATTGACACATCTCAGTTATCAGTACCTAACCATAAACTGTTATTCTACATACTTTCATGTTTCTTAAGGAATAAAAATTTTAAATCATCAGTTAATTCCTTTACCTCAATATGTGGCACAGTCATTTTGATGGAATTGTTTTCCCCCACCTCCAGGGTGGCCATTTGGGAGTGATCCACAGATGCTGGCTTGAAATCATCTACAAAAACAAAATACATGTATGTTTATACATATACACAAACAAATAAGAGTCTTAACAAAAGTATGTTCATGCATGATGTAGGGGTGTCAGCATTCTGTGATGATGAATTGCAGATACAACAAATAGAAAAGGGGCATCCAAAATTAAATTAACATTCTGCAATAGCTACAAATATGATGCACATTATCTGGAAAATTCTAAATTTAATTATATTGTCACGCATGCCTTTCTGAAATATGTCATATATATGTATGAATGTATGAGTATGTTTGTTAACCTGAATTACATAGTATTTCAGTTGGGTAAATTTAGCACAAAAGTAGCCTGGTGAGGTGTAAATGAATGGAATGTCGTCATGTGATGGCTTAACCAGTTTCTTCTGGGTCACACCCATTCAATAACCAGTATCAATGATTTAATATTATTTTCATTGTTTATTCCCAGAATTGCATATAAGGTGTACATTTGTATCACTGGCAACGGAAACAGGAAGCACAACCGTGTTTATTTAAGTCCCTCTATATAGTTATCAAATAAAACAAAATGAAACACTGTTCCGTGAAACCAGTGATGAGCTATTCAGATGGAATACCATATTACCAATGCCAGCATTAAATCTTTTAGTGAGTTGCAAGACGAGAAAACCTGAAAGCACCTTCACAGGCCACTGCCACACTAATCCCCCGAGTTGGTCTGACTGATGTTGGATGTAGGTTGCCCAAACTGGCATTATGGGGACTGGCTGTAGTATTTTGCATCAGGTAGCTTTTTTTACTCCAAATAACAAGGAACTTTGTATGTGCAAGCATTATCAATCTCACAGATTTAATCATGGAAACAGAAGCACAACCCCATTTGTTGCACCAAAATATTCCAATAAATAGATAAGAAAAGCATTTTTTCACTTTGCGTAGAAAAAAAAATTAATAAAAAACTGAATAATTTTAGTGTTTAATAGTCACTTTTGCCAGAGGGTACCACAGAAAGCATGTATTTATCTGAAAATGTATGCAGACCAATCTTTTCAACTGTGTTATCACATGTACATGTATCATGTGGTCAATTCCTGCTCCTGTTGAGATTTAGACTTGAAAATCTCCCAATTTCTGGGTAAAATGGCAATTGTTGGTGTTGCCATTATGTGTTTTCAACTGTCAGAGCATATTAAACTTGTTAGCATAATATTTCGATGAGAGCATGTTCATGGCCACTGGTAACAGCAGGTTCTGACATGCTTACAATGGTCAAAATATCTGGTGCCATGATGATGAAATAACATTGACATTCTGATGATTTTAATATGGAGAGTGTCTGTTCTGATATCATCAAGCTTGCCACCTTGAGAAACAGCAGTCATTTTTGTCAACGTGTCTAAGTATCCATCAGCCCACTGGTGCGAGGCATGTGTACATACTAGTCAGTGGGATGCCTATGTAGCACTAATCACATGAGCTGTCAGCAGCCTACCTAGCATCAAACAGGCTTCAGCCCATCGGTAGTTCATCTGAATGGTGCTTCCCTGATAAAACCACTGGGGGCAACCAGCAGAATGGTTGTTATCAAATTCTGGTCGATACGAACCCCTTCATCCCAAAGTCACTGTCCACCGAAAAACACTGATTAAGGTTAGAAGGGAACAAACAAAAATCAGCGCCCCACACGCTGCTTTAAACACCTTCTGCTTCCCGACAAATATAATCTTACACCAAAAGATTCATCACAATCCACTCATTCGATCCCATCCCAATAACTGAGTTGCTGGACATATTTAGCCCACTTGTGCTACTTTATTTCTTGCAAAGCATTTTGATTCCAAATGAGCCACTCTTCGTTGATCAAAATTTGACCCCCGTGTATGGATTCAAATTTCTCCTTCGCTCTGATTGGCCGCCAGTAAATAAATTTGTATTTTCGTTTACTTTATCATTTTATTACTGACGTGTACACAATATAGCGATTAAGGTAAAGCTGGTAAGTAAACAAAAATACAAATTTATTAACTGGTGGCCATTCAGAACGAAGGAAAAATCAAGTCCATACGCGGGGGTCACTTCCGTTCAACGAAGAGTGGCTCATTTGGAATCAAGACCCTTTGCGAGGAATAAAGTGGCTCAAGTGGGATAAATACTTCTGACAACTCAATTGTTAGGCAGGGATCACAAGAGTGGATTGTGACTAATCTTTTGATATATAGATTATATGTGTCGGGGCACCAGGAGGTGTTTCAAGCAGGAAAACAGCGTGGGGGCGCCAATTGTTGTTTGCTCCCTTCTAATCCTAATAAGTATTTTCGGTGGACAGTGACTTTGGGGGTCAGTATGAATGGGTCTGTCTCGACCACAACATGATAACAACAATTCTGCTGGGTGCCCCTGTGGATGAAACCAAGAATGGCAAGATCGTAAATTATAAAACCAGGTACATGTACACAACATTTTGCTGTTAAAACTGTTGCAAGAAATATTTTACTATTCTGGTTACTTTTGTGAACGACTAATCTCTTCTGACTCTTTGAATAGACTTCCGGTTCCGGTTTAAGACAGACGGACGATTTCGGAGCTCGTGATTATTAGCTGTTTTTAATGAGCGCATGTATAGTGTTATCTTGGAGAAATTGTTGAGTGGACAATTCGGCGACGCTGAATCACTCGGGAAACCTCATTTACGGAAATTTCGTAGATTTAGGAGAGAAAACCTTTATTGAACTGAGTGTCGATCTCGTGGTGAGATAGTAAACAAAAGTTTTACCCAGCATCCTTTGCGGGACAAAGTAAACGTTCGTATTATCGTCCACGGGCATGCCCGGTTGGTTGGACAAATATGTGTTAAGGTCTCCAAAAAGTAAAAAAACTACGAAAAAAAGCGAGGCAAGTGGAAGTAATAAGAAGAATGTGTCTGTGCGAACAACAGGTAGAGTCAGTGGGAGAAAACAGAGCGTGGATGCGGTCAGTGTGAATGATGAAATTTGGACTTGCAGCGTGTGTGAAATTGACTTTGCCGGCGAAAATGATCAAATACTTGAGTGTGATGGTGAATGTGGGAAAAACTTTTGTGCGAAGTGCATTGACATGTCTGAGCAACAGTATGAAGTGCTTCAAAGACCAGACTGTTTCTGGTTTTGTCCTGCGTGTGTGGAACATCTCAGGAGCAAAACTTCTAAGACTTTACTCAGTGAAAATCAACCTGATAGTATAGATTCAATGTTGAATAAAATGAGTGAGGAAATAGATAAGAAATTACAAAGATTTGAAAAGAAAATTGATGATAAGTTGAACACTTATAAAGCTGAGGTACCAGCAACAGTTAATAAAACCTGGGCTGATGTAGTTAAAAATAAAAATGAGGACATTCTCTCAAAACAGGGAAATGTACAGAAGATAGTACAAGAAACAATTTTGCAACAAAAGAAAGAGGATAAATCTAGAGAAGATAGGGAATGTAATGTTATTGTCTACAATGTCAAAGAAAGCTCAGAGCCCTCACCTGGGATAAGAAAAGTTGAAGACGAGCGTTTCTTTGAAAAGCTCTGTGTTGAAGCACTCAAGATTCACCAAAAATTAGAGACTAAGAATCTAATAAGGCTTGGGAAGAAATCAGAGGACCAGGGCAAATCCAGACCACTGAAGATAATTATGCAAAGTAAAGAGGACAAAAACTTAGTAATGTCAAACCTGACCAAACTTAAAGATGCAGATGACATGTTCAAAAGAATAAGTGTAACACACGATATGACCTTGGAAGAAAGAGATCTTGTCAAGAAGAAAGTACAAGAAGCTAAAGAAAAAGAAAAGCAACATTCCGAGGGGGGGCAGTGGATCTACAGAGTCCGGGGCCCTCCTTGGAATCTAACCATTGTGAAATTATAAAGACAGGACACTGCTTGAAAACATTATATACCAATATTGACTGTATCACTAACAAAAAACCTGAATACCATGCTATCATAGCTGATTACGATCCTGACATCATAGTAACCACTGAAACTAATCCCAAAAATCCTAGGTTTTCTATGACTAGGGCTGATCTTCAAATTAGTGGATATGTTCTATATACCAACGCCGAAGCCCAAGGATCACGTGGAGTAGCAATTCATGTGAGAGAAAGTATTAATTCCATGGAAGCTTTTCAGTTGGATTCATCTGAGTTTAAGGAATTTATTTCAGTGGAAATCAAACTCAATGCAAATGACAAACTATTGATTCTTGCAATATATCGTAGTCCAAATTCTTCATCAACCAACAATGAAAATTTGAACAATTTGATTAGAAATATTGATATACATGGTTACTCTCATTTATTACTGTTGGGAGACTTCAACTATCCTGAAATAACTTGGGAAAGTGGCAGTGGACAAACTAGATCAACAAATTCTGAGGCCTGGAAATTTTTAGAAGCGACAAGAGACTCATTTCTTTTTCAGCATATAGACTTCAGTACCAGGTATCAAATTAATCAAGCAGCAAACGTATTGGATCTACTTTTTACAAATGAAGAACATATGATAAGTAATATTGACACTAGTCCTCCTGTGGGGAAAAGTGACCATCTAGTTGTTACATTCAATTTTAATTGCTATTCATCAACAAACAACAGAGACAGGTTAGTCTTCTTTTATGATAAGGGAAACTACTCAGCTATGGAAACAGAACTGGACATTGATTGGGGCTTACTATTACAGGGAAAAGATATTGAAGATTGTTGGAAAATCTTTACAGAGAAATTGAACACAGCCATTAATAATCACATCCCGCACAAAATCATGCAAGCTCATAAAAAATCAAAAGTAATCTGGATCAATCACAAGGCAAAGAAAAAGCTAAGAAGGAAACAAAAAGCTTGGAAAAAGTATAAATTATCCAGATCACTTGATGACTATAATAAGTATGCCCAGGCTAGAAATCAAGCAAGATGGGCAACGCGAAAAGCTCTAAAAGATTATGAAAAACTAATCGCCCAAAATGTTAAGAAAAATCCAAAATTATTTTGGAAATACGTCAAATCTAAAGCCAAAACTAAGGAGAATATCCCTGACCTTGTGTCTGAACAGTCAAAAATTGCTAGCACCGATCATGATAAAGCTGAAATTTTGAATGAATTTTTCAGTAGTGTCTTTACAGAAGAGGATACACAAAATATTCCTACAGTAAACAAGAAAGTAGTAACTCAAGAGTTGCAAGACATCAAAATTGATGTAGATGACATATATAATAGACTCAAAAATTTAAAAGTAAACACCTCGGCGGGCCCGGACAACATTCATCCAAAAATATTGAAAGAACTTTCAACAGTGCTGAAACATCCAATTCAACTAATTTTTCAACAGGCAATCAATGAAAGTAAAATTCCAAAAGACTGGAAACTTGCCAACATCACTGCAATTCACAAAAAGGGTTCCAAACAACTTCCAAGTAATTATAGACCCATTAGTCTGACTGCTGTACTATGCAAGCTGCTGGAATCCATTATAAGGGCTGAAATAACGAAACACATGGAAAAATTTAACTTGTTTGCTAAACAACAACATGGTTTTATTAAAGGTAGATCAACCATTACGCAGCTATTAGAAAGCTTAGACCAATGGACTGATTGGTTTGAACAGGGAGTGCCAGTGGATGTTATTTATTTAGATTTTCGAAAGGCATTTGACTCTGTCCCACATCAACGTCTCCTAAAAAAGATAGAAAGTTACGGAATTACTGGGAAAGTATTATCATGGATAAGTGACTTTTTGTCTGACAGAAAACAGAGAGTATGTGTAAATGGAGCTCCTTCATCGTGGTCAGAGGTAATCAGCGGCGTCCCTCAGGGAAGTGTGTTGGGACCTTTGCTTTTTGTTATATATGTGAATGACATTCCTGAAGTTGTTAAATCATTCATTAAACTTTTTGCTGATGACATAAAAATGTTCAGACCTGCAATTAACATTACTGATTGTATGGAGCTTCAGAACGACGTAAAGTGTTTACAACTATGGGAAAAACAATGGCAACTCACCTTTCAACCTCCAAAATGTACAGTTTTGAGATTAGGAAATAACCATCCTGACTATCAATATGAAATGACTTCTTCAGATGGAAATATTAACGTAGCTGAATCAGTCGCTGAGAAAGATTTAGGGGTGTTAATCAGTAAGGATTTGTCATTTGATGATCATATACATAACATTGTGAAAAAGGCTAATCAAATAACCGGTCTTTTGTGGCGATCCTTTGAATATATCAATGAGGAAACCTTCCTTCCTCTTTATAAATGTATGATTCGTACACATCTGGAATATGCTGCACCTATATGGTCTCCAGGGAAGTGGGGACTGGTTGAGTTGATTGAATCTGTCCAGAGAAGAGCGACCAAGAGGGTACCAGGTTTAAGTGATTTATCATATGAGGACAGGCTGAGAACACTCAAATTGCCTACTCTGGTTTACAGGAGATTAAGAGGTGACCTCATTTGTGCTTACAAGTACACGCATGGGGAATACTATGATCTGGATACCTGCTTACCACCCTTCCTGGAAAATGCAAGATCTAGAGGTCACTCATTGAGACTTTTAAAAATAAGGAACATTTCGAATGTTCGTAAATATTTCTTTGGTCAAAGGATTTCAGACTGATGGAATACATTACCGAGTGACATTGTACATGCTCCTGACATATTAACATTTAAAAATAAGTTAGATTCACATTTTAAGGACCATCCAGTTCTGTATACTTATAGAGCACTAGATCATCCTCTTAAACCCAATATGACAATTGTGTAATGAACTGTGAGCGGCTTATATGGAATAACATATTCCTACCAAGCCGTAATTATCTAATCTAATCTAATCTAATCTATCTTATGGCCAGCTTGTACAAACGAGGAAACCAGATATGGAATCCTAAGTATCCTTGCCAACTTTTTGCTGGCCACCAACCTACAATTTTAGATCTTCCTCACAGGCCTGGAACCCTAAGGCAACCATTGGGGCACAACATAGGGATAGTAACTTTTTCTCATCATAGGGAACATTCAATGGGACCAATTGATCACGAAACAGGATCATTTTTTCTTTTTCAGATAACAACAACAGTTACTTTTTTAAAATCAAAGTGGGTAACGTATGTTGAAATTTCTATAATTGAGCATTGTTTTGAAGTAGAAAGACGTCAACTACACCAATTTTTCTCAAAGACTGACTGGAGCAGAACCCAACTCACATCTGATGGAATGGAAAGCCACCTGCCCGTCAGAATCAAAACTGCGACCCAGTTTGAGCTCATGTGGTTCACTGTCTAGGCCCAGTTTCTCCGATACGTCTGTCATTTCTCAAATCCGACGTGTGCCATGTACCTTCTATGTACAAAGAAAGGTTAACCGTCTGCCTGGACCATGGATACTAGCGCCCATATGCCTGATTTTCTTTCGTTACTCAACTCGCTTCGCGAGTCACGAATGTCCGGAAGTTGATGCGGAAGTTGAACCATGTCGTAGGGAAATTCACCTGGTTGCAGACGACACATCAACCCATCATTTGCATCACTGAGACGTCAGACAGTAAACATTATGGATACATTCCGATAGGCGATACATTTTTTTTAAGGTGTGGCTAAAAATTGGTGGATTTTCCAACCAGAATTTTCAGTTTGGGGAAGATATTTAGTCTACTCCGAAAACAATGTATATGGGCAAAAAGGCATGACACACCAGAATATTTTCCTGGGCCCCAAACGTGAGTGCTTGATTTGACAGTTGTTGCAAACTAAGTATAATCCTGTCGCGTATTTACTACAATCAACTTATAATTTGTCATTTACTAAGAGGAACACATAATACCTAGTTCTGTCACCAAGAAAGCCTATGTATAGTCACTTTTGGTACTATTTTGAGATGCCTTCACAAATTATCGCTCATATCGTATGGCTTCAGGAAAGATACACGTTGTCGTCAGGTCTGAGGATTTAACTTTTAACTTTTAAGGACGATTGTACCACGTGTACTTCGTTCTCTAATGACTCTATGATCTATTTTAGACATATCTATTTACAACTAATTTCTCACAATCATTTTATCGTGTGTGTGGTTTTTTTTTTTTTTTTTTTGTCTACATAAAAGTTCAACGATTTACAACCAATTTGTCCACAACCTTTATAATTTTTATTCTTCGCAAAATGTTTCCAATATTTCTAGACTATTCACAATTATTCTTCACAACCATTTTGTCCACAACTTTTTTATTTTCTCAAGGTATTTCTATTCACAACTGTTTTTTGTTGAAACCATTCTCACAACAACTGTTTTTCTTCAAACCAATCTGTCCACAACTTTTTTTCATTCTCAAAATATTTCTATTCACAACTAATCTTCACAACCATTTTGTCCACAAGTTTTTTATTTTCTCAAGATATTTCTTTTCACACATAATCATTTCATTGTGAAACATTTAATTGTGACATTCCAGTGACAAGCATTGTCCTTTCTGAGACTGAGGCGGAGAAGCCGTCCATCCCAACATAGCGGCTCGATACCTCTTGCGGCCAGTTTAGCTGCAGTCACCTGGTGCTAAATTTGTCAATGAGTCTGAAACTTAACTGGTATGAAACCACCATTATATTTACTGTATATTTTCACAATATGTTGTAGGCATAGCCTAAGATGCGAACATCAGCATTACAAAGTATCAACACTAGGATAATGCCGTCAGTGGGTCAGGCAGTAGCACCTGGTTGCTAGGTCCCTCTAGTGCCCTTTTACGAAACCAGTCTAGAGGCAGGAGGCTGTAGTGCCTTGGGCAGCTGAACGAACCCATCTGTTGTATAGCCTTTCTTTTTGTTAGACACTGTTCCACAAATTTAAGGAATGTGCCCAAAATCTCTATATCCCCATTAAAATAGTGTTGTAACCTGTGTTAGAGACATAGTGGTTACGGAGAGTGATTATTGGAATCTCGCGCGACAACACCAAATCTGAGCTGGCGTTTAACAGCAACATGGTGCCTTGGGCCCCTGAGCCCCAAGCTGAGGGAGATGGTGTGAGTTGGCAAACTGCAAGGCTTCCAAAAGCGACCTGGTCACCGCACTGTCAGCAGACATTATTAATGGTCGTTAAGGTAAAATGGCCATGTCCCAGTAAAATCAGCCTGGTATCCCCTAGATAGAAGAGAGCAGCTCAGAGAGCGAATGTCAAATCCAGAGAAAGTCATCAAAATTTGTCTATTACAAAAAAAAAAGTCTCAATGCACATAGAGAAATGCACAGAAAATATCACAATTACATCCTATAGGGAGGCAGACATGGAAGAATACCTCACCTTTGTCTATTACAAAAAAAAAGTCTCAATGCACATAGACAAATGCACAAAAAATATCACAATTCCATCCTACAGGGAGGCAGACATGGATGAGGCACTACTGCAGACATTTTTTTTTTGCTGAATATTCAGCTTTTTTTTGGCAAGCCAAGTTGCAAACTGAACTTAATGGTGCAGTTATAATTGTAGGGTCTGATAACTTATAGTATCATGTAAAGAATAGGCATTTCATTTATTCCCCTTATGTGATATAAACTGTATCCATAAAAATGTCTGTTTATGAGTCTGATCATAGCAAGGCGAATGCCATGTCAAACTAAAAATCATGTCAAGGTCAAAGGTCAATTTTAGGTCAAAATGTCATTTTAAAGGTCAAAGTTCACTTCAGGTAGAGGTCATCTCAAGGTCAAAGGACACCTTCGATGGTGGGGTCATTTGGACCTTTGAAATTTTATTCTAGCCATAACTTGGTCAATTTTTATCCAATTTTGACATGTTGGGCTCAGATTGTAGCACTGCACTTTTTTGTAACTTACATGTGACCTCTAAAGGGCAAAGGTCAAGTTTATTTAGACCTTTGAAATTTTCATATTGCCATAACTCGGTCAATTTTTATTCAATTTTGATCATGTTGGGATCAAATGGTAGCTAAATATTGTTACACTTCACATCATAATTTACATGTGACATCTAAAAGTCAAGGTCATTTGGACCTCTGAAATTTTCATCCCGTCAAAACTCAACCAATTTCCATCCAATTCTAACCATATTGGACTCAAGTGGAAGGATTGCAACACTGCACATTTTTGGAAGGAATATGTAACCTCTAATGATCAAAGGTCAAGGTCATTTGGTCCTTTGGAAGTTTCATCTAGTCATGATTTGATCAATTTCCATCTGATTTGGTTCATGTTGGGCTTAAATTGTAGATATTGTAACACTGTTCATTTTGGTTATTTACATGTGACCTCTAAAGGTCAAAGGTCATGGTCATTTGAACTTTGAAATTTTCATCTGGCTATAAGCTTAATGGAATGTGAAGTACCACAGGACAAAAGTTATAGCATTTAATATTTTCAACTTTTGAAGACATACAGACAGATTTGCTTTGAAGCAAATCTTTTCTAGTTCCTATCAAGTTTTATTGCTTTTATTTTCCTGCTGACACCTTTGTTTTTTCAGTCCTTCCTTGCTAGTCTTCTGAGCTGGTTCATGATTCTGCTTTTTCAAGTACACATGTGAGACACTGCCAGGAACGGACGAAGCAACCTTTTATAGCCTGACATGCTAATTTGTTGATATTGACCTTGTTGTCATTGGAACTCAGCTTGCATGTGCATGTATTTCATATGGAAACTTCATGCTGAAAACAGCTACCCTAGAAGCACTGTCCAGCAAGCAAAGGTTCCTTCTGTGAATTAGTTATCATGTATTAATAGTGATTGGGAACACTGATTGATTAAAAAAAGTCCCTCGTAGAGTAACAGCAAAGGAAACTATTTTCTCTTCAACATAAAATCAAAGTACCAGAAAGCACGTCCAGGGTTTATTACTTGCCCTATTAGATAAATTTGCTTAAACAAACAGTTAGGGATACATCTAATTTGACTAAGATTATACAGAGCCCTGGATTTTCCCTCAAATCCCAGGTTGAAGCGCAGTCAATGTTTTAAGCATATAAAATTCATCATGTTGACATTTATGCATTTTTCGTTGCACTGTATTTCCAGATAATGCAGTCATCTCAATCACTTTGCCACTCTATGAGAAGACTGACACCAGAGGAAGAAGGTAAACTCAAGCAAGATACCAAACTGGTGACTGCTTTCAAGAAACAAAAGCTGGAAAGAGAAGCACAGAAGAATTGGGATTTATTTTACAAAAGAAACACGACCAAATTCTTCAAAGATAGACACTGGACCACACGAGAGTTTGTTGAACTTTGTGAGAAGAGAGTAAGATTTGCATTTGCTTTAACACCTCTCCAATTTGACAGATACATATGTGGTGCTGACAGAGGTACATGCAGCTGTCATGGTGCTGATTAGCATTCTTCTATTAATAGGCCTGATGAGCACGTATGCATCTGCCGCACTACGTTTCTGCTCTTTTGTAGATGCTGAGCCATCTACAAAATAACCGAAAAACAAAATTGACAATTTGATTCTATGCTTGTCAGAAGAAGTGTATTTTCCCCTATCCATAAGTTTTAACTTTATGTTGACAGGCAAATCTGCTTTTGTGTGAAATTGGTTGCAGTGTGAGAATATGATACACATGCATTGCCCTCTGATCCCACTGCACTTCATTCACTGTGAAGAGTGACCATAAGCAGTGGGAAAGAAACTAAATTCAATTCAAAGTGTATGAGACTGATTCTAATTTTTCATAAAACTTAAATACATGTATTTACACACACACATATATACATTTATAAATCAAAACTTTTAGTTACATTAATGTTAGCATGGTTAGGCTTTCATACAAGTCCACAGCTCAGATAAACTGATTTAGGCCAGGCCTACATGTACATGTATATATTGAATTTTATTTGCTCTCACACACACACACACACACACACACACACACACACACACACACACACACACACACACACACACACACACACACACACACACACACCACACACACACACACACACACACACACACACACACACACATATACCCTGAAATCCTGGATCTGACACTGTTTAACTGCATGGCCAGGGTCAATTCTTGCTGTTCTTCCATGATGAAGTGTCATTTTGGTCCTTTCCCAGCCAAACTGACCTTAAAAAAGCAGGAAAGACATAGAAGAGAAAAAGCTAATTCAATGATTGTGTGCTTATATGGAGAAAGATGAAACACTAAAACATATGCAGTGGATACCCTCTTTTAAGGCCACCGTGACCCATACTGCACCAGAGTTGGGGCCTTATGATGGAGTGGCTTCTCTTGAGGGGGTAAGTATAGTGAAAATGACATCACCGCCACATCAAGAGCAGTAGCCTTTGTAGAGCAGGTGGCCTCTCTTCAGAGGGACCTTACAAAATGGGGAACCACTACATTGAAAGAATATATGTGCTTTACATGTATGTGTGTACCTTCTTCCAGGAAGTGGGTTGTGGGTACTTAGTTCTGAGCACTTAGCCATGTACATGTAGGTATTACTAACAAAGTTGCCCCATCAGCAGACTGCTTTCTTATGTAAAGCTGGGTTGAATCTTATTTCTGCCTGTATATGTTAAAGATTAAATGCATGTTTATACTTGGTTTCCAGGATAAAAACGAGAAACTTGAAGTTCTAGAGGCAGGATGTGGCGTTGGAAATTTTCTGTTTCCTTTGCTGGAGGAGGACAAAAACTTATTTTTCTATGCCTGTGATTTTTCACCTAGAGCTGTCCAGTTTGTCAAGGTATGCTGTCATATTTTATTTACCCTATCCCCCTTTAAACCAACCAAAACCAGCTGATCATGAAGGTAATACTGTATTTTATCTGTATAAATTATGTTTTGCCAATTTTAGCATCAAAGGAAAACAACGTTATAAATGACAGAGAACTGTACTGTACATGAAGACAAGCCCGCTCAAAATGGCATGCCCCAGGTCAACAGGTTTCTTTGGGATGAATTGGGTGCTTCAAAAAGGCTGTTGATGCAGTCTCAGACCAAGATGACAGGGAGAAACTCCATTGTGTCCTGGTGTCAAAAGTGTATGACAAATTGGAGCAAGAACATAACTTTGAGTGCTGCAAATTTACCACTCTGTATTTGTAGGCATGCTCTTTGCTAATGAGGTCCAAGCAATTTCAGAAATACCTGTACCCACCATACTGAATAATGACAATACAGCACTTAATGATGTCAAATTACACAATGTGATTATCTTCAACATGTATTTGAAACAGACCAAACTACATGCAGCCTGCATACAGTACAGCCCATGACTTTTGGTCTACATTGCTAGCATCATTTTTAGCACAGCTGACTTGTCAGTCAGCAGTTGTTGTAGTCTGTCCACAATTCACATTTTCGACTTCTCCAAAATCGTCAGCAGATTCACTTCAAACTTGGTGGTAACGTACATGTACATGTTTACCTTGAATGGGTCTCTTCCAAGTTTGTTCAATTAATTTTTTTGGGCAAATCTTAAAAAAATGTTCTCTGAAACCGCTCACCCAATTGCTTTGATATGACAGAGGAACACTCCTAGGGACTCCTAGTTCTGAATTTGTTCACCAATGCAAGGTGGCCCTGTGATTTTTTTGTTTGTTATGGCTATTTTTAATTTCTTCTCCAGAACTATCACTTGGATTACGCTGAATCTTGGTGGATATGTTCTTTGTGGAAGGGCCAAAGAAATTTTTCACTAGGAGGCAATACAGCGGATTCTCGATTTTTAACGATTTTTTCAATTTTGGATACTTGTCAGTAAATACACCTCTCCTATCGATTTATACTAGGCAAGTCAATGGGCATTCAAATGCTAATTCACCTTTCTGACTTTTTCTGTGAAACCATCAGTCAGATTGACTTTAAACTTGGTGGCAATGTACCTTGGCAGGGTATCTTGCAGATTTGTCCAACTGGTCATGCTCCATTGATTTTTGCATTTTTTTATGATTTTCTTTTTTTTTTTGTTCTTTTTTTGTGGCAAATCTTTAAAAAAATCTCTGAAACCACTCACCCGGTTGCCTTGATATGGCACAGGAACACTCTTAAGGACTCCTAAGTCTGAATTTGTTCACCAGGTGGTGCTGCATATTTTTTCTCTAATTTTTTATGATTTTTTTGTGTGTTATTGATATTTTTGACTTCTTCTCAGGAAACTTCACTCAGATTGAGCTGAAAATTTGTGGATATATTCTTTATTCTTTGTGGAAGGGTCAAACAAAATGGTTCACTAGGAGACAATGCTGCAGATTCCTGATTTTTCACAATTTTTTTTTCAATTGCGGTACTTACCAGTAGATGCACCTTTCCTGATGATTATGGATCAGCTAAAAATGTCAGCATTTTCACATTAGCGCACAGAGTACATGTTTAGGGCCAGAGGGAGGGGGCTGAGGGCCATTGTATGTTTATTTTAATACATGAAAAAGTAGATTTTTCTGCTTTCCAATAAATGTCTCAAACTTAAATATTTATGGTAATATTTGCATGAGAAGCTGAATGAGCATTAGATGCACAGGTTTTTGGGCTTGTACATGTGGCCATGCAATAGCTTTGCATTTAGTTTAAAAAATCAACATTTTGAAAGTACTAATTTCAAGGGGGGGGGGGGGGGGGCCTATGAAAAATTACTCTATACACCAATGTGAAAATGTTGATAATTTTGGCTGGTCCCTAAGTCAATGGGCATTCTAATGCTAATTCACATTTTTGACTTCTTGGAAACCATCAGTCAGATTGACTTTAAACTTGGTGGCAATGTACCTTGGGTGGGTGTCTAGCAGATTTGTTCAAATAGACATGCTCCATTGATTTTTGGATTTTTCATGAATTGAATTTCTTTGTTCTTTTTTGGGGCAAATCTTCAAAAATCGCAAGGGTATATGTACATGTCAACCAAGCACAGGACTGTCACAGTCCTCTTGTTCTCATTTGCGCCAGTGACAGCAACGTTAGTTTTGTCAGCATGATACTTCACATGCCTGCATCGGGCTAAGTGTGGTCATTAGGAAAATGGCACAGACTGGCAATGCGCAAATTCTCTTCCAGGTTTGAAATGGCACAAAGCTGTGCAATGCCATCGGAAGTGATTGACCAAACACACGTGGCCATTGCCTACTTTGAGCATGAACACGCTCAACATGCTTGCCAGCTGATTTGCATAATATTGAGCATCCCCCAGCTTCATAACTTTTTTACCAAGTGATACGGGCATTTGCTATGAGGAATGCGCACTTGGAACTGCCTTCTGTGCCACAGAAAATGAATGACAATTTGCATCATGCAATACCCTAGTAGCATTGGTAGCCTGCCAAATGCTCAGGCAAATTCGGCCAGCATGCTGGCTAGCATGCAAAAAATATTTCTTCTATGCAAGTACTGCCCACCAATGGAACACCAACCTTGCCAATTGCACGAGAAGTTTATGCTATACAGTAAAACCTCCATATACTGAACAAAAGTCTTCAGTATAGGAAGGTGTTCTTTTTAGGGAGGTTTCCACATTGTGGCCTCTTGTTATACCAACCATACTATACAGATACCAGCCGAGGTAATTATGATCATGGGAGATACTAATGTTAACTACATGGCTGTGGGTTGTTTCTGCTGCTGCTGGTATAAGCAGTTTAGGCTGTCTTTGAAGTTAATCAGTTTAGTTTCAGCCTTATCATTAAAAACTCAGTGCAAATACACAAAAATGTGCTGAGTATGTGTTCAGAATTGGGAGGTTTTATAGAAAATGGTCTTCATTTAGAGTGTTCATGTTAAGTATAGAGAGGTGTTTGGTATAGGAAGGTTTGATTATACAGTGGTACCTCTCTTGAGAGACCCCTTTAATGAGAGACCCCATATCTTTTTAGGACCGCTCTCTCAGAACACTGCTCTATCTTTCCCATGTTGTTGTACCTCTAATGAATGACCACCTGTTTTGAGAGACCACATTTTGACCCACCGTAGGGGTGGTCTCTCAAAAGAGGTACCACTGTAATGGAAGTACAGTAGTCCCTCCTTTGAGAGACCACCCCTAGTGCCACCCAGAAGGTGGTCACATAAAGCAGGTGGTCTCTCAAAGGAGGTATAAATATTATGAAAGGTACTACAGAGAGACCTGACAATTGTGGTCTCTGAAAGGAGGTGGTCTCCCAAAGGAGTGGTCTTTCAAAAGAGGGACTACTGTATATGGGAAAAAAGTTGGTACCTAGAGAAAGTGTTCAGTATAAGGGCGTGTTCAGCATGGGCAGATGTTCGGTTAGGGAGGTTTTACTGTAAATGTGAGCAAAGAACTTACAGGCTAGGCTGAGCCGACCAAAAGTCATGTACATATCTGTGAAATTTGCCCTTTGTTGTAAGAGGAAAAGCTTTAAATAGGTTTGAATATATTTATGTTAATTACCATTGAATTCTTTACTGTGCAATTATCTAGAATTAAATCAATGGTTGATGTGCTTACGTGTATGGTATGCATGTTATGTATAATGTAGGAACATCAATTATTTTCATTGTTTGTGCTTGAAAATACATTGAGGTAAAATTCATACCACAGAAAAGTTTAAACAGTATATGCATATGTAAAGCTTTTAGTGTGCAATGTACATGTACATGTACATGACTTGTATAACTGGTAAAATAAATTGAAATCATGTTTGCACCATTTTATATTGTCAGTGAAGATAAATGTGACAAGACAGGGTTTTAAGAAGCCAAGCTTCACTGTGTGTTAACCACATTGGTTGAACTTATTTTATTACCACATCTGTGTCACAGGAGCACCCACAGTATGACCCCACCAGGTGCCAAGCATTTCAAGCTGACTTAACATCAGACAGTCTCCTGGACACCATGCCAGAGAATGCAGTTGACATAGTCAGCATGATATTTGTTCTGTCTGCAATTCACCCTGACAAAATGTTAATGACTCTTCAAAATGTGTACCAGGTGAGTACAATGTATGTCATAGTTCTACATGTACCTCCACCAGAATGTGTTAATTCCATTGCAAAAATTAGAGGATCATCTTGAAAACCTTGTCGTGACATAACCACAAGATCAAAGAAACATTCCTGTCTTGCTTTTACCAATATGCATTGTAGGGGAGCATATCCCACCTCCACCATTCACAAATCATTTGTGGTACTGGCATGCATACCTTACAAGCTCTTTATAGCCTTTGTGTATATCTTTTCTAAACTCTTCAAGTTTACCTTAACCCATCCTTCACACCCATACAAGATTCAGGTGCAAAAGGTGGCATCAAGAACTTTTTTCCTAATGATGCAGGGCATATCAGCATTCTTGAAATAAAATAAGATTAACTTATTCAGGCCTTTCACCTAATCTTTCACATGTCTCTTCAGCCCTGGTGCCATACTTCCATCTGATATATATATATATATATATATATATATATATATATATATATATATATATATATATATATATATATATATATATATATATATATATTAAAGCTTTGAGCATTGACCACCAGTAATATTTTTGAGCATTGCCTCCCAGTGATATTTGTGAGCATTAACCACTACTATTGCCCACCAGTCACTGGTATTATACATGCATGTACTAGTAGTAATACTCACGACCAATTTAACAAAAGGACAAAAAAAAAAAAGACACACACACAGTCTGAGTCTTTAATGAAGCTTCACATATGACCTGAGTATCATTCAACATGTTCAATGTGATTCTCTCGTACAACATACAGTGCCATGTGAAAGCCTAGCAACTAAATGTACTGTTGAGTAGTGCCACGGTGACCTACATGAGTGGTCTTCCAGAGGGACCTCTGCTTGACAAGCTCCCATAGGATTGACCCACAGGAGGAGTTGATTTTAACTACACAATGGGCTGGTGGTACCAGCCTGTAGACCACACCTAATTATGAAGCATAAATTTTGTGATAAAGGGAAAGTGGAGTGCTGTTGCCACCAGGTGGCTACACTGTAATTCAGTATTCATATACACATGACAGAGGAACAAGGGCAGTGCAGACAATTTTGCATCTGCCCATAAAGTGGGCAATACCTCAGCAAATGGTTTTTCTGTTAGACCTGGGGCACAAGCAGAGATGAAAGACAGCTTTATCACATGACCAATGTAGAATGACATCACACCTAAGGAGCCCACCAACAAAGTTAAAATGGTCCACTTTTTCTGCAGGACTTCCCTTTACCTTAAAAAACAATGTGGGCAGTAGTTGTGGCATGTGACCCCACCAGTGTGCCCACCAGAATGTTGGGTGCAAGACTTTCTGATGGTAACAGGGTATTGTATTGTATGCAGATTTTATATTCATGAATAAAGGATGTACCACAAAGGAGATTGTCATACGTGTATAGCAATGACTTATGAGGCATGTTTGTAAAAGGCTGGTAAGCAGTGAAAGTCTTCAATGAAAGCATTAAATATGCTTTTAAATTACAGTCATTTGCAACATTTACATAATATTTACTGGGACTTCATGTAATTAATAGTATTAATGGACTTCATGTGGCTTTAATTTTGCTGTTATGGCTTATGTTTCAGGTGTTAAAACCAGGAGGAATTGTTTTATTTCGTGATTACGGGTTATATGATCATGCCATGCTAAGATTTGCACCAGGTCACAAGTTATCAGAAAACTTCTATGTAAGACAAGACGGGACAAGAGCATACTATTTCTCCACAGGTAAAGCCACAGTTGATATTCTGTTCCTTCAGGTTTGTGTGTAAACCACACATATTCAAATGAGTGATTGCATAATTACCTGCTGTATTCATTTGGGGTTTATTTAATTGACAGTGACCTACTTGTGTAAAATTTTGTGAGATAGATGAATATTTCCAATAAAGGAGTCAAAGGACAAAAAATTTAATCTGTTATTTCCTCATGAACAGTTGCAGTTTTGTGAAATTTGTTTATTTATGAATGTCAATTTCGTGAGGTTGAACCGTTTACACCAGTACAAGTTAAACTGTTGTCATTTGTTTACATGCAGAAATAAAAAAAATTAAAAAACATGTATCAGTATCAAGTTAACATTCTAAAAAAAATGACATTCATATGTTTCAAAAAAAAAAAAGAAAAACCAAAAACCAAAACATAAAAGAACACACACACACACACAATACATACATCTGTATTCAGCACATTCAGGAAGGAACATGTAGTAAAATACATTTTACTGAAGTTTTATGAATTTAAATACAGAAAAAATATGGTGTTATATTTTGCAAATACTGTAGTACATGTATTATATGTAACACAGATATGCAATTTATTTATTGCCTTGGGAGTGTCAGTGTTTGTTACAGAATAGTACATGTACTTGTATTTTGCAGAAAAGTTGAATGAGCTGTTCATGGAAGCTGGGTTTGAAACGAAAAGCAACCAGTACATCACAAGAGAGACTGTGAACAGAAAAGAAGGACTATGTGTGGCCAGAATCTTTGTACAGGGTCAATTTATCAAGAAATCATCATACAGCAATAGGACAGAGCATTTTGATCAGGGACTGGATCCTTGTGATAATATCAAAGGCCATGAACAGGTACCACAGCAGAGTGATACTGTCACCAATACAAACAATTTATCTTCCGATGAAACCTGTCAAGCTCAGAATATTCCAAATAAATGATGTACCACCTCAATGGAACACTTGTTAAACAAGCAGTACTCAAGGATGTAAAACAATCAATGTGAAAGTCCAGGGATAGTTTGCACAAATACTAAGAAGACTACAATGGTCAGGTGGTTATATTACCTCTGTAAACCGTGAAGTGGCCATATAATATTTCAAATCAGGTCAAGGTCACTCCATGTGCAGTCTTAACCTGGCCCTAATAGAGGACCATTAGCTTGTGCAATAATAAAATCATATCTTGAATCAAGGAGTCCCCTATCTAGACTCCTTGCACTAATCGTTGGTTTAGCCATCTCTCACAACTAATGTCGCAGAATTGTTGCTAAAATTCCCCTAAGTCTAAGAGTATGAAGTTCTTGCCTGCGTAGACTGACCCTTCTCACCGCGGTCCGACTGAGGGCGAAAAAAACATAACCCCGCTTGAAGGAAATCCACAATATGAATAGCGCGGCGGTATTGGTCTGTCTACGAAGGCAAATGAAGTTCAGGCTATGCTGGAAAATGTGGAAAATTTAGATAAATCATTTTCTGAAACTGACTTAATAGGATCAGTGAACTCAAAATAAACTTAGCATTAGGAAAACTGAAAAACAAAAAGGCACCTGGCAATGATTGTACATGTATTTTGAATGAAATGTTCAAAAAGAGTAAATTAAACCACTTTGGCCAAACCTTTACTGAAATTACTTGATAATATTTTTACATCAGGTTTCTTCCTGACTTGTTAGAAGGAAAGCATACTAATTTTTAATACACAAAGGAGGACCCACATGTGATCCTAATCCAGTGTATGTATTTAGGCATACAGTGTCTCATTGAACAGTAGTGTTTCAAAGTTTTTTTTTGTACAACTATGCACCACAGAACCATTTGGCCTCAGTGTCATGGGTAGATAGGGTCTTTTGCCGAGTCTTATGCCAAATTTTTAGTTCTACCCCTATCTACCCACACATGACATAGTGCACAACTGACCTGTTTGCACAGAAAACACTTTGAAGCTTTTCCTTGCTATTGATAATTGATAGCCACAATTGATGGACATAATCCTCTATCTGACAGCAGTGCTGCTGATATTGAGGCATAGGGTTGACCCCCAGGGTCAAACCAGTCATCACTCAGAATGGATACGTCAAACCTTGCAGGAAGTGCAACAGCTAATGCACGTCACTCTAATCTGCCAAGACGGCAGTTAGACCGGTAGATCAGTTCGATGCCTAGGCGCTATATTTGGGACGTACGTTGCCTCATGGCCCGTAGCACCGTTGCCTCCTTGCTATATAAGCGAGCGACGTAAAAGTGTTTTCAAATGTCCCCTGATGAGTTCACAGAGAACGAAACCGGTTGGGACTCCGCTGCTAAAGGCATCCCTCACCACTGGTCTCACCTGGTTTTTTATCTTTTTTTTTGTACAGTCCTGAATACCTGACTACAACCATATCTGCTTAATGCTGATACTAAAACTGAATTCCAAATTGGTTTCACAGAAAAACGTTGAACGAACGATCATATATATTGTATTTGTACTTAAAACTTTAGACTCATCCATTAAGACCTTTAAAATTGTGGCAGGGACAGCATTTCCATGGCCAGATTAATGTTTCGATGCCTCCATACTAAAAACTTAGAATCTGAAACACACTGAGATTTTTATGTCTTAATATTGGAGCTGCAGGCAACAAATTAGACGATGTAAGTATAGAAGTAGTCTCCAGTTCAAATGTTAATGGAACATTAATTTGCATACAAGATGCACACATACATTTGTACATAAATCATAATGGACACACACAAATACCATCATGGCAGTTTCTCCCTTATGGATTCAAGTTAAAGGGAAATACATATATCCATATTTCAGTCAACATGGGTCAGCATATAATTTACATTTATTGATTGCTTAAAAAATGACCTTGACCACCACCATACTTTCGTAGAGCCTCCCAATCCAATAAACTGAGTGCAGGCTGGTTGGGTATGGCTATTGTGCAGTCTGTCTTATTGACAGAGGAACTGTTGCAGTCGGTGAATGAAAGACATCATAATATCTGTATGACATGGTACATAGTACAGATTTAACCTTTTCCTAATTTTGAAAGCAGAAAGAACTTCATCAGTTCAGGAACATTGATGTAGTAAACTTGTGTTTTCAAGATAATTTAGTCCTTGCCATAGTGAAGCCAGAGAGTGTTCAAAAACTCATTCAAACAATGCGTCAGGGTTGGGGCTCTATATGAACATTGCACACAGCAATTGAAACACGACAAAACAAAGGTGCACAATGGCGCAGCACCTGCAGAAAATCCCGGAACAATAATGAATCTGACCAAATTGCAATACCACATTTCAGATGACAAAATGGTCAGACATGATTTACATGTAGGCAGCAAACACTTGACCAGGTTCACAGTTCTTCCACTCAAATTGAAAGAAGTGTGCGTCATTTGTAAAAAAGCATGTACCAGAAATGGTGACTGACATTTATATTTAATTGAGAACCATAGGCATGCATTGCAATTGGCCCTTTGCAATGCAGCAAAATTTATGAATGACACATGTTTGCTTCTGAAGTTGGAAGTTGATGGTCATGACCCAATTGACATTTCCGTAAATAACTTTATTTTAGCATGTACAAATTTTCATGGTTTTTGTATTTTTGACATTTCACTGTAGTTCTAATTTCACTATTTGGGCATATTTCCTATTCAAACAATGCTGAAATACTATTTCACTGTGTTTTTATTTTAACTGTTTTGTGCCATCAGCGAAATGAGCAATAATAAGAGTACAGTGAAATTAAAGCAATTTGCAGTAGTTTCAAAGGGTGCAAGATACCATAGGTATACCGTACAGCCCATGACGTTTGGTCCAACTAGGTTAGCCTGTAGGTTCCATGCTCGCATTTATACCATATATGTACATGTACATGTAGATCGATGTCTCGTGCGATTAACGAGGTTGACGTGCCATTGGCAGGCACTATTTGCATAGAAGTAGTACTTGTGCATGCTGGCCAACATGCTGGCAAAATTCTCACTGTGTGTTTGGTGGGCTAGCAATGCTATCAGGCAATCGCACGATGCAAATTACTATTCATTTTCTGTGGCACAGAAGGCAGTCCCAAGCATGCATTCCTCGCATCAAATGCCCGTGTTGCTTGGTGAAAAATACTACAGCTTTTCGTTTAGCTCGGTGTGAATTTTCTCTCATCTATTATTGATTGAGACTCCCAATATGCTTGCATACCTAATGACTCCAGTATTCTCTCTATTAAACCACACCAATTTTTATGACCATTTCTGTGCCACTTGAGAAGTACCACTCACTCAGATACATGTATGTACTTTTTTTAGGGTCTTACCAGTCAGTAGTATTTTACTAGTAAGTAGGTAGCACTATTAAATTTGGTTGGTCTGTAGGCCTCGAGGCCACTTTTGCAATTCCATGCACATTATCTAACATTTATGTCAGATATGATGTTTAATGTTTGAATGCAATTTACACAACCAATGATTGTATTCATTGTATGACTTATTGGTCAGAACTGACCCCTTTTATGTCAATAAAATACTTACTGACTGACTGACTGACTTACTTACTTACTTACTACATTATTTGGAGCTGGGGATCGTCAATTTTATGCAAATCAGCTCGCAAGCATGTTAGGCATGTTCATGCTCAAAGCAGGCAATGGCCATGTGTGTTTAGTCAATAACATCCAATGGCATCGCATAGCATTGTGCCATTGGAACCCGGAAGTGAATTTGTGCATTGCCAGCCTGTGCCATTGTTCTAATGATGTACCACACTCAGCCCAATGTCAGCACTTGAAGTGTCATGCTGGCAAAACTAGGTTTAGTGGCACAAATGAGAAAAACGATGCAAGCAATGCGGACCAAAAGTAAAAAAATGTGCAGGTTCATTTGTGGAGAATGTCCAGTCTGCTAAAGACACGGCAAATGGCAAGCATGATGATGCTTTGCAAAGACTCTAGTAAACATGGCAAACATTTTTTTCAAAGAGTCACACGTGTTCTATGTGTCACCTGTTCTTGATAAGTATAGTGTTTTGCTCTCTGAAAGAAATACTCACTGAGTTGGTGTTCTGTGTGACCAGTCACTCAGTTAAAAAATTATGAAAAGGTTAAGACAAGGTGAAGTTAAGGAATCAGCTGTGAACCACCAGATAGCAAATGTAGGTCTGTCAATGTAAGCAGTGTAGGTGTTAGTTGTGCACCAGCTCTGGAAAGTGGCCAGGAAGAAGCCGATGTTAGCATAATGAAACGTGTCACTTTCTGTACGTTCCAGTGGGTGTGAGTGAGTAGTTGTATGTGCCTGAGACCATGATGTTGTCACTTTGTGTTTATTTTATTGAACACTACTCATCAGTGTTTGAAGGGGTTCTTGATATGGAAATCATGAGAGTTTATCCCACCACATAAACTATCTGCTGCACATGGTCCCTGGATTGTAAAATTAATGCATTCCCAGCTGTTCATGCCTCTGCTGGGTGTGACACCACGAGCTGGTTCTATTGGGAGGGAAAAAAACTGCTATTTGTGTACTGCAATCTGCTCCAACCAATTGTGAAGTGCAGGCAGAGCCAGCACCTGATGGTACACCTATTGAGCCAACTATTTTAGAAGATGCTCTGGCTGGGTCTCAGCGGCTATCATTGCAAATATATGGTAGGCTGTAGATTGTGAATTTTATTGATGTTAGAGCTCATTTGTTACGTTACTGCAGTCATGATCTAAAAGACCTCAGCTCACTCCCCCCACCCGTAAAATACATTTGGACAGCAACATGAGCAGTGGATACTGATACCCAACTTCCGTCCCCTGTAGAATACAAATGGCTCCAGGAAGGTGGCAAATTACTGCCAAGATATTTGACCCAGCCACATTCCTAAATCCAAGAGGGCAAAAATATGGCCATTGCCAGAGAGGACAAATGGAATCATTTTGTTATTTGAAAATTGTGCTCTACTCATTGGCTTGTTTGTGATGGTGGCAAGCCTGAGAAATGTGAGAGTAAAGCTATTGTACATAAATGATGAAACAAATTGTGAGTCTGACTCTGATCTAGAGGTTATAATGTAGGGTTACATGTGAATGCTGTAAGTTCATGTGTAGGCACTAGAGCCTGACCAAGCATGCATGTTAAAACCAAACCGGGCACTCGGTACTCCGTACACATTACCGATCCAGAACTGGGCACCTTTCAGGTTTGGTATATGCAATTCAAACATGAAATGTTCGACAGGGGTTTATAGCTGTTACCCTTTTGCACTGGGGTATTGCTATTGTAAATGTAATTAAGGTAATTAATGCAATCCATGTAACACACTTAATTGCAAATAATCATTTGTTGCATTGTTTAAAGTGTATACAAGTACAAAAAGTAACCTCAGTGACCTTTTTATTTAACTTTATTGCTAACATTGACAGTGATAACTGAACCCGAATGTTTATAGACTGTAAAAGCCGAACCCGAGCAGGGCTTCAATCCTGAAAACCGGTAAGCTCGGGTTTGGTCAGGCTCTACTACATGTAGCCACTATTGCAGGGAATTTTGTAAGCTGGTAAGGCAGTGTGCCATGCATATTACCTGGCATTGGAACCTTTTAACATTGTATGGTGTTGTTGCCTTTTCATTGTCTGCAAACACAATGTCTTGAATAATATTAAAAAATTTGGGGGATGGGAGGCCTGCAACTAACCATTTTTCTGTTGAAGTTCAATATGCCAGTTGGGGTGTTGCCCATTCAACTTAGAATATTTTTTTTGAAAGTGCTGATAAGTACCTAGATATTTCAGAAAACATTTCAATGTTTCACAAAAAAGGAATTCAATTTCATTCAAACCTATTTCCAAACGTCCAGAATAGTATAAACAAGAATGTAGTCATTTTCTGGTACAATTCTGTGTTGCCATTATTTGTCCAAATTAGTGACCCTGACCTCATTCTGGGTGAAAACAACCAGGGAATAACTTCTGAAAATGTCATCATGCGTGCACAATTACAAACAAATCTACTTAATGGGAACAAATTTACTAACTGATATAAGAAATAACTTTTGTCCAAGCATTTCTTCACTTTTTACCCTTGACTTTTATTTTTCCAGGGTTTGCAATAATTTTCAAAATGCCTCGGCACTTCCATAACTGCCAAGTAACTAATATATATATATATATATAATTCAGCTGTGGAATATGTTGTGTAAGCATTGGCCTTACGCATTGGCCTTCTGGCCACCCCGTGGGCTCTGGACCAATGCACTAAGTGGCACTGTCATTGTGGCGGTAAAGTATTCCACATACTTACCACTATCAACGTCAGACACTTTCAATGCGTTTTTTAAGCTCCAAAGACTTTTGTTGCAATTAATCTGCACTTTGCTCGTCTATCAGGTGATCACACTGTTGATACTCTTTGTCACACCTGATCTAGCCATTGAATGATCTCCTTTGAGCCGTTTTACAATTTTTGCGGTCATTTAGGTGCAAGGACAGTTCTTTTGTTTGCACAGCTCATTTTTAAAAGCTTCACAGAAAACTCCTTAAAAGATGCCGTAGTAACAAGGATAGACAACAATTATTTCACTGAATTTTTGTGGCGCGAATATTGCTCCGTGCTGGTAATCAGCAACTTGCAATGCGAAAGGGAGATATAATGATGGTATCAGTTGAAACGTACTTTGTACGCCTAATTCATGTTATTCCAATGAACGTCCCAAATTCTTTCACACGTAGACTTATTATGGTTGCTCAGAGTAGGGTTACAAGACTCACTTGTGACACAACCACAACATATATTTTGTCATAATAGTAGCGAATATATACAAAAGACATGCGCACAAACACGTTAAAGCTTGGTTTCCAAGTGCGCGTATTGCGCATTGCGTAAAACGTATTGCGTAGTTGGGGGTGCGTATTGCGTACTGCGGATACCATTTTCCACACAGGGATTTGCATCAGAAAAATAAAAGTGTGTCAATATCAATTATCGCTGTTTGTCTTGCTCTCTGATCGAGGGCGCCGGACTGAGGGCGCGAGTCACTTTAAGTGACTCGTGCCCTCAGTCCGGCGCCCTCGATCAGAGAGCAAGACAAGCAACGATAATTGATATTGACACACTTTTATTTTTCTGATGCAAATCCCTGTGATTTTCCATGTATCCGCAAACCACGTTAAGAAGAAGACGAGGCGCATACTGTACGTATGTATGTTTACTTTGGTAGGATTTGGCGGCATCTTGTGTATGTTGCGCGCGTCTACCCTGCGTGATGCGTACAAAATCGCTACACAGAGCGATTGAAACGCATTAGGTAACACGCAGTGCGCACTACGCATACATGGAAATGGGGTAGTTAATTTTAAGTCAATCAATTATTACGCACTACGCAATACACAGTACATAATACGCGCACATGGAAACCCAGCGTTATACGCACCCGGTGACACGATGATACGATTGATTTCTACGATGCTAGGGTTTTACGGTGAAATACGCGAACACAGAAATCAAGGGCCAAACTTCCCAAAAATTCTCATAAAGTTTACAAAGCACATGAAAATTGTTAAAATACATATAGTCCATGAGTCAGACTGAAAATTGGTACTATCTGAGGGCACCAAACGAAACCTCTCTATATACATGCGTTGGGACACCGTAGGGTATAATAAAAATGCATGATGGACTTTCCAGAAGCCCAGCTGGAGCCCGTTATTGCAATTTTAAAATTTTATACCCAGACGGCCCAATAATGCTGTATATGGTGAATCCTGTTTTGTTATAGTTGGCCACTACATTATAATCATACTTGAAATATACATATTATGTTTGTATCCAGTTAACAACTGGCACAATGAAGTTCATGCAACCTATAAATACTAAATGAATCCACATGGGTAAGAAAAAAGCCATTATTATACCCACATTGATTGGATTTTTTTAGGGGGGGGGGGTGGGGGTTGCTGCGCTCAGCTTGTAAATCAAGTAATACATTTCTGCAATCTCATTACCTGATGAATACATGGTCCAAATCTCTTGAAAAATTGTGCAAACATGCCTCTGGGTCATCCTTTGATCCCTGGTTTCTTTTTGTCCTTGACCCTATTTTCAAAGTCACATCCTTGTGGAGGATATAACCGGTAGGCCTGCGGAGATTGTTCCTCCATTGTAAGGCACATATACATCCTGGTAAAATTTCGCATTCTTTGCATGTATAATCACATTTTGCTTTATTTTACTATTTGGGGGTGATTATATACTGCATCATGATGACTAAATTTTGGTGACCTTGACATTACTCTGAAGGTCACACACTTGTGGGTAGGTTCATTTAGGATTTTTGTTATATAAAATTATATGAAAGGAGACAAAATCCGTTTTAAGCACAGTTATCAACGGCATTTATTTCTACTCTTACCAGTCCTCTATTATGTATGGTGACATATATATATATATATATATATATATATATATATATATATATATATATATATATATATATAGCCTATATATATATGTATGTATGTATAAATAAGTATAAAAGCATTTTTTTGGCATTTCAGACTAGACCGGTTTCAGCATTTTAATGCATTGTCAAGCTCCATAACGCATAGATGTTGAAATAATTTTCAGTCTAGTATAATCTTGACGTTAGTATAGTATAGTATAAACATATTTATTTTCTCTGGATTGCCTAATAGTACACAAAGACTAATCTGGAGGCTCTCCAGTACATAAAAGGACGCACAGGAATATATACAATACACACTGGACGAGAACAGAAGACTAAATTCACGGCTTGTACACGAATAATACAATTGATGCCAGATAGTGGAGACTTATAATTAGATCATATACTAAATTAGTAGATGAAACGTCTAGATTCTGATAAGAATGTCTGAACAGCCTCAAAGATGAATACATTATCAGTGTCTGGCAAGTCCTCACTACCTTTCAAGAGAATATTTAGTAAAATGTCACTAGAGCACTGAACTATTAAAGTCGGATTTACACCTGGAGCGAGTAAGTGACACACAGTGTTCAGTAGACGGACCCTTTGCACAGTGAACTTGGGGCAGAACAAAAGGTAATGTTTCGTATCTTCAGTGGTATGAGAGCATGCACACGTTGAGGCTGGAAGGATATTGACATGATGTAGATGGGCGTTTAAAACAGAGAAGTTAAGACGTAACTGCGTGTGGCATATGTTCAGAAAACGAATTCCATGTTTAAAGTATGTGGGCTTTTTGTCAACACTTAAGAGTAATAGATTTAATTTAGATTTAAACTGCGGCAGGGAATTGGTGAGACGAGTATCAACCGGGAGGTTATTCCATAATTTGATAGCAGACGGGAGAAATGAATCGCCGAAGCGATTGGTGGTGAACCTAATTTGGCGTAATTCAGTACGATTTCTCAAAAGGCGCCCAGTAGTGAATGCAACGTCACGAGGAACGAGATCATGTAGGTATTGTGGAGTTAACCTATTGTACATTTTAAAGAAAAGAATAAGTTTAAAGTATTTCCTCCGATTTGCCAGAGTTTGCCATTCAAGCTCTTCGAGAAGTAAGACACGTGGAGTGTATCTAGTTGCGCCAAGGCAGATCCTGGCTGCCTCATACTGAACAGCTTCTATAGATTGTGACAGGTTTTCAGTGCAATTGTCAAACAAGACACACCCATATTCGAGGATAGGACGAATCATTGTACTGTACAGCCGCATGAGTGTTTGGCGGGAGAGTTTATATTTGAGTCTGCGTAAAAGAGCAAGCCGTTGGCTGGCTTTATTAACAATACGTGTTATATGCTGGTGCCATGACAAGTTACTTGAGAGTGTAACTCCAAGGTGAGTATGTAGAGTGGCCTCAGGTATCGGTGTGTTTCCAAGAAGTAGGGGAGGATGATCTGGCTTATGTCGTTTAGCTGAGAAGGTCATTGAGATGGATTTTATGGCATTAAATGTCATACGCCAGAGCTTGCCCCAACGATGAATTTGTATAAGATTATAATTAAGGTTTTCAGCTGTGGCCATTGGTTCGTGGACAATTTCAAGAATACTGGTATCATCTGCGAATAAACGGATGTCACAGGTGATGTTGACAGTGATGTCGTTAATGTAAACGAGGAAAAGTAGGGGACCAAGGATCGAACCTTGGGGCACTCCAGCCTCTATAGGGAGCCAAGGTGAGGTCTGTCCTCCAATAGTAACACGTTGAAGTCGGTTTGAGAGATAGCTTTCTATAAATAGTAACACAGGATCTTCAAACCCCAATTGTTTCAGTTTAAAAAGTAGACCAGCGTGCCAGACTCTGTCAAAGGCCTTGGATATGTCCAGAAAAACCATACGGGCCTCATGGCCCAACTCAAGGCCACTGTAAATAGTATGAAGTATGCTAACAAGTTGATTTATGGTGGAATCGTTTGTCTTAAAGCCAGAGTTTTTAGCAGAAAGTAAATTGTTAGAGGTTAGATACTCATAGAAAACGTTATAAACTAGACGCTCAAGTACTTTAGAGACATTACAGAGGAGTGAAATAGGCCTATAATTTTCCTTTGACTGTTTGTTACTTTTCTTAAAAACGGGGCACACGTTGGACCTCTTCCAGGGATCTGGAAAATATGAGTTGGATAAGCAGAGATTGAACAGATCAGTGAGAGAACGTGAGATTGAGGGGGCACAGTATTTAAGAAGGGTGTTGCCTATACCGTCAGGACCACAAGCAGAACTGGTTTTCAGAGATTTTAAAATCTTTTCCACATCATTTACTTGCCCTTGAAATATAGACAGGCGAGCCTCAGTTTGGAAGGCAAGGTTGGGCAAAGGCAAAGGATTGTCATCATGCGGAGTCTTACACTGATCAGCAAAATACTTGTTGAAGGTCACTGACTTCTCAATATCAGAAGAAATATTCCTTCCACCGTCAATAAGAGTTGGTATGTTTTGATAAAGTTTGTGACCGAGAATGGATTTGCTAAGGTTCCACCACCTTTTAGAGTTTATCTCTCTTGAGTCTAGTTCAGATCGGAGTTTGGTAAAGTAAAGACGAATGGAGTTTTTAATAGCGTTGACTGTAAAGTTACGTTTTCGTTTGTATAACTGAAAGAGGCGTTCAATATTTTGAGTAGTGAGGAGTGTGTGAGGCCGAGGCTTTTGTGTCTGGCATTTATATCGGTTCCACGCGCGATTGCGCTGCCTTATTAGCCTCTTGATAATACAGTTGATCCAGGGCTTGTCCCTGGGTCGAATAGTGACCACGCGGAACGGAATAAACTGTTTACACGTGTCAATAAATAGGTCTGACCAGTATGACACAGTGTCACTTATGGAGTCAAAAAACTGTGAAACCAGTTTCCCAAGGAGCATCAGGGAGTACATTGTTCAAGTTGACAAAATCAGCCCTCTTGAAGTTCCAGACAGAGCGTTTAAAGGGGCGATCCTTGTAATGATTCACAGAAAAAGAGCAAAAGACGACAGAATGATCAGAAGAGGATATAGGAGGAAGTGTGCCGGAGTTAAGGATATAACCAGGGGAGTCAGTTATCATGAGGTCTAGTAGGTTTGCAGAGTACTCCGACACACGAGTAGGTTCGGATATGAGCTGATGCAGGTTGTTTTGAGCCAACAGATCAAAGAGGCGCTGTCCGAGTTCACTGTCGGTGTGGGGAGAATCCCAGCTTACACAGCGATCGTTAAAATCACCTGTTATTAGGAGTATTTTAGGGTTAAGTTCGATAGCAGTCGAAATGGAGTGAGATAAATTGTCCAGAAAAAGGTCTCTCTCTGCGGCAGATTGGCCTGGTGGACGATAATAAACACCTAGAATCAGTTTACCAGAAGGGACAGTAATTTCAGCCCAGATACATTCACTACTGGGAGTTTCCAGCTCCGCACATCGTCTGACAGGTAGATTGTCTTTTACATACAGGGCAACCCCTCCCCCTAAACCAGTTTCACGATCCTTACGTAGCGGGGTTTGAAAGCCTTCAATTGCCAATAAAGCATCAGGGTAGGAAGTATCGAGCCATGTTTCAGATAAAGAAATGACTTCCAATTTTTCAGACTCCGCCAAAATACTTATTTCTTCGAGTTTACCATCAAATTTTAAGCTACGTACGTTTGCATGGCACACAGAAAACTTATTAAGAACAATATTATGAACTGGACCAGGATTTGGATGAATACTCGTGGAAATTTCTTTCTATAGTGAAATCTATTAGCATAGAAGCATATTATGACGTTCATTTATCGTGTTTATTACGTTACTGATTTAGGCCTATTACATGACGTCATTGCCATATCAATTAATAATAAACGTCTTGTAATGAAAATAGGCCTAATTTGTCCAAGATTACTATAAATAATTAGTAAATTACACTGTTCAAGCTAAGCTTGTATTGACGTTGGAATATGAATTCTTTTTGCTCTCTTTCTATGTCAGAATCATTTAATTGACTTATGATAATCGGACATACAAAGAATTTATGCACAAGATCAGAACAACTATTATTTTGTTCACTGAGCTGGATTTGCCGTGTCTCAGGCACCGGTATTTGCCGTCTGTGTACAGTCATGAGCCTGCCTAGTTCGTTGCCTGTTGATCCTATGTACACCTCCTTTCATCCACTACAGACAATCGCATAAATCATATGTTTACTCAAACAGTCCATTTCTGATCTAATTGAAAGTTTGGTAGCTTTCCTGTTGTGTCCAGCGACATTGTGTCAGCAACTATCATGTTTATACAATTCTTATAACGAGGAAGACCACATTGTTTGCTCTCGTAAGAATTTGTTTTAAATTACGAGGCTGTCTTTGGCTTGAAATAAAATTCAGAATTTTAAATAGTTCTCCAAGCGAGGGATCCATTTTCAGGATTTTAAGAGTTTCACGCATTTGTGGTATTATCACTGGATTGTTAGGACTGTATCTTGTGATCATGACCAGATTGTGATTTTTGCGGTCCTTTCTTAATGATTCTTGTGTTACACTTAAAGCTCGCTGAATACCCACTGAAATGAGTGAATGTGGGTAGTCCCTGCCTTTTAGAAATTTCCCAGTTCATCGAGACGCGTTGCTTTTCTATTTGTATTTTCTACAATTGTACAGATCCCTCTTGCTTCATTATATGGGATATTTGTCTTAGTGTGCGTGGGTGACATGAATTGAATGGCACATACTGATGAGTATCTGTACTCTTGTAGTATATATCCAATGGAATCTTTCCATCATTTTGAAGAACTTTCAAGTCTAAAAATTCTAATTCACATTGTCTATATTTCATTTCATTTTGAATACTTGGTTCAAGCTGATTTAGAAGTTGGTGAAAGTCGTGTAAATTTGACAGCGATTTTGTCCACATTATAAAACAGTCATCTAGATAACGTTTCCAGTTCCTTTTAAAAAAACATGGCGAAGGATTCGGATGTATTTCTAAGTTTTTCGTATAATAAAACTTCCGGCTATCCAAGACTAAGCGTTGCATAAGTTGGTGCAAATTTATTTCCCATCGCACACCCTTTTTTTCTGTATGTAGTATTCTCCTTCAAATCTGGACACATTATTTTCTAATATTAGTGACAGACTTTCCACAATAAAGTCTCTTGTGAAACGTTGATTTTTTTGTGTCAGGATATTTGTTCAGCCAGTATTCAATCGCACGCTTTCCTAACCCATGAGGTATGTTACTATATAAATTAATCACATCAAAACTGACTAAATACCGATCCTTGACTTGCTATCGTGATGTTTGATTGATGAAGTCGATATTGTCACGCACATAGCTGTCGACATGTAATAAGTACGGTTTTAAAATTTCCTTTATGAGTTCACTAAGCCTACTCGTATTGCATACAGGTCCTGCGACGATTGGTCGGAATTTTAAATCTGTAGGTCGAATAATATATACATATATACCATCCTGTTCATTTATAGCTTTTTTGATAATATCAGACTTATGAACTTTCGGTAAGCCGTACAAATTACTTGTTCTTGACTGCAAATCATCCAGATAATTTCTTTCTTTCGTTGTAAAGATATTACGATATTTGTCGATAAATTTTCTTAATTTATCACTCACTATATTTTCTCTGTCTGGTTCGCATCGTGCATAAAATTGTTCACCATTAAGTAATGACTTTATCTTTTCAGCATAATAATTGGTGTCCATAATGACAACTGCTCCCCCCTTGTCTGCTTCCTTAATTATGATAGAATTGTCGGTTTGCAATTCATTCAAAGCTTGTAGCTCTTTAGTTAAATTATTTTTGTTGGTGGGTGAAGGTACTTTGTGGAGAGAGTGCGCAATTTCTTTCAGTCTGTCAATACATTTTTCTAATGTCTCATTTTGAATTTTAGGGAGGGGGGTGAAAGAACTTTTTCCTTTGACCAGTGATCCATCCCATTCCTTATCTGTATTGTGGAAAAATTCTTTCAGATGTAATGTACGACAAAATTTTTAAAAAAATATCACACACTTGTTCGTCTGTGTTTTCTTGGTGTCGGTGTGAATTTCAATCCCTTTTTAAGCAACTTTACTTGTCCTTGTGTCAATTGTTTGCTTGATCAGATTATAATTTTAACAGTAGAAGTATCTGAAGTTAATATCTCCTTGGCTCCTGCTGTTGGGGGTATTGGTACGCCCTTTCTCTCCATCTGTTGTATCTTTGCTCTTTTTGGTAGGTCTCTTGATTGTCTGGTTTTTTTGTGGTCTTTGTCGTCTTTGATTTGTGTAGCCTTTTTGCTCTTGTAGAGGGCGCCATCGTGTATTTGGGCGTTGTCCTCTCTCTAAAAAAGGAAACTCTTCTTCATTTTCTACATTTAGGCCTAGTTCATATCTCTGACCTTGGTTTTGTCTGTCCAATAGGTCTGTGTTATGTCTAGGTTGAAACGCTTGAAATCTATTGTATGTAGGGAAGTCTACGTTTCTTCTGTTTTCATTCCTAGCTACCATTGCAAAAGTTCCTTGTCTGTTGTTTCTAAAGGGTTCCATACATTGCTTAAATATTGACAAATGTTATTTGTCCTTTAATTCTGATGCCATGTCCATACAATGAATATACAGCTATTGTACATAATATTTTGGTTTTGTAACATTTACAATCAAGAGTAATCTACATTCATTTCAACAACTTGCATCTAATTGATTTTATATGTTCAAATTTACAATTCAATTTGGCCAAAAGGTGGTATCTATTGTGACATGCGAATATGTGTTATGTAAATTAGATATATAGTGCCAGTGAAAAACAATATATGTACGTTGCGGTATACATTTTCTGGCATATGGGTAACCCTAGCTTGTTTTTGGGTTCCAACTTCTCAAAACAGGGAGACTTGTCTTATTGATTGGCACTTTCCTTACCATGAATAAATATTAATAAGCATTGTTTAGCAGTGTATGAAAGTAATCAAAGTTGATGAGCAGTTGTTTGGATGAGGCATATATTGATTTGTTCAAGTTATGTGTTATGTAAATCAGATATATATTCGGGTGCACGGTTGGCGGAGCTGCAACACGCTCGCTTTTTACCTCTGCGGCCCGGGTTCGATTCACGGCCGGGGACGCATGCGGAAAGAGTTCCTACCACTCTGACTGTGCATGGTGGTTTTCTCAGAGTCCTTCGATTTCCTCCACCAAAACATGTAAGTAGGAAAGTATACGCCACTATCTGTGAGTGGTTAATATAGGCTTGGCCTGCTTCGCAATCCATGTAAAAGATATGGGTCTATACTATATATTGTGACAGTAAAAAAACAATATTCGTACGTCGCAGTATACATTTTCTGGCATATGGGTAACCCTATAGCTTGTCTATGGGTTCCAACTTCTCTAAACAGGGAGATTGGCACTTTCCTTACCATGAATAAATATTGTTAAGCATTGTTTAGCAGTGTATGAAAGTTCCTCAAGGTTAATTAGCAGTTGTTTGGATGAGGCATATATTGACCTGTTCAAGTTACCTTATTCTACAATGTTTAGCACTTTCACTATTATAAATCTATATTGATTCGCAATGATGAGCAGTCTTTGCACATTTATTAAAATTGATTTGCACCTCCATTTCCTCAAGTTTCCATTTCAATACACAAACTGTGATTCAAATCTTGCTACCTTTTGCCTTGTGACATGTATACTCATCAAACGAATCACTATGCAGACATTTTTTCACCTTTTATGCAAAATAACATACATATATTAAATTGCGTATACTGACTAAAAGCTGTACCACAGAAAAGTCCATCATGCTGTTTTGAGTTCCTGAGACATACACCAATCAAAAAAACCTTGTTAAGTTTGGTGCCCTCAGATGGTACCAATTGGTCAAAATTGGGCCTTCAGCTCATGGACTAATAACACAAAATGAAATATACACATGACACAAACTTGGAAATCGAATATAAGTGCTACTTACAACTGCTGAAAGTTCTCCAGTGCAAACGACAGTAAACAGCTGTCGAGGGGAAACGCGTCCTTGCCCAAGGATGTTTGACGCTTCGAGTGACCAAAAACGCGGGAACCACGCTTTGTCCTATCCTGTGATAGAATTACGTGACATGCAATTATATATATATATTGAGTGTCGTGAAAGTTTCACTATTAAAAATTGTACCGAAACCAAAGTGCCGTGTTATTGCCTAAACGACAAATTCAGTCCATGGTTTCTAAAATCAATATATTCTACGTGAGTTTTACTGTAATGTAAAACCGGTGCAAGGTTATCCAGTCGAAAAAAACATGATAAAAGTTAAAGAAGTCTAATGTTCCATGGAATATGGAGACAACTAGGTAGCTTCCATTGGATCACTTGCAATATGAGTGAGAACTAAGACATGAAATATGAATAATATTATACCAAAAGGAAGGAACCTTCATGTGGAAGTTGAATATTGCACAATAAAGGTGATCTACTTTCTTGGGGTCTTAGAGCCCCCCCCCCCCCCTCCCCCGAAATAAAGCTTTTGTGATGATGGTCATATTAGTATATATCAACAGAGCATTAGGCCCATGGGCCCTTGTTTATTGTTGTAAGTGATGTGTCATAATAGAGGGAAAACTATAATATTTTTACTCTTTTTTTGACTCCTAAGACACTTTCCTTCAACCAAATGCATATTTCTACTAAAACCAACGGGCAGGACAACATGAGGCCTGGGTGAAGGTTTCTCAGCGAATGTCCTTCAATAAAGTCTTGATTCTGTCAATTTCAAGTGTGTAAGAAACACAAAAACAATTAGCGTGCAAAATGTTTCTGCAATTAGTGTCATTTTGTCATTGTTTTTTTAAAATGTAATTCCAGCAAATTTGCAAAATTAAGTACACACAAAATTAAATATTTTACAAGTCCAATTTGAATTATATCAGTATATATGTACATGTATTGAAAAAGAGTCTTTTTGAAATAAGCATATACATTCATGTTGTGGATCTTTCTCCTTCCCTGCAGTTGTATACATGCATGTATGCCACAGTGTAACGAGGAGCGTAGAGCAGATTAATTGTTTGTGTGAAGAAGTATCTTACTTTTTGGCCAAGAAACTGTTGTGGATTTTAAATATGAGTTCGCTTTTAGTATAACTCTGATATTGTGGCCTGGATGCAAATTTGCAATTGCTGTGCTCAGATGTGAGCATAGGCCAAAAATAAAATATATCAACTTAGGACTACCTTATTTAGTGTACAATAGGAACGAAAGATAAAAAGAAAAAAGTGCTCGGACAAATAGTTGACATAGAATAAAATAAGAGTGAACAAACAGGATAGTTTAAAATACTATCTTCGTATATTTATTATTGTGTGATAGGAAGAATGCCAGCTTTATCCTGAGGGACTAGAAATGGATGGAAAAATTAGACCTTTCAAAACCAGGGCATTAAAAAAAAGTATTTTCTGCTACATTTTATGTAGGGTATTTTTATGTCTCTGAAGGTATCTCCAAGATGTCATTGGAATTAGATTTTGAATGTTGGTATCACTGCGTATGGTATCCTGAGAATGTATGACACAAATGTGCGTATATCTTTCTTTTCATTTTATTCAGATAAGAATAATAATATAACTTTCCCATGAACTAGTATGTTCCCTATCTAGCTGACTACTCGCCTAGTCGTGTGTAACATTTGAATAAATACTGTCAATTGTGAGTTATTTTTTGACAGTGAGTAAATGTGCAATAAAGTTTGCGTATGGTCCCATGTGCGTGTGTATACAATCACGCATAGATGTTGTTAGTAGTATTGTAAGCGTCGAAGGTTATGGTAAAAGTATAAAATTTCGTTGCAATTACGTAAACGTTTCAGTACCCAAGTCCATTTTGCAAGAAACAACCTGAATGCGATACAAAAGGGATCCACACTTATGCTTTTCACATGTCGTAATATATGTCAAATAATTTACAATCAGCAACTAGCAAGAAATCATCAAAATTCATGTTAAATGGGCTGACAAAATATACTAGTATGCGAGGTCAAATGTAGGAAATCCGTGGCATGCAGGTCGATGATTGTATTTGTAATTTTGAAATAAGTATTTCTGTTAGTAAACGTGAATTTCAAAGTATAGTCTCAGGCGCCATTATAATACCAAAATAGCCGTACTTTTACTGGCGATGAGGGGTGTTCTCTTAAAATTTAACGTGATCTGCATATGTTACCTGTAGTCAATACGTAATTATTGAAGACGTGCACACGTTCAGTTATTCGTGTACAAATAAAAGGCCCTGCTTGGTGCCAGTAATTAACACTTGAAGTGGTTGTGCAGCATTTGGCACTTTTTGCGGCAAACTGTGGCTAGAACGCAATTTGCCGCGATGATCTGCAGCTTATTGCGGCAGACGTCCAGATTGCAGAAGCTGCCGCAAACCAGCTTTGCCTGCTGCAATCCTTCAAGAGATCTGTAGCCATGTGAGATAACCTGCCGGGAGACCAGACGGTACCGCAAAATCAAACATTGCCCCGGAAATAGGCCAAAGTCATGTTAAAGCTGGTCCGGTGAGCATCGGTACTACTAAATGTCCATGACAGGGATAGTGTTTTAAGCTATTATAGGGATAGTTGTAACGGGAAGAACACAACATGCACAATGTGTAGTGTAATTTCTGGATTTCAATTTGCATTCGTGTTCAAGCTGATTCAGCTATTCCATCTTAGTCAACACCTACAACGTGCAATAGAATATTTGAGTAGCAGCACATGTATCATGCAGTCGAAAAGACACATCCATTTCATTAAGAACCTATCAATGAGACTGATAAATTAATATTCAATTCAGGGCTACTTGAAACATGAATTTTTATTCTAGTTATTGTGTATACAGGTTATTTTATCATGCATTGTACAACAAATATATGGGCCCACTGTTACTACCATAGAGTTATGTCCTTTTCGCGCTGCCAGCTGAAGGTTCCATAACGGACACAAGGTATACTTGTATTAAAAGGTAGATTTTGCGGATACTTTGACGCAACCGACCAAGGTGTTCTCTCTCTCTCTCTCTCTCTCTCTCTCTCTCTCTCTCTCTCTCTCTCTCTCTCTCTCTCTCTCTCTCTCTCTCTCTCTCTCTCTCTCTCTCTCTCTCTCTCTCTCTCTCTCTCTCTCTCTCTCTCTCTCTCTCTGTAATTAGTATGTACAAGTGGATATCGAGATTTAATTCATCATGTTTACCTCAGACCTTCCTATCAATGACTATTTATTTACAGTGTCATCTTCATAAATTTAGGGATTCAGAATCCAAAGGTAGACTTCGTTTCTTGCAGTTGTCAAGGGGTAGGAAGTACTTAAAATCGCACCTTTTTTCGGCAATAACATCCTAAGTTCTCAAGCAAGTTTTGTTGCGCCCCCTCCCTCGTATATCATAGGGTGTAATAGGGATGTAGCTTAAAATATTTTTGAACAAATGAATGATTATAAAGAAGGGAGGGAAAGTACATGTGTAAAGCTCTAAAGACATTTTGAAATGTAATACTACTCCAAGATGTTTGATGGTTACTCTTCAAAATTATTTCGATGGGAATTCTACAAATTTTCGACTAGCCCCATTTTGCCTACATGATTTAACTGCAAATGTACCATCTTGAATTCATTGTTCTAAATCATGTTTCCAAAGTTTGTTCAAAATTTTCCTGCAACCGGAGGTGTCCGTCCCCTATTCATTCCATGAAATTTATGGCCACTTTTGGCCCAGCCACTGGCCTATTATTTACTTAAAAACTTCCCCCGCTGAATCTATTGTATTTATGACAATTCCGGCCGGGTACACTTTACAAATGTTTGAAAAGTCAAACCTCGGCCCGGTTCCCATAAAAATTCTTGAGTTGTGTTGGCGTGTTCAATGTTATTGGCACCTAAGCTGAACATTGGTCACCGTTTTTCTGATGCATGTCTCTGTGAAAAGGATGTACTTGGTATATCCAGGGCGGAAAGTGCATAAACATCATCTTCATTCCATACGTATTAGTCGTTTATCAATTACTTGCTCGAGTGTTACATTAACTATTCAGGCAGCCCTGCGGTGAGCGTTCACTCTTAAAGTCTACGTTTGTCGTGTACTTTGTGTATCAGTTCCTGCTATCGGTCATTCTAACTTTCCGATTCATAAATTATGCAAAAAACTCGTTAGCTAAGTTTGGAGGTTGTCAATTTTTTACATTATAAACTCTTCATTGTCTTTTCAGAAGTAAAATGCGAGTTTTAAGCTTTATGCATGCTAATTGAAAGTGCAGCATATGTGCAATGGCTCAGAACATTTCCAATAATGGACCCCGCATTATAAATCTTTATCATCAAAACCCACGAAACCTCACTATTTAAACTAACTTGCAGATTGATCAATACTGTATTGTATTCTGTAGAACTAATTGCCTGGTAAGCATTTACTGTAGCAATACAAAATCGGACATATAGCGAATGTGTATGATCATGTGAATAAAAGCTGCTCCATGGTATTACTTTATCCGTGAGCCCACTGTCCATAAAGACCTATATAAAAATATAGACCAACGTCAATCGCACGTAAAGGTTCCTGCAAGGCAACATGGGAATTATACCCATTTCATCTAAGTGTAGGTTGTCCTCTTTTCAATTGTTTCTGCTCAAAATCAACTGAATTATTAAAGTATTTTTAGGCTTGTCAACTCGGATGACTTACTGTAACTTTTTGTGATGCAAATCTGTCGACTTGATTGCAGTTATGAATCGTAACGCACTGGTGTATTAAGTGTAGGCCACCAATTCTTGGACTAATATTCCCTTATTATAAAATGTGTGATTGTGCCTATCACAGGGTTATTCGGGAGTATTCCAGGTTAATACCCTAATGATTGATGGAAGACTACGCCTGAGGGCTAAGACTGTTAAACATCTTCAGTTACTTCAAGTAAAAACTTCGGTACCTCGCACGAGGGAAATTATGCCCGTCCCCCAGCGGAAGGAACATTAATTTAGGAGTTCTCTCTTGCTATTTGGCAATTGGCTTGCGGAATTCATACTATAAACAGTGACATTATACTAGATGTCTATAGCGCAGCTAATTTACTGATAGCTTCAGCATGTTAAAATCTCGAATCAGATACATTCCAAGCAGTTGCAGCGAGTCCTTGCTACATGTATTTGAAGCATACCCTTATGAACTATTCATTTTTTGGTTTTTTCACTGTCACGTACTCTTTATATATGTATAATGAAATATGTGGAATACCGGTGCAAGAAACAAACGGAATCTCGCCACGACTGTTAACATCATAAATTATAAATTTCTGTTTTCGGCACATATTTCCACAGTTCTTGATTTTGCTACCACTGTCGGACACCAAACAATTAAAAAAGTAGCGATACACGCGAAATTCCCGACACTGCTATAGTATCACTTCCGGGAGTAGAGATGTGAGATGTACATATAGCGTGACGCCTCTGTTTTTTTCCAAAAATAAGTGGGCCCGTAATATGAAATAAATTACACTGTCAAAATGGCCGTTGCCAGATGTAAGAGGTCCAGTGTGATAATTTATAAGTTTTCGTGTTCTACTTTCCTCCTGAAAAGCTTTCTGAGTTCATTCCTAAATTCCTTCATACGGTAGGCGTAAATAAAAGGGTTCATGGCTGAATTGGCTGTTCCCAGAAGCGTTGCTCCTGTTCGAAGGACACTGAGTACTTGGTTCTCTTCTAGCCCGACAAAGGACTGAACTGCAACAATAATAAAAAGTGGGGTCCAACATCCTAAGAACAAACCGAGGACAATAGCCCCCGTTTTTATTAAACGAAAGTGAGCTCGTAGACGGTAATTTGGACCCAGTTGGTCCACCGCTGTTTGTTGCATGATTTTTCTTTGTTGTCGAAGGGCCACGGCGAAAATACGAATGTACAAAAACACAACAACCCCAGCCCAGGTGACAAAACAAGGGACCAGCAAATATTTTCTGTAAGCACTCGGTATCACTTTGCAAAAATCGCAGTCTCTTTTCCCTTTTTGTGGCCAAGGTACGTGCCATCCCATGGGAAGAAATCCGAGGAAAATGGCAATTATCCAAATTGAGGCGCAAAGTACCATACAGCGACGCGTGGTGATTCGTTGCTTGTACCGTATGGGCCATTGTATGGCGGTAAAGCGATCGCAGGTAAGAGCAACCAAGCTAAATAGCGAGGCGGTGATAAATGTGTCAAAGGTAGCATAACGTAACAAGCAGACGTATATATTTCGTAGCATCTGTGGATACAGAAACATGGCTACGTGCATCGGCATGAGAGCCCCAACACAAAAGTCAGCAACAGCTAGCTGAAAAAGGAAGGCATTGGTTATAGTCCGTAGTTTTTTTTCATTGTAGAATGCCAGAAATAGCAATCCATTGCTGGAACATATGAGGCACATCAGCAAGAGTTCCCCAACCACGAAGACAATACGTGAGGCAGAGATGGATGTGAATTCCAATTCTAAATCCTCCAAAGATTCCGAAGTGTTTGTAGACATTGATGCTGCATGTACATCTGTAATTGTCCACCGGAATCTTCTGTAAATAATATACTATCTTTCAGGCTGAAGAAGAGACCCTATAAGCAGCAGGACTGGTATAGGATTCAGTGAGCAAAAGGATAGTGTCATGCTGGCAACATGTTACATATGAAACATGATGTACTATATGTCACCAATCAGCCCCTATAGGGCGTGGAGCTTTGCAGTGTCCTGCTTAATGACACAATAAATGATGGACAGCAGTATTTGGATAAGAGCGTACTGATGGCAAGCCATTATGAGTACTGGGTGCGGCTTTTAATGGGACAAATGAAAGATCAACGCGTCAACCTTTTCTTTATTTCTATGTAGTGACACAGTTCTTCAAAAACAGCGTTAAGTCGACAGTTTAAAGAAATCGTAACAGTGAACATTACTTTTCAAAATTACATGGGCCTGTGTGTACCCACATGTTCAGGATAGAAGTTAAAAGCCACCTGCCGAAGCAATGCATGGCATATTGAGTATCCTTTGTGATCAAACGACGATCCCGACAATTCCGTTATGCCCCCTTTTCCCATTTAATCTTGACTGTCCTCTGGGGCTTTGTTTCGACGCTAGATAGCTGGTTTTTTTCTTCTTTTTTTTTTTAAATATTGCCTTTCATATTAGCCAGAATAGCTTCGTAATGAGATGTCATCAGGCACAATTTACTTAATTAATTTCACAAACATTTTACATTAAATATTATATAAGTGAACATGTAACTCTTGTTTTTGTTTGGGTTTCATCTGGCACCTTAAATTTGGATTGCGGTCATAATTGCTACTTCTTTAGTTTACTTGGAAAAATATTTAGTCTACGCACATGTATCAGGTATGATAACTGTGCCGTGCTCATATATTCACATATAACATCAGCGAATGTAAAATGTTTCGATAACGTTCGTGAATAATGAAACTTATGCCTCTTATTTAGTTAAAGTTCACGTATGCTTAACCCGGTCTAGCAGCACCGCAATGTCGTGGTCCTGTTTTTCTATCTTTTCGTTCATAGGGGGAATCTAATTTGGTCGCTTGGCTTTATGTTATCTGTGGAGGTGCTGAGAAAAGAAGCACGACAATTCTAGCTTATATAAAGGAGAAAATAACATATGGAACCAATCACCCAAGGTCTTGATCGACACATAAGAACACACATACATTGATAGGTCACAGATAGAAAAGTAAAGAAAGATAGATCATTTACACGTCGCACAGATGAACGGAGACGAGAAAGATGAGGCAACACAGTTGTTGATTACCCCGCTAAACAGTACATTTGTTATTACTAATATTATTAGTCCGTAGTCCCTGCGCTGTCTGAAGATTTTCGAGAGAGCGTAAGGTTTTATCCGAACCGGATGTGGTATCCAAAGTCCGTAACGCCTAAATATGGTACAATACAGGCAGCTTTCTGTGGGGGTAATAAGCTATCTGTGTAGAGCTACACATAAACAAGACAAAATGGTTTGTCATGGGGACATATGGACCGCCTAACATGCCAGTAGAGGAACTTACAACAGTACTAGATACAGTTTATACAAAGTTCGACAATGTGATAATAACTGGCTGTTTAAATTTTGATTTGTTGCATGCAAACAAACTCCAATCCTTGCATGATTTTTGTGGCAGTTTTGGACTGAAAATTCTTGCCAAACTGCTACATGCTTTATGAAAAATAGCATATCATTCTAATAAATGTCATTTTAACAAACTATACAAATTTATTTATGAGCATTTTGTTGTGATACTGAACTCAGTGACTGGCATTATGCCGTTTTAACTTTTCCAAATAGTACAGTTAAAACTGAGGCTAGGGTCAAATTGAACTACAAAAGCTATATAGACCGGAATGAAAAGGAACGACAAGATGACCTTAGTCTTGTGCCCTTTCATATTGCTCACATATTTGACGATGTGGAAGATACTTACTGGGCACTTAATATGCTTTTAAATGAAGTTTTAAATGAGCATATAACTATGAAACAAAAATTCAAAAGGTAAACACGTGCACCATTTATGAATGGAGATTTAAGACGGACAATAAATCGCAAGAGAGTCTGATTTATAAAATACAAAAAAAAAAAAAAAAAAAAAAGACTAATAGAACCAGTTCATAGAAATGAGAAACTAGGTCACTTAACTAAAAAAAGTGCTAATACATATTTCACCGAAGCATGCTCAAATTGACCCAATTCCAGAAAATTCTGTAAACCTGGTCGACTCTTCCTTGTTAGTAAATGTGTAAAAAGTGGGGAGGTCATTGCATTGTGTGAGGAATGAAATATTACAACAAACCAGAAAGATGTCTTAAAATTTTTCATCAATACTTTGTAAACTGGGCAAATGACATCGGAAAAAACAACCCTTCAGCCCCAACTCAACATGATGAACCAAGCATAAAAGTGATGAAGGAAAACCTCCCCTGCACAAACCCAGGTTTCACATTTACATCTATATGTAAAGATGAGGTTTTTAAATACCCGGACAAAATTGGCAGCATAAAAGCAAGGGGGCTTGATAACGTATCAGTCAAGATGCTGAAACTGATAATACCTGTTCCCCTTAACCCACTCACAAACCTAATAAATGGGATGTTTGAAAGATCTGATTTCCCAAATCAACTTAAGGTTGTCAGAATTACACCTGTGTACAAGAGAAAAGATCCCCTCGACAAGAAAAATTACCGCCAGTTGAGCATACACCTTGTAGTTTCCAAAGTGTTTGAGAGAGCAATGACCACACAACTAAATGAGTATTTTCGTCCTTTGTTATCCCATACCTATCAGCTTTCTGTCCTGGTTATAGCTGCCAAACGGTGGTACTTGCACGATACAACTATCCTTTCTGTTAACTCCTAACCCGAACTGGTGCATGCCCTAGAGACTGAAGGTGACTATAATTGACTAGTTTGAAGCCAATGATATGGAGGCAAACCTCTATGACCCGGGTTGGCATATGTTTTGGGCATTTTTTTTTCTGAGAAAATTGCGTAGTTGGCAACTCTGCCCGGACGATTGTGCCCACTGTTTTAGGCATGACTTCAATTGCTCCCCTTAAAATCTGAAATCTCGTTGATATCCCGACAGCACTCTTCACAACGTGCGTACGCCTAGAGAGTCGGTATTTTGGCCTATCTGTTTTCTTGTAAGGCCCCTTTGGGGGAAAAGGCTTCTGTGTACATCTGTCCCAAGCTTAAAAGCATCATGAGCAACCAGGAAAAAGGGCACATCGTCCGACATGCCTGGGACTGCGACCACCTTTGGAATTTCAAGAGGGTTATCAGGCGCTTCAATCATGTGGGCGAACCCTTTCTTGTACACATCTCACCGTCAGAGGCTTTGCCTTCAGAGCCAACATCTATGAAAATGAACTCATAGTGGTCATAGTGGGCATTCGCAACCGCCATCAAGATGACGGAGAAATATTCTTCATAATTGTGGCATAAACTTTCTGATGATGGAGGTGACACGTTCCGACAGGGCTGGTCATGATTCATAAAATGATAAAACTAACCAAATGTACAAAACTGCAAACAAAGACAGCCTCGTTCATGCATGGCCGGATCACTCTGTGTGCGTTTCGCGCACTCGTTGTGATCCAGTCATGAATGAGGCTGCATGTCCACTCTTCAAGCGGTTGGTATTACTTTTCATCGGCTCAGTCTGTTCCATTTTGCCCAGTCTGTTCCATGGTCGCTTGAGTATCAGCTGACAAAGCGACCGATCGAGTCCAGGATATTCAGGAGATAATTGCTCCCCCCCCCTTCCCCCGATTCCAACAGATCATCGATCGGCACACATGGAGGTTTGTGCCGGCCAGCCAACTAATTTTCACCCGGACAAATTTTTGTGGACTCGCACGGGTTAAAAACCCACGGGCTTGTTGCGGTGATGAAATAGATTCATCTGACTATCAAGCGCGCAACGGACAGCTCAGACTCGGACAGCTCTACAAAATGGACGCCTCAGGACAAATTTAGTTCCTTTCATTCACAACAGAGGGCAGTCAATTAGAAAAGAAAAGTTTGTCGCCTGCCTTGAATGTATGTATGTATGTAAAATATATGTAGTTTGCGTGTATAGCCGATCTTTCTATCAGGCCCACCTTTCAATTTCATTCAACTCGGCATTTTCGTAAACACTATCAAATTATCTTAAACATGGTCACTGCTGTAAATTTTTATAATTTTTTTGTCTTGAAAGAAACTTCTAACACGCATGCACAAACACAAGCCAGGTTTGCATTAAAAGCATGTACCTGGAATCTGCCATTGCGACCACCTCCATATGACGACATTCTGTCCAATGCAATCACCTACCTGTGGTCCCATAAGCCAGTTTCTTTATTTCTTTCACCTCAATAATGCCTTTACCTGTCTAACTCGACCAGCGACCGTCATGTTATGTTAAAAAAAACTTATTGCTACCGTTTTGTTGAAGCGTAGGCCTACGCCATTTTCTTCAGTTTGTACACTGTCCAGCATTGTTACAGATTATACAATACAATTTCAATATATTCTAAAGAACAAACAACACATTTTAACCAAGCAATTATTGTCCATAATTAGCAAAACATACAAACATTTCTTTTTTTTTTTGTCTTTTGATTTGCGTCTCCTTGTACATATGTGCATTCAATTCATCTGTACAAATCTATTGCTCTGACTTCAAACCCCGTATAAAGCAACTACCTATCCAATGCAGCCATTTTTTCAGTGTACCGAGGACTGTGACGCTACACGCAGATTCCGCTGTATGCTACATTGCACCTTGGTAAATAATGCTAGACAGTCGCATTCCTCGCACTATTTTCCATTTTCTCTTGGAAAAGAGGAAAGTAAGAAACCTAGAAAGAAAATGAAATCAACATATGCTTCAATATGTAATCAAAATGTGGACTTTTTATTGGAAAGAAAACTTGATGTTGAAGTATATATATATATATATATATATATATATATATATATATATATAATATATATATATATATATATATATCAATAATTTTCATTTGTTTTAACCCCAAAAACGAAACTTGGCACGTTGTTTATTTCTTTATTTTTGACTCAAAATTATCCAACCATTAAATATCAGCGAGCGAAAAAGTTTAATGTAAACCAATCTAGAGCAACATAGGCCTTGATATACTTCTATTGTTTTTTTAATGACAAAAACATAAACGTTCAAACATGTGCACGTGGTTTGCTTCACATGGATGTTCTGGGTTTGCTTCTCCAGACCTCCCAAAATAAAGTGAGTCATCTTCGGTGATTCATAAAACTGTGCCAAAGATATATAAATAGCACATCTTATTTTTATTATCTTATTTACAATATGTTTTAAGGAAGTTGGATTAAATATTGTCTTACCGGTCTGTATTTAAATATATAGCCTTTGGCTCTCTTTTATAGTCCAATGAATAACTCGTTCCAACAGAAACTAGCCCACTTAACAACAACACATGACTTTACCCTTTAAACATTTGTACCTCATCCCATTTTTAGCTCAGCTGATTTGTCAGTCGGCTGAGCTTATGTTATGGTTAGGCATCCTTTGTCCGTCCGGCCGTCCGTCGTCCACAATTTACATATATCGACTATTTCTTCAAAACCGCTGACCAGATTCACTTCAAACTTGGTGCGGATGTACCTTGGGTGAGTCTCTATCAAGTTTGTTCAAATGACCACGGTGCAGTGATTTTTAGATTTTTTATGATTTTTGTATAATTTTTTGGGCAAAATCTTTAAAAAAATTTCTCTGAAGCCCGAATGCCCAAATGACCCATATAGACACCTCAGGACAATTTCAATCTATCCAATGCAAAATCACTTCATATTTCAATTTCATGGCACTAATATAATCACATCTCTGTTTATATTTCACCCTATTCCTCTCGTGATTGCTTGAGTCTTGTGTAATTATATTCCAGCTCTTCTCTCTTTGCTTTGAAGTATTGATTTGTGATGAAGGTATCTTATGGACACTTCAGGACAATTTCACCATACAACCCTTTTCAATGTTGAAGTTTATATACACGATTTCCCTGCATGGGGGAAACTTTAATATATTTTATGTATGTTAAGAGATTAGTGTTAGACATTGGAACATTTAGATATTTCATATGGTTTGTACGTCTAATTAGGCCCAAAATTGCCAAAATGACCTATATGAACACCTCAGGACAATTTCAATCTATCCAATGCAAAATCATTTCGTATTTATATTGATGACTTGGGACCAATTTATTCATATATCTTCTTTTATTTTGCCCTATTCCTCTCGTGATTCATTGATTCTTGAGTAATTATGTTCCAATTCTCCTGTCTTTGCTAGTGATGTATGGGTTGCTGAAGAAGGTATCTTATGGACACCTCAGGACAATTTCACCATACACCCCTACAACCTTTTTCAATATAAAAGTATATATAACGATTTCCTTGCGTCCAAAAAGCTTTAATGTATTCTATGAATGTTCAGATTAGTATTAGACATTAGAATATCTCAAATTTTAATACAGTTTGCACGGATAATTAGGGCCAAAGATTGCCCAAATGCTGAAATGATCCCTATGGACACCTCAGGACAATTTTGATCCACCCAATACAAAATGATTTCCTATTTGTATTGCTGACTTGGAATTTATGTTATGACATCTCTGTTTATATCTCACCATATTCCTGTAATAATGTTTTGAGTCTTGCGTAATTGTGTTTCAGCTCTCTTTTTGCTATTTCAGTATTAATTTGTGATAAAGGTATCTTATGGACACCTCAGGACAATTTTACCATACACACTTTTTCGATGTTAAAGTTTATAGAAACGATTTCCTTACATGAAACAAAAACTTTAATGTATTTTTTTATATGTTCATATTAGTATTAAACATTGGAATATTGAAATCTTTCATGTGGTTTTTAGGTCTAATAATGGCCAGGGATTGTCCAAATGCCGAAATGACCAATATGGACACCTTTCAATCTATCAATGGAAAATCATTTCCTAATTTAGTTCTTGACTTGTGACCAATTTAATGGCATCTCTGTTGATATTTCACTCTGTTACTCTCATCATTTATTGAGACTCGTATAATTATGTTCCAGCTCTCCTCTCTTTGCTATTGAAGTATTGATTTTTGATGAAGGTACCTTATGGACACCTCGGGATAATTACACCATACAACCCTTTTCCATGTTAAATTTGATATAAACGATTTCCCTGCATGTGAACAACTTTAATGCATTTTTTAAATGTTCAGATTAGTATTAAACATTGGAATATTGAACACTTTCATATGGTTTGTATGTCTAACTACGGCCAATGATTGCCCAAATGCTGAAATGTCCAATATGGACACCTCAGGACAATTTCAATATATCTAATACAAACTCATTTCATATTTACATGGATGACTTGGTACTAACTTATTGACACTTCTTTATATATTCCACCCTATTCCTCTTGCGACTCAGTGCTTCTTGTGTAGTCATGTTCCAGCTCTAGTCTCTTTCCTATTGAAGTATCGATTGGTGATGAAGATATCTTATGGACATATCAGGACAATTTCACCGTACGACCCTTTTTAATGTTCAAGTTTATATGAACGATTTCCTTGCATGTAAAAAAGATCACTGCATATATAAATGGTCAGATAAGTATTACACTTTTGAATATTGAAAACTTTAATATGGTTTGTACGTGTAATTAGGGCCAAAGATTGTCCAAATGCTGCAATAATCAATATGGACACATCAGGACCATTTCAATATATCCAACGCAAAATCATTTCCTATTTGTATTGTTGTCTTGGGACCAATTTATTGACATCTCTGTTGATATTTCACCCTATTCCTCGCGATTATTGGTTCTTGTGTAAGTATGTTCCACCTCCCTTTTTTCTATTGAAGTATTGATTTGTGATGAAGTTGTCTTATGGACACCTCAGGACAATTTCACCATACAATCCGTTTTAATGTTAAAGTTTATAATAACTATTTCCTTGCGTGAAAAAAAAAATGTACATATAAATGGTCACATTAACATTACACTTTGGAATATTGAAAACTTTCACATGGTTTGTACGTCTAATTAAACCCAAAGATTGCCCAAATACTTAAATGACGAAGATGGACACCTCAGGACAATTTCAATTTGTCCAATGCAAAATCATTTCATATTTGTATGGATGACTTGCAACCAAATTTTTTACATCTCTTTTTATATTTCACCCTATTCCTCTTGCAATTCATTGGTTCTTGTGTAATTATGTTCCAGGTCTGCTCTCTTTGCTATTGAAGTATCGATTGATGATGAAGGTATCTTATGGACACCTCAGGACAATTTCTCTATACAAACCCTTGTCAATGTTAAAGTTAAATATAAACGATTTCTGTGCATGTGAAAAACTTTAATGTATTTTATAAATTTTCAGATTAATATTAGACATTGGAATATTGAAAACTTACACATGGTTTGTACCACTTATACGGGCCAAAGATTGTGCAAATGCTGAGATGACCAAGATGGACACCTCAGGACAATTTCAATATATCCAATACAAAATCATTTTCTATTAAAATTTTTGACTTGGAACCAATTTAATGACAACTCTGTTGATATTTTACCCTATACCTATGGTGATTTTTTGATTCTTGCGTAATTATGTTCCAGCTCTCCTCTTTTTCCTATTGAAGTATCGACTGGTGTTGACAGCATCTTATGGACACCTCAGGACAATTTCCCCATACTATCCTTTTCAATGTTAAAGTTTATAGAAACGGTTTCCCTGCATGTGGACAACTTTAATGTATTTTATAAATGTTCAGATTAGTATTAGACATTGGAATATTTAAACCTTTCATATGGTTTGTACCACTAATAAGGGCCAAAGATTGTCCAAGTGCTAAAATGACCAATATGGACACATCAGGACAATTTCAAATTATCCAATACAAAATCATTTCCTATTTGAATTCTTGACTTGGAACCAATTTAATGACAACTCTTGATATTTTAACCTATTCCTATGGTGATTTGTTGATTCTCTGTGTAATTATGCTCCAGAGCATCACATGGACACCTGAGGACAATTTCAGCATAGAAATCCTTTTCAATGTTAAAGTTTCTAGAAACGATTTTCTTGAATGTATAAAACTTTAATATACTTATCAATGTTCAGATTAGTATTAGGCATTAGAATATTTAAACCTTTCATATGGCTTGTACGTCTAATTAGGGCCAATGATTACCCAACTGCAAAAATGACCCATATGGACACCTCAGGACAATTTCAATGTAAAATCATTTCCTATTTGTATTCTTGAATTGGAACTAATTTAATGACATGTCTTGTTATATTTCACTCTATTACGCTCATGATGTATTGAGACTCGTGTAAATATGTTCCAGCTCTTATCTACTTGCTATTGAAGTATTAATTTGTAATGAAGGGCATCTTATGACCACCACAGGACAATTCCACCATATTACCCTTCACCCTTTTCAATTTTAAAGTTTATATGAACAATTTCCTTGTATCTGAAAATCTTTAATGTATTTGATGAATGTTCAGATTAGTATTAGACCTTGGACTATTGAAAATTTTCATACAGATTGTACGCATTATTAGGGCCAAAGATTGCCAGAATGCCGAAATGATCCATATGACGACTCAAATACGAACATATGCATGCCAACAAAACCACCGATTTCATCATTCACCAAACAATAACAGGCTCACAGTAACATTGCTAGCAAGCCCAGCGACACCATCTGAATCACAAGAGTCCCAACAGATTTAGATGACGAACTACACAGGAACACACAATATTCTTGTGTATATGCCACTCTTGGATTGTTGGAACAACTGGCAATCATATATGGAACAACCACTTCCATCGAAAATAACGTCATTTAACACGCCTCATTACACACACACACACACACATACACACGATGGCGAACATTTAAATCCACCTTTACTTAAAATATGACATAGCAAAAATGAATACAAGGGACAGTTATCCAGTAAAAAGAGCTGCATTTACATTAATCTGAAAACACCATCCAGCTGAATATAGATCTCTTTCCCGTCTAACACGTATACAACACTTGTTTTCATCTTTGGTAAATTCTATCATGGACTCAAGGTAGTGCAGGCAAAATTTGGTGTTTAAGTCTTGCATTTATAGAGTCTTATAAATGTTATTGATTTTATGACATAAAGCTTCATTCTACTCATCAAAATTTCCTGTCCCAATCCACCCCACTTTTGGAAGCGTGTATTGAGACATAACTTGAGGTAGATTTGAACATAGTACAAGAAAGTGTAAGTAAAACATGATTTTTCGTGACAATAGTAAGAAAACTATTAATACCAAAAAAAGGAAAATCTCAACTTCAGACAACCAAGTAAAATTAAACTTTTCAAAATTTTCACTCGTTTTTGTGATGTCATCGTACAGAGGGGTTATGTGACAATTAGCTTCCTTAATCTCCCCTTGTTACCCAGGCCTGGCCATGGTAGCAGTGGCTGAGGTGTTACCCACATCCTGGGCTGATATGTGGAATCATGTAGTCAGGCTGAAATCATGCATAATGATTGACACTTCCGAAAGTTCATTTATAAGCCACTTGGTGGTCAGAGCACTTGTCATTGCCATTAAGCTACTGAGTCCAGCTGTTTCGTAAAATGTATTAATTTTCCATTTGGCAAAAATCATATGAAGAATTCGGAGGCCGGTTAAAGCCCATAACTGGCCACACATGAGCTCCGTTATTGCAAGAGAGACCAGGTTAAGTGATTGACAGGTCACATCCCCGGTTACGTCACACATTTGCATTTTACATAGCAATTCCTTCCTGCAGTTCATGAAATACTATTATCAACGATAGGCCTATCTGAATTTTTAATTTCCATCTCCAGATTGACGAAAATCTACTTTTTATCCTAAACACAAATCTATAAGAGAAGGCGATAGGCCTAAATTAAAGGCTTATACAGGCAGAAGAAACCATTGAGCGAAAATGCGTCAGCAAAGCTTTGTTCATTAGGGCAACACTATTAGTTATTCACTGTTTTAGTGTGAAATACAGGAAATATCTCCCCAAAGACAGCTGTATTACCCGAGGCGAAGCCGAGGGTAATACAGCTGTCTTGGGAGAGATACTGCCTGTATTTCACACTAAAACAGTGAATGACGATTTTATCCCATTTTTGATGATGTAATTTCATGCCCAAAAAATACACATGTTCGACCCGCTGCTGCTGCAGTTCCCTTCACATTCCGCCATCATATTGTCGTCGGCAGCGCGTCAAGGCTTGTATCGCATGAGAGAGACTTCTGGTGGCTGATCGATGCACTAACTAGATAGGGAGATACAGCGAGAATACCGCTTTATTCCCCGACCAGTTACGACAATACCGCTGTATTCCCCGGTCGGTTTCAGGAATCGCGCTGTATTTCACCTTTGCAGTAATTAATGCACAAATAAGGGTAATACAAAGAGTGTACCATAGCTATTGACCAATCAGAAGCCAAGGATTCTATCAAAAATGGGATAACTTGTCATATCAGCAATTTCATCATACCAAACATCAACGTAAATATCAAAATTAACCAAGTCCTCTTGTTCAACTTCGTACAAAAATTGTAATGCCTGGGAAAGTATATTATTCTCAGTGTCCAAGGTCTGATCCGGGAATCTGGACAATGGGGATGTGACCAGATCATTGATTCGTTTTGTTGAGAAGGGGGTCGGGGGTCCTTCCCAGACAATTATGAAAATTTTGGTGTGAAATGGTATATTTAAGTATTTAGTGACAATTTTTCGGGGTGGCTGAAAAAAAAAAGGGGGGGGGGGGTGAAACGCCCCCAAGCAAGAACTCCCTGAAATGCTGCAGATGGTGAGCACTGCAGTGGTAGTCTGAAACCTCTATGCAAGCAAATGTTAGGCTTGTTAACACCATTATTGTGTGGGACACATGATCACGTGCAGGCTAAGTTAGGTCCAATAATTCGTTATCATTGATTATAATCATAATTTCCATTATGATAGTTAAAACGCCCCATATGAGGTGTTTTGTCACAGTGGACGGTATCCATTTTTTCCACATATATATCAATATCGAGGAAACCTATTTTTCTTACTAAAATCTATAGGGCTACAAACAGGCCTATTGAGGACAAGATCCCAAACACACACATGAGAAGGACCATCATATAGGGGAATAGGTGCGGGGCCAGACATCCCTCGGGGTAAGACGCGCCCTTCCCTCCTCTCCTGCGCTAACTTAAGACAAGTAGTGCTATGATGCGCCTCTTACTGATGAACTGAAACTTCTATGCAGGTGGACATTTGGCCATATTGGATAACACACATGAGTGGGATCAACTGACATCTAGGCCATGAAGTAACTCATGGGAGGCCTCTTGCCCCAATCACCCCATGGCTAATAGGGATAGGCCCCTTTGCATTAATCGTTATTGTATGACAACAGAATACACATGTAAGCCTACGCATCCAAGCATTTGACCACCCGTCATGGAGTGTGTAACCTCCTGGCAGCACAAAAAACTCACCTCGAAGATGACCAACTACAGGGAAAGCGAGTTGTTTCTAGTTCACGTTACTGAAATTATTTACCAATAACCAATCACAACAAGTTAGGGCTTAGGCCTATGCCTTTCTATCTGCATAGGCCTCAACGTGACTTTCTTTCACATCAGCCACCGCGTTGTTGTCACTTGGGCAGAAAGTCATCAACGTGGGCGTACATCAATTGTTATCATCGTTAGGCCTTCCAGAATTTTGCATTTAGACCCGCAGATTGACGAGAAATCACTTGAAGAATGATTCATTGGAAAGACAAAGGCTCGCATGGCATAGCTTATAACAAAATACAAGGGGCGGAAACCACAGAGCAGAACATCGATTTTTAGACAGACACTAAGGGAGGGGAGAGTGATTTCAAACTGACGCAGAGGACCCGGGACTGGGACTTTTCGGGAGACAATCCGGATAATTTTACAGTTCTCAGGCACTAGATCTTTGTGAAATTTTGCGCAGGAGGACTTCGTCAATTTTGACATAATTCGATGTTGATGCGAACGTGGAAATTAATGAAAATGTGTAGCCCGATGGACACTTGGCTGTCGGTGTTTCGCAGAGAAACTCTGCATACCGCATGTGTTTAAGTGATTTCTCGACAATCCTCGGGTCGAAATGCAAAATTGTGGTAGGCCTAATGGTGATAACGATTTCATAATTGTGACGTTTTCCTTTCATTTCTAGAGAAGAGACTAGTCAGGTGAACGACGTTCCGTGTGACCGTGGGAACATAGAGTAAGAGTCTTGAAGATTTTACAATATATCAGTATTTACAAGTTATAAACATGTATATTATTAAAGTGTGTGTCAACACACACTGTCTTTCTTTCTTTCTTTCTTTCTTTCTTTCTTTCTTTCTTTCTTTCTTTCTTTCTTTCTTTCTTTCTTTTTCTTTCTTTCTTGTGTCGGCTTAAACTCGGACACCGCGCAACCGAGAAACTTCAAATGTTGCATGTATATAGCACCTATAATGAAGCTTCGCATATCGTCTAGAAAAGGTGATAGACTGAAAATCATGCAAAAAAGGGCGATTCAAAAATTTCAATTGTATGTATATATATATAGGCCTGGCTTCCAGTGTATGCAACATGTTGGTTCTTTATTGAGGTCAGGTCAGAGGTCAGGTCAAAGGCCAGGTCGGGGGTCAAAGGTCGAGGTCAAAGGTCAGGTCAAAGGTCAGAGGTCAAATTTCAGATATTTCAAAACAGTCATGCCATCTAGTGGTTGCAAGAGGAATTATTGAACAAAATAAAAAAATTCCACTGCATCTTCAATTTATTGTAGACACTTCCAATGATTAGTCCATTTTCATATGTTCAAGCTTTGAAGACACACACACACAGGTTTGCTATGCAGCAAAGCTTCTTTTCTAATTTAATATTGTTTTCAGATGCTTATAACTCGAAATTATGTAGAAACTAACAATTATATTAACTGTGACTTTATATTATCTGAGACTACCACCCAGGAGTGGTAGTCTCAGATATTATGTGCTGTATTGAATGAGTTCCTACATGTCTCCCAGCCTGGGTCAGTATCACTTAGCTGTTCTAGATTTCCCCCAAATGTATGTCTCAGACTCTGTATCACTGTATCTATATGTACGTCACTATGTTTATTTCCTAGTGCAGTGAATTGTCTTACATTACTGTTCTGTACTCTTACATCACTGTTCTGTACATCTTGTGTATTGCTTACTGTCTGATTTAAAAACTTTGTCTGAGAATTCTCAGAACTGACCATCTCATACCTCCTCCCACTCATAATTTGGTAAACTTGCCTTATAAGGTACTTGAACTGATTTTAGTAGACTTAATCAAAATTATTAATCCTAGAACACCAACTTTTTCGTAGGACATCCCAAATTTCTTGGGAAAGTTGACCAAGATCTGTGGGATGACCGTTGGTATAATAGTTTTAGAATTGAGCTTGAGAATGGAAACTAAAATAATATCTTTTTTATTTGTTCCTCTCTATATGCTGATTCAACTATTTTAACTCATTTCTGTAATTGTAACACAATGAACCATAAACAAAAGGTTTAGATTTCTGATGTGTGCTATTAAGGGTAGTTGAAAAAGTTTATGTTGAATATCTGCAAAACTATCATAGACAGATGTGCCATTGTTAACTGTAATTACTGGCTTAAATGTATTATATTTCTTACCAATATACAGATTTAATTCAAATTAAAATACATTATTGGAGAAAGGGCTGTGCCCTATGTTAACCACTCTTGCAAAAGAGCAGATTCGAAAAGTTTAATGTTGAATATCTTCGATAGTGTTATAGCTTTAGGTGCCATACCATTCATAGGTTTGTGGTGTAGGTGCATTCAATAAATCATAAGAAATATGAAATTTGAATTTATGTAAATTAGGGAAACTTGACAAATATCTCACGTTGAATATCTTCAAAAGTATTGTAGATAGGGGTACCGTTCTAACTTTAATTCACAGGTTTGTGTTAAAGGTACATTCAATGTACCACAAACAAAAGTTGTATAATTTAAAGTTATGCTTATTAGTAATTAGGGACACATGAAAATCGTTGAATATCTTCAAAACATTTATCGATATAGGTCATGGCAGCATGAGCTGATTAGCATAACCATGGTTTCCTCCATCTCATCATCATCTTCTTTTTTTTTCTTCCCTTCCTAGGCCACCTGTGTCACACAGGACCGCGGCGCATAAGCGGAGAGCCACAGTATTATTATATTATTATTAGGTGTAAACTTTGAATTTGTAGGCTCGTGCTGTAGGTGAGGACGGAACATTATTACTTACAAAATATGCAGACTTTCACACACACAGACACACAAACACACACACACACACACACACACACACACACACACACACACACACGGATTGGCTTTCAAGTAAATCTTTCTTTTCTACTTTATTTATTATTATTATTATTATTATTATTATTATTATTATTATTATTATTATTATTATTATTATTATTATTATCAATCTTACCATTATTGTTATCATCATCATCATCATTATTATTATTATTATCATTATTATTATTATTATTATTATTATTATTATTATTATTATTATTATTATTATTATTATTATTATTATTATTATTATTATTATTATTATTATTATTATTTCTTCGCTATCGGAGAAAACAGTGAAAATAATAAGGAACAAAGTGTAATTAGGTAATTAAGTTATTGTACATATATTGTCAGTGCTCTGGATCGCCTGCTGTTGCATTTGTGATTATCCTCCTGACATTTGCGCCAGCTGCCTGGTCTTCATTAGTACTGTCTTTCTGCTTGCATTTCCTTTATCTTTACCTTGTCTGCTTTGAATTGTTTCCTTGCTTGTTATTGTTGTTTTTGAAAGGTGGTTACAGTCGATAAGACATTAAAAAAGAAGACCGACTGATTTTCAGTGTAAACTAAAAAAAGAGTGAACCAGGCCTTTCAGAATTTATTGAAAATGAAGCAAAAAAGAGAAGAAATGAAATTATTTTTCAAACCAAAATATATTTTTCTGACAATCAAAGCCAGTCGGTACAATTATTTTAAACTTTCTGTCAGCATTTGCGATCTCTTTATCTATGTATCAGTCTACAAGATTTTGAAATATAGCGGTAGTCAGAAGCTTCCTTAACCGTTAAGCTGAAAGAACTGACATGCAATGAAAAAAGTCTGCACATAAGTTCGAAGGTTTGTTTCCAGATTGACCATATTGGCATAAAGCCAGTAATAAGGAAAATTAATTCCATGCAAATAATTGTTGTGGGATATTAATGATGGATCATGAAAGATTGCTATGCTTTATATTGAATATGTGCATGGATGTGCACCAACTGAAATACCATGATAATGATGAAAGCACAACATTCGATCTGGACGTTTTGGTTTATTTTCCATGCTGTGTCCACTACGTTTCGGTTTATTTCCCACGCTGTGTCCACTATTGACTTCTGTCAAGAGGTTTGCAATATACCAGGTTTAATTAAGTGCTACTTAAGGCCAGTGGTACCCAAACAGGACATGACGTTTCATGCTATGTGTTCCTGGTTACTGGAGTAGTGTCAAAGCAAGTTCCGATGAGTAATGTGTCAAAATGACAGATGCAAATTGAAACACATGTTACAGCCTCCTTGGGAGAATTTGAGAAATTTCTTGATATTATACTAATTGTTGTGTGGCACACAACTCTGCAGAAGATCACACAAATTTGTTGTGCTTTAAAAAAATATTTGAGGAAAAAACTGATCGGATCAGAAAAAGAAATCATCAGACAGCCTGTTCGTCAAATGTATGTTGTATGTGCAGGTCGCTGTCGAAGGTAGCGCATCTTCAAGTAGCGGCGCTGTGTACTCTGTACTCTTCATATTCCTGCAAACATGTGGGTTTAACTGCGTAAAAGTGGAAAGTTTAACCTCCACGTCACGCACAGCGACAGATTTATGCTATGAAATTTTAAAGTGTTGACCATAATTGCCGCAACTTCTTTTTATGTTCTTTCATTGCCAAAACTAAGGTCAAGTACCAATGAGCCCCAAAACGAACACAAGTTAGAAGTGTACATTGCCAAGCCAGTGGTGAGGCGCTGATTTGAAATTTGATGACTGTCAAATGAATTTACTTCGTTAAATCTGCAAATATAGTAGAACAGGGGGATTTGACCGCTTAATTAGGCCGCTGGCAGTTATCGCACTGCTACTGTCAACTGAAGTCTTCCTCTCGCATTATGTTATCAAACATGATAAGAAGGCTTGGTCCCTTTGAATGTTTCAACCATAGTCTATATTACCATATCTCAGTACTTTGACACCAAAACTAAAAAGTCTTCTTCTATAGAACAGGTCGTGCATGTTAGATTAAAGATAAAAAACTTGCATGAAGTTAAAAAAATCCTTTTTAAAAATAAAGATGAAATTTAGTGCATTCTGCTTAATCAAACAACAAACAAGGCTGTCCAAAACATATTTTAAATTTGTATTTAATGCTTAGTTATGACTTTACAACTTATTAAACTTTTCAAAAACATCGATTATAAAAGAGTAACTATCAAATTTGAAATACATTTTTGATTCAAGGAACATGCTTTTTATTTTCATAACCAACGAACTGATGTGTATCTGTAAAGGTGTTTGGACAGTTATTTTGTTTTTACTCAAGGGAGGACTAGGTTATTAGCTCAGCTAACTTGTCAGTCAGCTGAGCGTATCTTATGGTCCTCCGTCCGTCGTCCGTCAATAATTCACATTTTCGACTTCTTCTCCGAAACAGTCAGCCAGATCCACTTCCAACTTGGTGAGGATGTGCCTTGGGCGTGTGTCTACCAAGTTTGTTTAAATCCTCACGGTCCAGTGATTTTTGGATTTTTATTTTATTATTTTTTTTTTTGGTCCTTTTTTTGGGCAAATCGTAAAAAATCTTCTCTGAAACCGCTCACCCAATTGCTTTCATATCACACAGGAACACTCCATGGGACTCCTAGTTCTTTATTTGTTCACCAGGTGGCGCTGCAATTTTTTGTAATTTTTTAATGAATTTTGTATGTTACAGCTATTTTCGAGTTCTTCTCCAGCACCGCCAATCAGATTAAGTTGAAACATGATGGATCTGTTCCCTGTGGAAGGGTCAAACAAAGTTGTTCACCATGTGGGAATGCTGCAATTTCCTGATTTTTAACGATTTTTTTTTTCAATTCGGGTACTTATGGGTCAATGCAGCTTTCCTATTGATTAGTGTGGAAGTCAATGAGCATTCTAATGCTAATTCACATTTTCGACTTCTCCAAAACTGTCATCCAGATTAACTTGAAACTTGGTGGGGATGTACCTTGAGTGGGTGTCTACCATGTTTGTTCCAATGGTCATGTGCCAATGAATTTTGGATTTTTTTTATGAATTTTTTTCAAAAATCTTTACAAAGGTTTTAATAGGAAAGTTTAACATGATTTTTTCTTATAATGGTTATAACTCAAATAATTTTAGCCAGATTTACTTCAAACTTAGTGGGGATGTGCCTTGTGTGGATCTCTACCAAATTTATTCAAATGGTCACGCCTATTAATTTTTGGATTTTTAATGATTTTTTTGGTTCTTTTTTGGGGCAAACCTTAAAAACTCTTCTCCTCTGAAACCGCTTACCCAATTGCTTTGATATCGTACATTGACCCTCCCCGGGACACCTAGTTCCCAATTTGTTCACCAGGTGGCGCTGCATTTTTTTCTATTTTTTTATGAATTTTTTGGTATGGTTTTTCTATTTTTCAATTGTTCTCAGAATGGTCACTCAGATTAAGCTGAAAATTGATGGATATGTTCTTGTGGAAAGGTCAAACAAAGTTATTTACTAGGTGGCTTTGCTTTGGATTCCTGATTTTTTAGGATTTTTTTCAATTCGGGTACTTATCGGTCAATGCAGCTTTCCTATTGATTACTATGTAAATCAATGGGCATTCTAATGCTAATTAAGAGGACCACTGACACGAAAGTTACTGTTTACTTGATAACTTGAGATGTGTTTTGAGTTAGTTCCGAGATGCTGCACATGTTAATGTTTCTATATGAAGGTCATGCTTAAACAGTACATGAATGACCTTGACCTCGTTTCTGGGGTCACAATGCAACATACATGAACTTTACTTTTCATTATAACTTGAGAACTACTTGAACCTTGATGTTGCACATGTTAGTGTTCTTTAAAGGTCAGACTTACTCAGAACATGGGTGACCTTGATCCTTTCCCAATTTCATGGAGCTGCAAGTGTGATGAATGTCAAGATCAGCTGAGCATAGGCTGTTAACACAGCCCTGTTGTATTAGTAAATCAATTAAAATCTAACTTACCGGACAATTACACTGAATTTGGGGTCAGTCTAAATATTTTTAGCTAACACATAAGTAGGTATATAAGAGGGACAAAAATTTGATGATGTCGTTTACCATCTAATCGGAAAGGGGCCAAACATTTGCGAGAAAATGTTTGAATCATAATTAGTCTTACTTCGAGTTTTAAAACAACATTAAGGAATGAAATTCGGCTGCAGTTTGTTTCTTTCTTATCATGCTGGTTGGCTTTTCTAAATGAAAATAGTATGTCATTCTGATCTCCATTTTCTTGGCATTGCGTCATTTAGTCGTGTTTTACATTATTTCACTCGTACAGTCGAACCACAAGTCCATTTATCACATGCGCAAGTGAGCTCGATGTCACCTCTCTCTCTTGACCTCATGAACAAGATTTTTATTGTATTTTATAGCTTATGCTGCGTATGTTATATAAGTTATATAGATAAAAATGAGATGACAATAGAATTTTTAAAACCAATAGTACAAGTAGTACTCGCTATCGCTCGCTCCGCCCATATCTTCAGGCAGGAAGAATATGTCAAAATTGAATCTTTCGCAAACATGACTCAGAAAACAAACAAAGAAGCCACACGTGATCAGTTCGAAAGTAATTACATTACAGGAACTGCTGCGGACACATAATGGATGAATGACATTGTTTTGTATTGTATTTATTGTATTGTATTGTATTATATTGTATTGCATTGCATTGCATTGCATTGCATTGCGTTGTATTGTAAACATATTTACGAGAGGAGTTCAATACGTTTTTACTTGTATTCATAAACTGGGATGCTTTATAACAAAGATACAAAGTTAAGCTAGAGGCTCTCCATGTACGGCGAACGCACATTGTAGGCTATATACAAGACACACAGGACAATACAAATAAGCTGCTTCATATATCATTGTAGACCAACCAAGTGTTGTAGCTCTGACATGGAATGAAGGAAGAAGAAACACAGTTTTACACACTGGGGATTGAGTTACTTAGAAACTGATTCTCGTAGTTTCACATATATACGTTTGACCTGCTGCAAAAATCTTCTCATTTATCGCATCTGACTGGTTTCGTATTTCTTCAAGCATTATGTTGACTAATATGTTTGTAGAACTGGGTAGTTGGTGAAACGTGATTGCAATTAAGTTATCAACAGAGAATGAAACAATCCCTAGGATGAACAAATGCAGCAATTAAATGTCGAAACAAAATAGGCCTAGTGTGCAGTTGTCTTGTCCAACATGAGTTTAGAGGTTAGGCTATATGAATTTAAACCAAATATGTATTTAAAATAAATCATCTACAGTTCCTTGGCTTTTAGATTTAGATTGATGAAAAGTTGTTCCTGGCTGGCGATTGGGTACAACATATTAACGATTTCACCCATCTGCATTGCTTCCTCTAATTTTGTCAAAATTTAGATGACAAATGATGTCATCTAATGTCTATATAACAGTAATTAATGTCTTAAAACAGAATTGTCATTATACTTTACCTCCAGAAAACAATATCAGCTCATTCGTTCTACCAACAATATTATCATGATAATATTTTATGCAAAGGAAAAGGTCTATATGACAATGGCATATTTGATGGCAATTTGAGGTGTGACGCATGCGTAGTTAGTAGGAGTACATTAGGCCTACTGGTAATTCCGAGTCAAAAACGCTGGTCCTCTGATAGTTGTTTTGGAAACAACACGACGCAAACAAGACTGCTTCAACATCTGGTCCCCTGACCGTTATCAAGTCTGATTGCATGCGGTCTCTCGTGGTTGGACAGAGCAGAGAACTGCCGGCATTTTTATTTGTATTTACCCCAAAATGGCAAGTCTGCTTAACTTTATATATAAATTTCACTTTTACTTATTGTAGTTTGTATTTGTATGTATGTAACCATGAACCAGTCAATGCTGAAGGTCAATAAAATATTAAGATGTAAAAATATCATTAACATAACTGCTGTAAAAACATATTTTGGTTAAAATGCGCTTTTGGGTATTGACATGTGAAAAGGGTGTATGATATATTAACATTTTTGTGCTTTTACGATATAATTATACACAATCATTTATTTTATTTTTTATTTGTTGGTGCAATATGGTTGTTCATGGTAACAAAAAAAAATCATTGAAGTTAAAGCATGTTTTGGTTTATGAAATTCCACAGAAAAAGAATGAATCATTTCTTGGAAACAAACGATGCCATGTTGTGCGAAAAGGTTTTAAATTCAATCAATATTTATTTCATTAAGATATAATGATTACATATATATCTGGCGTTTGTCGAGTATTTAAAGCTGTATTACCTAAAAATACAAAGAGAACAGTATTTCCATCCATATTCTCAAAGTAAATTAGCTGGCTTCAGTCCAATACACCAATTGCATACAAATTTCTTTCTTGATGTTTTTTGTGTATCGTTGGTTAATTTAATGACTTTCTTGCAAAGTAATTCTGAATTCAATTATGTCCAGCTTACAAAGGTCTGGTGGACTACCAACAAATGAATTAAGCCAACAAATTATCATGCACAGAATAATAACAGCGTTTAATGTGATGCACTTGCTTGCACATTCCGTGTCCAGGACGTGAAATGCAGCTCATTCTGGGATGGTAATGCTTATTCTTTTCAAATTCCTTTTTTCTAAGACATGTTGAGTTCTTTCACAGTGCTCATTCATTTTTATACACAGGTTAATCCGCGAGACATTCATGTGTTGTGCTGGTTTGCTCACCAGCATCGTTGCTTGATGTCGCCATTTAGCGAGCAAACAACACATTAAATTTATAATCGCACAACAGTAGTATGATAGAGTAACATGATGAGGAAAACACTTATCAGAAAATAAAATTTACATTAAAGATACTTCAATCCATATATGGGATATGTTCACAAATAATTCTTTGAACAATATGAGAGCACATCTGTACTGCAGTCATGAGGAGAAGGACCTAAGTTCACTGCCTTCTACAGTGTATGCTCTATGTCTTGTACCAGCTGTATGGAAGAGAGTTTGTATATCACTAACACACATATATCTCCTGTCGAGTTTGGATGGATGTTGTAGGATGGCCACATGGTGCCAATTTTACATGACTCAATTAAGTTATCCCCCAGACCTGCAGAGACAATTCACAAATAACAAGGGGAGATGATTTGCTTCATAGCAAATCAGTGTGTGTGTCTTCAAAGCATATTAGTATGATAATGTACAACTATTCCATAACACAGGAGTAGAAGTTTGAATGGCATCTCTATCTATTATAGCTTTGAAGTTATTCAAGATCTCAAATTTCTAATGGTGCTATTTAGCATAATTTAAATTGCTACAACTTCTATTTTAAATTCATTGGGTGCGCAATGGTCAACAACCCCCTAGTAGAAGTTAGAATGACATCACTATCTATTATGGTGTTGAAGATATTAAGATTGAAAATTTCGAATACTGCTGATTAGCATAATTTAAATTGCTACAACTTTTGCTGTAGATTTATTACATGCGCAATGGTCAATAACCCCCTAGTAGAAGTTAAAATTGCGTCTCTATCTATAATAGTTTTGACGATATTCAAGTTTTAAAATTTCAAATGCTGCTGATTAGCATACTTTAAATTGCTACAACATTTGTTTTAAATTCATTAGATGCGCAATGGTCAATACCCCCTAGTAAAAGTTGGAATGACATCTCTATCTATTATACTTTTGAATATATCCAAGATTTAAAATTTCAAATGCCCCTAATTTGCATAATTTTACCTATCTTCATTCTTCTGTATTAAACGGTCAAACTCCTTGTATGTAGGTACAATCATGCCAGGTTTGGAGTTTCTATGTATAATAGTGTTCGAGAAAAGTGTCGGACAAATTTGCTGGTAAAGAAGAAAGAAGAAAGAAAAAAAGAAAGAAAGAAAGAAAGGAAGGAAGGAAAGAAGGAAGGAAGGAAGGAAGGAAGGAAGAAAGTAAGAAACTAGGAAAGATGATTTGCTGCATAGCAAATCAGTGTGTGTGTCTTCAAAGCATATTGGTATGGTAATGTACAACTATTCCATAACAGAGAGAGTAGAAGTTGGAATGGCATCTCTATCTATTATAGCTTTGAAGTTATTCAAGATCTCAAATTTCTAATGGTGCTTATTAGCATAATTTAAATTGCTACAACTTTTATTTTTAATTCATAAGGCGCACAATGCTTAACAACCCCCTAGAAGTTGGAATGACATCTCTATCTATTATAGTATTAAAGATATTCAAGATTGAAAATTTCGAATACTGCTAATTCGCATAACTTAAATTGCTACAACTTTTGTTTTAGATTCATTAGATGCGCAATGGTCAACAACCCCCTAGTAGAAGTTAAAATGACATCTCTATCTGTAATAGTTTAAATGATATTCAAGTTTAAAAATTTTAAATGCTGCTAATGAGCATAATTTGACTTGCTACAACTTTTGCTTTAGATTCATTACATCCGCAATGGTCAATAACCCCCTGGTAGAAGTTAAAATGACATCTCTATCTATAATAGTTTTGAAGATATTAAAGATTTAAAATTTCAAATGCGCCTAATTTGCATATTTTAAACATCCTCATTCCTTTGTATAAAACGGTCAAACTCCTTGTTTGGAGGTACAATCATGCCAAGTTTGGAGTTTCTATGTATAATAGTGTTCGAGAAAAGTGTCGGACAAATTTGCTGGTAAAGAAGAAGAAAAAAGAAAGAAAGAAAGAAACTAGGAAAGATGATTTGCTGCGTATCAAATCAGTGTGTGTGTCTTAAAAGCATATTGGTACATATGGCAATGTACAACTATTCCATAACACAGCAGCAGATGTTGGAATGGCATCTCTATGTATTATAGTGTTGAAGATATTCAAGATTGAAAATTTCAAATACTGCTAATTAGCATAATCTAAATTGCTACATCTTTTGTTTTAGATTCATTACATGGGCAATGGTCAACAACCCCCTAGTAGAAGTTGACGTGACATCTCTGTCTATAATAGTTTTGAAGATATTCAAGTTTTCAAATTTTAAATGCTGCTAATTAGCATAATTTAAATAGCTGCAACTTTTGCTTTTGATTCATTACATGCGCAATGGCCAATAACCCCCTAGTAGAAGTTATAAAGACGTCTCTATCTATAATAGTTTTGAAGATATTCAAGTTTTAAAATTTCAAATGCTGCTAATTAGCATAATTTGAATTGCTACAACTTTTGTTTTAAATTCATTAGGTGCGCACTGGTCAATAAGCCCGAGTAGAAGTTGGAATCACATCTCTATCTGTTATACTTTTGAAGATATTCAAGTTTTAAAATTTCTAATGCCCCTAATTTGCATAATTTTAAACACCTTCATTCCTATGTATAAAACGGTCAAAATCCTTGTATAGAGGTACAATCATGCCAAGTTTGAAGTTTTTATGTATAATAATGTTCGAGAAAAGTCTCGGACAAATTTGCTGGTAAACAAGAAAGAAAGAAAGAAAAAAAGAAAGAAAAAAGAAAGAAAGAAAGAAAGAAAGAAAGAAAGAAAGAAAGAAAGAAAGAAAGACAGAAAGAAAGGAAAAACAGAAAAGTGTGTGTTGACACACACACTTTAATAAAGAATTTCAGGAAAAACAAAAAAGTGTGTTGACACACACACTTTAATTACTGCTAATCTTCACATCTATGTCCTTGGTACGGGCATGTCAAATGTCGAGACTATATTGCACCAGTCTTGCCTGCTATTAACAGTGTTTAGCAGGCAAGACTGGTGCAATATTGTCTCGACATTTTATTAAACAGGCACCTCTGGTGCTGGAAGACCCCCCTCCCATTGAGAGGAAGAAGCAAGATAATTAGTCGCAAGACAAACTCCCAGATTTAAAGATTACCGCGCAGTTTTGACAGTTCTATCCTGAAGTATACTACTACATTGATGTAAAGATTTTTTTCGGAAAAAAAATTGTACCTGTGCCTATACACTAATATCTGACACAAAACTTTTCCAGCATAGCAATTAATAACGATCTCCCAACAGCATATACATAGCCAAGTGTGTCCACATGTCTAGCATAGAGTAAGCCTATGCTTACTCTATGTGTCTAGGATGTACCAGTACATGCAGCATGTGAAACTAGGTATGCCGGACTTGCACGGATATGACCATTTTGCCTGGCATAAAGTGGACAGCCCTGTAAACCACAGGTCTCCATCTGTGATTTGACCTCGTACCATCAACATTTATCTGATGCTGATAAGGTGTGTCACAGTGGTCATTAATAGGTCCTCGATATAATTGATAGATAAACAGAAGCAGCGGCGGTCACACCAGCTTAAAGGGCCGAAATCCCCTTGTCACAGAACTGAACCAGTAAGCTCATTTCTAGCAGACTAATCCAAGACCCAAACCAAAGTCAGTACAGTCTGTGGCATCGCTACAACCAATAACCTACGGGCGCGGGGTTCCAGGCCCATTAATTTCATGATAATGCCTTACCGTCACGGTCTATTGTCTAAATATACTGATCACAGAGCCGGGTCTTAGAGCGATATATATATATATATATATATATATATATATATATATATATATATATATATATATATATATATATATATATATATATATATTTGTCGCACGCGTTTCAATAGTCTAGTGCTTGTATTTTGGTGGTACGTATATATAACTGCACATAGCAATTCGTCTGAGCCAGATACACTGATATTTGCCACCGTCGGCCGATTAATTGGACTCACAGTGGAGTAGTACGTTAAGATAAAGTGTTGACTCTAGCCGATGTGATACACATATGTCCAGAGAAAGTTAGAAAATGCCGAACGTGAAGTGTTGTGTGCCTCAGTGCACAAGTTCCATGAGGAAGACACCTGGACTCAGCTTTTACCAGTTGCCGTCCGAGAGACGAAAACCTGGACCAAACTGATCAGAAACGAAAACTGAACCCCCGATAGCGCACCCATCGTTGTAACCTTTCCTGAGAGTTGTCTTCTACTATTGCAGAAGGTGGTTTTGCTCAAATGATCGCTGACCTTGGTCACATGATTTCTGTTCATCCATCTATATCTGAGACTGCTCCCTAGCAATGGGAGATGACAAATTGCGGGTGGTGGTAGGCCAATGTGCCATCAACCATTCGTCCACATTAAAACCGCAATATTTTCTGAATTTTCCCCAATATTCCCAGGTTGCCCAATGTTTTTGCCATATTTCCCCAATATTCCGGGGATTCATTTCGGTAAGGGTATTTAACTTGTACACTTTGTGCAAAATAAACACACTGGACTCAAATAGACCTGCATTTTTAATCACTTTGGTGCCAAGTTTGCTGACATGATTACTGACCTTGGTCACATCATTTCTGTTCATCCATATATCTGACACTGCTCCCCAGTAATGGAATATGACAAATTGCGCGTGATGGTGGGCCAATGTGCCACTTCAACTGTAGTTGCATGCAAAAACCGGGAGCACGCTAATGGAGGACTAATGGGCCGTACTAGTTGTTAACTATAGTGAAACATAGGGAAGTGCTTTAAAGTGCCTTTTCGTTTGTTTTGTATATTTAAGAATAGCACCCTATCGGAAAAGGGGAAAACTTGGTCAGTGTCTTCAAAATACTATAAAACTTAACCGTGTCCCTGAATTTGTTCTTATCTGCATCAGCTGTAAAATTATGAGACTGCAAAGTTAAACATTGCTTATTCGCATGTCCAAAACTTCATTTTTTTTTTAAATTGAAGACTTATAACCAAATATGGGCCTAATAGGGGCAATTTGGAGGACACATTTAGGTTCATGTTGTTTGGAACAAAAGAGCATCATTTTTTAGAGCTTCAGACTGGATTAACTGAGAAATAGACAACTGTATAAGATACGTGTTCTTTTCTATTTAGGTCTTTTATGTTGGCATATTTAATAAATTAGCACAATATTCCGTTGATCAGTGTGTGCACCAATTGATATTAGAAGACAATGCAACTTCAACACTGTATACTTTCATCAAGCTACACCAAAGTTTAAAAAGCAGCAAAGACGTAGATGCACACTTATGTGTCTCGATACCTAAGATACTTAGGAACTCGAATTTTCACGGTCAGAAGTATAACTGGGAGTATATAGCGTACCACTAAAATTATCAGATCTTTGTATATAGTTCCTTTCTGGTCTGGTTGTATCGCCTCCGTATGGTTTGGCTTTCAATACATAGTTTAATGCTGGAGGCAGCACAAGGAATTATACGGATACAATAAAGTTTTTTTTTTCAGCTTTATAAATGATATTTGTATCCACATGCATCTCCAGTTTAAAAAAAGAGCCCGCCAAATGTAGACTTACACTGCACAGATGTTAATTTTGTAAATGCTAAAAGAATGTGATGAACCAGCTTGAACGAAATTACTGCAGTCATTATGTGGTCGCAGTCACATTAAATGTACTATGAGTGGGGACAGACTAGGGTCAGTATAGATTCTGAAGCACTGGCCCTGCCATCCTGCAAAAAAGTTTGATACTTTTCTAACCCTGTATGCTATTCTTTGAAAGGAAATATGAAAGCTAACGGGAAAGCCCAGTCTAGTGAATTTTTCGTGTCTCAAATGTAAAATTGCCTGTGTGAAAACAGAGTCTCACATGCCTGGAAAACGCGTCTGAGAGGATCGATTTTTCAAAAATTTCATGGGGGACGGGGATAGTACTATGGTCCTTCTTCCATAGCTCATTAGTGTCAACCTAATCTCTCTTTCCTTCTTGTTATAACCACACAATTTTTTCTCGTTATAACAAGAAAATATTGTTATTTCAACTTTCTTCTTGTCACTACAAGAAGTCTTGCTAATTCAACTTTTTTCTTGTAATAACAAGAAAATATCTTGACATTTCAAATTTTTTCTTGTTAAAACAAGAAAACTCTTGTTATTTTAACATATTTTCTTGAAATAACAAGGAGACTCTTTTTATTTCAACTTTTTTTCTTGTTATAACGAGAAGGAAATCTTGTTAGTTCAGCTTTTTTTCTTGTTATAACCATTTTTTTCTTGTCATTTGAATTTTTAATCTGGTATTAATGAGAAGTAATCTTGTGTTTTCAACCCATGTTCTTCATATGAAATATTTTGTAAGTCTGTTTTCATGCCCCAACCTGGGGCGGGGTATATAGATTTGCCCTTTTCCTCCGTCCGACATTAAAATTGTCAGATTGGTGTCGCGCGTATCTAAAAAAATAAAATCATTTTAGGTACAACCATGAAACTTTGTGGAACCATTTATCAATATATGCAGGTGTGCACCTGGGGTTTTGTTTGTCTCTTTGATTAATTGTTCTGTGTTACACCTATGGAACTTCTTGGGAACATTATTCAATATATGAAGATGTGCACACGGGGTTATGTTTGTCTCTTGAATTAATCATTCTCTGACAGTTAATCATTAATCTGTGAAAAAGTGTTAATTCGACGCTAGCCTTGTCGGATTTATGTTTAGCATTTCTTAAGAAATTTTTATATGCGGCTGCTAAGCCTTGTAAGATAATTTGTCAATTTATGTTGAAAGATGTACATCTAAGTTTTTTTTTTTTGTCTCTCGGGTGAATTAACATCTGTTCGTTTTTTAATGGACTTAGTAAAAATGTCTATTCAGTGAAAATCTTGGCTCCTATTAAACTGGTGTCATTTGAATTTTAAAAAGGGTTTGAGGTACAGCTATGGAACTTGATAAAAAGATTAATATGTGAAGATGTACCCGTGGTGTTTTGTTTTTCTCTTGGGTAAATTATCATATATTGATAATCAGTGATCAACTGAGTGAAATAACATTTCCAGAAAATCGAGTATTGGTTCTTGTCAAACTTGTGTCATATGTAGCTGATAAAGTATTTCAGATATAACCATGAAATTTGATAGGAATATCAGTCAATATATGAAAAGTTATGTGTATGTAACTGTTGTCCGTGTGAAGATTTCACAATATGGTTGAAGCCTTACACTAATGACAGGGAAATCGTCCAAAGCTGACCGGGGGAATCACAGGTGGGGGCATCCGTAACATTTTGACACTTTTCTAGTTTGCTTCTTTTTTCTTTCTGTCTTTTTAAATAGAACCTGGAGGTAGTTTAGTAATATGGGAGAATTTCAATCAGTTCTACCGAGCGAGTACCAAGAACCATATTGCAACTTTGATGCACTTCAACGTTCTTAATTTTGCTCAGAAAGACATTGGTTTTGCTGTAAACTCTTTATACCAATGTAGAAAGCGTGTCTATGACTTTTAATTCATTACTAATTTTTTGGAATGGTGAGTCACAATTTGGTATCCGTCCTTTCTCTGCAAGAGAGATCTCTATAGGGCTTGGCCCCTTCTTCCCAATTGCTTGTTTTTAAATGAGATACGTTTAAACCAATCTGGTACCACCAGTGACTCTGTCATATGGTTTAAGGGTAATTCCGTCACAGAAATGTCCATTTTTGCATGACTGTGCTAAGTGTAGAAAATACTGTGTTTACACACATCTTACTCCTGTTTTGTCAATGGTGTTTTTTGCAGGCTTACAGTCGATATTTCTGTCAACAATAAGTTTGTCAGATCTGAATAATGCAGTGTCCAGTGTTTTTGACTGTATGGACAGTAAGACTTTTTTGGGATGGGAGAACATGTAAGATTTATTTACTCTCATAATATTGGACGTTGTGCACGAAATTGTAAGGAAACAAAGAAATAGCAGGATCATGATTTGGCTACGCTTTAGGATAAGTAAGTCTCTTCGGTAGTTCATTGTTCTCGTAGTGGGTTGGCCTTGGTCAGAAGCTATTTCTGCGTCCATATTTGGCAGGCTCAGCAAGGGAATGCCGCATTTATTGGTATAAAACCTTTGTGTTGCCTGACAGTCTTCAGACAACAAAGGGTCTGAGGCCGGGTAGTTATTGTATTGCTTTGGAACAATAGAGTAATTATCGTGATAATGAGGAGCTGTGTTGTTCCATGTTTAATACTTTTGTGGTTTTACCAGGTAAATGGAAGTCGATTTTGTGAATGTTTGTATGTGTGGATCATCTATTTTCCGTGTGTTCTGTCTGTCTATTCATGAGGAGTGAGCGTTCTGTGTGTTGGCTTTGGGTTTAAGCTTGGGAAGTAGTTTAGTGTTCAATAGTCAACCAACCATACATATATTGTATTGATGGTGTTCCCAGGTAAATAAATCTTGGTTCAGATTAACCATGTCACCACTTTCCCGGCGTGCACTAATTAAGCAAGCGAGTAAGCTGAGCTAAAAGTTCTCCCAGTAAATTGGAGACGCGACAATAGGTACATGTATAACCAAGGCGCGTGCAGTAGTACACTCCTTGGTATAACTGTCGGCAAGCCATTTACGTATTTTTTTATGTAATTTTCTTTCCTCTGAAGACAGCTAGGCATCCATATTTTTTTTATGAATGCACAGGTAATTTGTGATTATTTATGTAATTCCGTCACAAAAGAAAAACAAAAACAAAAAACAAAAACAAAAAAACAAAACCACGATCTGAAAATATTTGCTACCTTCCATATTTTGCCTATCCTTGTAACTTTTCTTGACTGCCCGCGTAGTTAGCTTGAGTCAATTTTGTCCATAGTGATGTTTCACCTTGCATTTTATACATGTATATTTCCAGCTTCTGGTCTGGTCTGGTCTGGTCCCTATTTTTACCAAAGTAGAACAAACAGTTCGACCGTCCAGTAAAGCACAATACTTGTTGTGGTACCAAACACGGTTTACTCTGTTGTCTACCTGTCAGCACTCCAATCAAAGTTCATATTTCCGTGGGTTTATATTATGTCATTCCCACCTTGATCACAATGTATTGCTTTTCACAGTATTGTTTTCTCTATTTGCTACAAGTTGCAATACGTTCATTTATAGCCACTTGCGTTCCATCAAGGTGTAAACTTTACATGGTACATATTGTGTCTTGAAATTGTTTTCTGCTTTGCAGAGCCGTCTTATGGTGACATTCATGCAGGTTTCCGCTAGTACAGGTAACCCCTGTGTCCACTCACGTCTATGTCATTCAGTTCACTTGCTGTTTACAACTGTCGAACACTAATTTACCCTATGTCAATATTTATTCCTGTTAAGTTGTATTTAAACTCAAGCTTGTCGTAATTATGTCTCCCATCACTAGAAGTTTCATGTGAAATTTAATCAATCCATCTAACTAATCCTTTAGTAAATGAGCATATATACGAGCATGTTGTGTATATGATGGGTTCAGAGTGTACATACATGATTATGTTATCGAATTATTTTCCTTGTGTTTCATCAACTTCGACCAACTTCTCACAGTACCAGTCTTCCTAGTTCGACTTCCACTTCGAATAACTGCAGTATAATATTTGCCACTTCCTGTTACTTGTATTTCCACTACTACAACAATGACATGCAACCTGAAGTTATTGTAACATATCTTTATTGGTAATATTTATCACCAACAATCATTCACTTTCCAATGGAAGGAGAATTTGCGTTATTACAATATTACGGTTAAATACCAATTAACAAGTGTTCTCCCAACTCAAATGTACTGCTAACGATTTTTTTGTTTAATTGTTTACTTGTTTCGTTTACATGTTCCCATATTTCTTGTGTGTGAACGTCAACTACTCGAGTGTCAACACAAAATTCATGTATTCCTGGTCATTTACATCCAGAGTCACAACTGTTGCGTTTTTTTCATACTTTGACAACCATGTTCCTTTTTCTTTCTTTTTTATTTTTTGTTATGTATGTGATCTCCATGATATTCTTGCAACATATGCGTTTTTCATGTTTCGTGTCAGTCCTTTGTATTCCATTCTTATGTCAGTTTGCTCATTTGGGTTATGATATATGTATTTGTGACAACGCTTGTATGTACCCTATGTACACCGACATATTAACTGATTCCTACTTCATAACTACAGCAGTGATTATATTACCAGAATTTTCAAGAATTTGTCTTCATGCTTTGTCTGGGCACCATATCTTGACGGATAATTGTTACGTTCTGCTATATCCATGGGGATAAGTATACCGCAATATAGAGCTGTCATTGGCTCATATTATTACCGCAAATGCCTGGTCAAAATCATATCTTGTACTACCTTTACACCTGATCATGTCTTACCTGCATTTAATTTTCTTGCATTGTTAACTACCTTTCTCCTGCTTAAATTATATTGTAATCTCAGACACGTGGCTGAAATTTTATGCAAATTGCTTGTGTTTGATGTCCACCCCAATCCAGGGCTCACGGATAACTTCACTCAAAATCAATTCAAAATTTGCCATGCAAACGTCCGTAGCATTAAAAGTCCTGACAAACTTGATGAATTACATTTCTTGGCCACTTCGGAAAAACTCGACGTTATTACTGTATCTGAAACATGACTAGATTCAAACTACCCCAGTGAATTATTGTGCATTGATGGTTTTGGTATGCCCATGCGCAAGCATAGGACTGTGGGTACTGGGGGAGGGGTGGCGATCTATGTTAGGGACAACTTACCCTGCACTCACCGAGCGGACCTCGAATCTGCCAACAGTGAATGCTTATGGGTTGAATTTCGACTCAGATACGGTTTAGTTCTCCTAGGTGTGTACTACCGCCCACCAGGGCAATATGCCGCAGACAGAGATTTGTTTATTGAGGAGCTCGATCTTTCTATTACTTCAGCCCTAGAGTGTAATCCTAAAACTCTAATCATAACCGGTGACTTTAATGATAGGTGCCAGTCCTGGAATACTGATCATTCAGATAGCGACTTAGGACTGCGCCTAGTCAATTTTTTATCCCAAAATAACTTATTCCAATTGATAAACGAACCGACCAGAGTAAACGATGTATCTGAAAGTATCCTTGATCTCATGATCACAGATTCACCCGGTTATGTTCAAAATTCAGGTATCTTACCACCCATTTTTACATCCGATCACTCAGTTGTATTTTGTACTTTTTCGATTTCCCGCCGCGTAGACCACCCCTTCAAAAGGAAAATTTGGGACTTCAAGAAAGCTAATTTTGAAGATTTAAACAAAGATGCCCTTGACGCTCCTTTAAACACAGGATTCGAAGTCTTTGGTGATATTGAAGACGTGGTATCTTTCTGGACAGATCTTTTTAGCGGCTTATGCAAGGACTTCATCCCTTGTCGTGACATCCTTGTACGACGCAAAGATAAGCCATGGGTCACTTGTAAAATTAAACAGTTACTTAGACAGAGAAATCGTGCTTGGAAACGCTTCAAACGTTTTAGCAACAAAATTCGTCCCTTTACTTGTATTGAGTTTATTACTCTTGAAAGACTCTACATGTTCTATAAACGGAAGCGCAACACTGCAGTCAGCGCCCTTCGTAGTTCCATGAAGTCATATTTTTCAAAAATTCGCAGTGAAATGGATTCTAATATCATTAATCCAAAGAAATGGTGGAACCTCAGCAAGAGTTTTCTAGGTTCCAAGCTCAATCATTCCATACCTCCCCTTCTCGAAAACGGCACTGTAATATCCAGTGACGTTGAAAAATGTGAAGTTTTCAATAATTACTTTGCCAATCAATGTAAACTTCCTCATGACGACGATCCTATGCCCCTGCCTGACTTCTCATATCGCACCGATGCGAGGCTAAGTGATTTCCAAATTGATGAAAACGACGTTAAAAAGGTTTTAAAATCTCTAAAGTCCAGCTCTGCTACGGGACCCGATGGTATAGGTAACCTCATCCTAAATAATACGGCTTCTGGCCTCTCCCCATCACTTACCAAACTCTTTAACCTCTCTCTTGCTGCTTCGTGCTTTCCAGATTCTTGGAAAAAATCTAATATGTGCCCTGTATTCACAAAGAACGATAAGCAGATAAAAAGCAACTATCGCCCTATTTCATTACTGTGTAATGTTTCTAAAGTTTTCGAACGTTTAATATTTAATATTCTGTACGAGTACTTTATCGTCACGATCTTCTGACGCACAAAAACTCTGGGTTTAAGAAAAACGACTCTACCTTCAACCAGCTTATCAAAATCTTTCATGACATATATAATGGCCTGGAACTACGAAAAGAAGCCAGGATGGTTTTTCTCGACATCAGTAAGGCTTTTGACCGCGTGTGGCATGAGGGTCTTCTTTTCAAATTAAGACAGCTGGGTATTGAAGGTGCTTTACTCCAGTTTATCGGTAGTTACTTATCAAATCGCTTTCAGAGAGTTACGATTGGTGGTCAGTCGTCCTCCTTGCTTCCTGTACAGGCAGGGGCACCCCAGGTCTCTATTCTGGGGCCTCTTCTTTTCCTAGTTTATATTAATGACATAACTGATAATATTGTGTGTGATATTAAGCTTTTTGCTGATGACACTAGCATTCTGGAAATAATCCATGATCCCGCACCTCTGCAGGTCGAATGAATGCAGATCTTGTTCATATCTCTACATGGGGCAAACAGTGGAAAATGTCTTTCAATGCTATCAGGTCCCTAGCTGTTTTGTTTTCCACTAAACATAACAAGCCAGATCACCCGCCTTTACTCCTTGGCAATGCTGTTATACCAGAAGGTACTAGCCATACACATTTGGGCGTTACACTTTCTAGTAATCTAAAGTGGGATGCCCATATTACCAGATTCGTGGAAAAAGCGAGGAAACGTCTGTCTCTCCTTCACAGACTTAAATTTAGGTTATCTCGCAATACTCTAATTCGGCTTTACAAATCCATGGTACGACCCATCTTAGAGTATGGATGTATAATCTTTGACAGTTGCTCACACTCTCTCTGATTCCCTCGAGTGTGTTCAGTATGAAGCAGCTCGCATTTGTTTAGGAACCCTGAAACGCACTCCCCGTCATCTTATGCTTAAGGAATTAGGCTGGCCTACTCTAGCTAAAAGACGCCAATATTTCAAATTAATCATGTTTTGCAAAATTGTTAATGGTCAAACTCCCGCTTATCTTTCGGATCTCGTTCCGAATAACAATGGTCAGCCCACTGTCCAGTTAAGAAACCGACGCAGCCAAAGACAAATCAGGTTTAATTCCTTACGGTTCGGAAACTCGTTCATTTCTTCCTCTATTCAACTATGGAACGATCTCCCCGACGACATAAGGCGTTCTGCAACTTTATCCAAATTTAAATCTACTTTGAAAAATACTTTATTGTCTGTAGATCCTGTTCCTGTTTATTACTCACAAGGCAGTCGATTTTCTAATATCATACACACTCGTTTGCGTTTGGGCTTATCCGGACTAAATTCCCACCTACACAGATATAATACAATACCGTCTCCAGCTTGTAAATGTCTAAATCCTGACGAAAGTATTTTTCATTTTTTCCTAGAATGTCCCTATTATTCAGTTCCCTGGAAATCCCTTTTAAAAACGGTTAGTTACATTCTAGGTCCAGGTGTGAATCCTAGTCTTGTAGTCTATTTAGCAAGTGATATACTTATCATGTATCTTACACATGGTAACAATGACCTCTCTGCAAACCTTAACATTAAATTCTTTGATGCTGTCCAAAAATGCATTTCTGACTCCAAACGATTCATATTTTGATTACCATGTTGATCCTGTCTATATACGGTTTATGGCTAAGACTGTCATCATTTTTTTGGTTACCGAGCTGGTGACATAGTGGATTTTTCTGGATCAATAACTTGTACTGATTCTTTTATCGACATGTCTCTGCTTGTGAGTATTTACTTCATAGCATTCAGGAAAGTGTATTTTTCAATATTATTTTAACAATGAGTGGTACATACAAAGCATTTCGTGAATTGTATTGTCCTGTGTGTATATATTCTGTGTGTCTCTCTATGTCTGGAGAGCCTGTTTTTTAGTATCTCGATGTATACTATTAGGTGATCCAGAATAAATAAATATGTTTAAATTTAAAATTTCACCGATATATTTCAATAGAGTCAAATCTCATCATGAATAAACATATTGAATGGTTTGACATTAACAGAAAACAGCCTTGTTATAATGTTTTAAACGATGCCAGAGATACCAGCTTTGTGAACGTGTAATTCCGTCCCGCAACTTTACTTTCTTATTTCAAGCGTTCCAACATAAGAAACTATCATTTGGGACAGAATATTTTTTTCTGCACAGACAAAATGACATTTCTTCTAACTGAAAAAACAAGATGGTTTGCCCAACGGGAAGATTTTTTGCAATATTTTGAAACACCAAAATAGTGTACGATGTGTGATACCGTCACACTGCAATTCACGTAACCAGTGTATCTTTGCCAGTTTGTGAGAAGGTACCCTCAGTCTCATCACTTTCGTGCCAGGGGTCAACACTGGGGTCAAATGATGTTGTAGTCTTTGCTGTTTCTTTTTTATGACCAAGACACTGGGTTACTTGATAGGCACGCACATCTCCTTTATTTTGTTTTATTTATGCTCGTCTTATACCGTTCATTATGTTTTGTCTATATCTCGTGGGTCTTTATATATATAATCCTCTATATTAGTATTTTTTATGTACAATTAGGTTATCCAGTCAAACTGAATATGCTTTAACTAAACTATGCTAGTTTGTGAATGACAATGGACCAAAACACAAAATAACATGGACTCAAACGACAAAGGAATCCGTACGAGAACCGAACGACTTAAAAAAACGGGCGAGGTTTTCAAAACTTGGGCCAGCGCTGAAACACAGTGAGCAAAATTTGACAGCGGCAATTTCAACACTTGAACGATGCTCGTACGAGCTTCTGCATGTGATACTAAAAGTAAAGTGCTTTAGCATTCATTATTTATTTCAGTATTAGAGCTGAGTACACAAAATGAAAAAACAAAAACAAAAACAAAAAAAACAACAAAAAAAAACAAAAAACAAAAAAAAAAAAAAACAAAAAAAAAAAAACAAAAAAAAAAAAACAAAAAAAAAAAAAAAAAAAAAAAAACAAAAACAAAACCCCCAAATCGACTGGTCAGTGTGTTTGGACCATCAGACAGGAAGATATACGCCAACATCCGTGCCATGGAGAGTGACTAATATTGGCTTGGCCTGTTTTGCAATGAATGTGAAAGGTATAGATCTATATCATTTTATATTAATGCGACGTATACTCCCCTTACGGTTGGGGATTTATTAAATAGATAAATTATAATAGAGCCAGAATGCTGAAACATGCAACAGCACAATTCTAAGGTTTTAATATCCCATATTCATTGAGCGGTTAGTTCCACGATTCATTGAACAAAATATAAGGATGTTCCAATTGTTCTCAAGCCACTCAAATGAATCAAAACAACTCCATTTGCCACAAGAAGGGTATTGTATACATGTCATTGAAAGTATAACGGGCTGCTGCAGTATAATAGACAGGCATATTATGTGCGGCGTATTGGATAAATAATGAGCTTCTATATGTGATACTAAGAGTAAAGTGCTTTAGCATTCATTATTTATCTAAGTATTAGAGCTGAGTGCACAAAATAAAAAAACAAAAACAAAAACAAAAAAGCAAAACAAAAATGAAAAAAACAAACACAAAAACAAAAAAAAACAAACAAACAAAAAAAAAACAAACAAAAAAACCCAAACAAACAAAAAAACCCAAACAAACAAAAAAACAAAACAAAACAAAACAAAACAAAAACAAAACAAACAAACAAAAAAAGCAAAAGCAAATGGGTTAGCATAGAAGATAGAGGTACATATTTTGATGGATGAGTGCAATATTACCACCTTTTTTCTGTATTTAATGTTATCGCAAGGAAGTTTTGTATTCAGTTCTGGGTCGGAATAGTCCTATAAAATGATGACGCACAATGGGTACTACTGATCAAATCTAAACCATACCAGTGCATCTTACATGGCATCGAGACGCATTTGACAAAGTTCTGTCGTATTCACAATGAAGTTTGATTCGATACTGAATTTATCATCAAAATTCAAATAAACTTTTATGATCTCAAGTTACTTGATCCTGGTCTCATGCGTATTAAGAATTATACTGTGAACCAATCTCTGTGTTTATGGCTATTTCACAAAACGCACGATTAACATTTCAGGATTATGGCTTAATCTTGATTGATCCTCATGTTGATCCAGATTTAAAGATAAAATACGGGATCAAACTAAGATTAATTTAATAAAATAAAAGTGCTAAACATAAAGTTCATATTACAGCCAAGGATAGAGGTTGGTCTATCCTGGAAGTGTTGCTCATATGTTAGGACCAGGGTTTAGTAAATCAGAGTCAAAAGCGCATTAACTTAATTTTAGGATTCATTCAGAAGCAGATCAAATTCTTCGTGTGCAGCCAATGAAGCAAAGCGCGATGAAACCAGGAAGCTTCAATATGGTTAAAATACTAATATAGACCACTCGGTTACTAACCTCCCACCAGAGCAGCATATATCAGTTAGAATACCCAATGCTGACACTGGATATCCTAATTGAAAAATGCATTACAGGCCACAAACATAAATATTTAAACACGTATTTATTTAACTACACTTTTGACAGCAACTGTCACACAATCGCTAGGATTCCACACATTGTGGGACGGTTTTACTGCATTTGCAAAACCACTATTATAAAATTTGATATATCAACTACAAAATATAAGTCTTTACTTACATTATGTCATGTGTTCATGGATGCAAAGCTAAAGAAAACCAATCCAGGATTCTTAATTGAATTTCTTGTGAGACCTTTTACAGGGGGCAATATTCACTAAATTGCACATAAATTGCATAAGACTAGTGACGCCCGAAAAGTCTCGCTGGCCCGATTCACATTGCTTGCATTTGTATGGAAGGTTATCGACTGAAACGGGCATCCAAGTAATATCTTTAAAAGTCGGGTAAAGGCACGGTGGTGCTATGTGCTGTTTGCCTAATGGAATGTCAGATGAGAGTGAAGAGGACATTATTTTGATGTGACAAGACGACGACACATTAATTAAAAAAAAAACAAACAAAAACAAAAAACAAAACAAAACAAAACAAAACAAAACAAAAACAAAAAAAAAAAAAAAAACCAAAAACCAAAAAATCAACCCCCCCAAAAAAAAATCTCAGGCGAGATACACCGAGTGTGGTCTTGCATTATCATGTTGAAATATGGTGACGTCATTGTGTGCTGACCAAAATGACAGGACAGGAGGATGGATCACCTCATCAATTTAGCGTCTGGCAGCAATGTTGCCCTGTATGATGACCAGATGTGTCCTGTATCAGTCACATATACCTCCCCACCCCATGATGCTTGGTGCTCCCCAGCAGTCTCCCTCATGGCCGCAGGCGCCAGCATATCGCTCCCCTTGACGTTGCCACACACATATTCGTTTGTCAGGCCTAACAATGCAGATTCGTGATTCATCAGCGAAGAAGACTGATCTCCACTGATTCTTAAACCATTGCACGTGTCCTTTTTACCCAATCATAATTCCGAACTAGTGCACATAATTTACATATTGAATTAGGCAGACATCCAAGACCAGTGAAAAGAAAGAGAGTGAACATAAGAACGTTTTCAAAAATAAGGTGAAATCATTCTTGATGCATGACTGCCATGAGATGGGAGTACTGTAGAGGGACCGCTTTATATATTTATAAAATCAGTATCTTAGTGTTCTAAAAAATATTCTTTTGGGGCTGGCTTATTTATTTATTTATTCATTTATGTATGTATGTATGTATGTATGTATGTATGTATGTATGTATGTATGTATGTATGTATGTCTTTATTTATTTATTTATTTATTTAATATATCTATCTATCTATCTGTCTATCTGTCTATCTATCTATATATCTATCTATCTATCTATCTGTCTATCTATCTATCTATCTATCTATCTATCTATCTATTTAATTAATTTATTTATCTATCTATCTATCTGTCTATCTATCTGTCTCTCTTAATTAATTTATTTATCTATCTATCTATCTATCTATCTATCTATCTGTCTATCTATCTATTTTTTTATTTATTTATTTATTTATTTATTTATTTATTTATTGAGAACTATCTTTGAATTCAGAAATGATTAAATGAAAAATACGATAAATTTATGTCGACCTGTATGGGATTCGAACCCACTACCTTCGGCACACTCAAAGCATTTCAGTTACAAACATGCGCAAAACAACTTAATATTTTTCTGATTTCACACTTGCTTTTTTCATGTTGTGGTCCACCCTGGAAATAAGCGAAGGCAAGATTCCCTAGGCATTTGGTAATCCCATTTCATGCATCATAGTTTGGTGTGCTTTCAGCAATTATATTGCACTATGCTGGCTTTTGTGTGAATGAAATATTATCGATCAGTCAATCAACATTCAGTGATAAAAGTTACGTACATTTTGGCCGAGTGATTGTCTTCATGTACTTTTCCTCTTGCTTTTGTAGAGAAAATACACGTTAAATTCGTCATTGTGTTTGTCCAGGTAAGTTTCGAGGCTTGTCATGGGTAAATTTAGTCACGTGACACGCACCATCCAATCAAATGCGTCTAATCCCATTTGCTCCCAACATGGATGAACACGACGCGTGCATGTACAAATTACTGGACCTAGGACCTATTTTCTTTTACGTTGTGTTTTCACAAAAACACTTGAATGGAACAAATTGTGAACACAGAGTAAAGCATGAGTGAAAAGTTGTGACGAAAAGGGAAAAAGAAAAAAGAAAAATACGTAGATTTGTCACCACACAGTAAGGAAACCCCTGCGAACACAATGACGACTGGGATGTTATCGTTATGGGTGATCGCTATATGTCGACATGACACATTAATGTTGGAACAATGAACTTAAGTTTATAGTTCATTGAAAAGCTCCAATGAAACAAGTCTGTAACACAGAACCAGATACGAGTAAAATCGATGACGTTTGACACCAAAAAAAATACGGGATGTTACGGTATGCCCATGATCATGCAGACGCTTGTTTTCTGCCACCAATTTTGTTTCGAAAAACTGTAACCGCACTAAAGGCTACACATTTTACATCTCCAAGGGTACCTAAACTTTGGGAAACTGACCTGGAAATTGCACAGGAATTTTAATCATGTAATTTGTGACAAACTTTCTGGTGGTCACTTTAAGTGAAACTTCATACAAAAAAGCCCTAGCACGTTCAATCCGAAGAGGATACATCCCAAGCTGAAGGGATTTATCTGGACTCCTGCTTTTTTAAATCCCGGAGCGAAGCGTAGGGATTTAAAAATGCAGGATTCCAGATAAATCACAAGAACAAGGGATGTATCCTTTTTATACCATGCCTTCTTTGTTTTCATGAATATAAATGAATTTTAAAATGTATTCACCAATGCAAATCAGTCTTGTGTTGAAATTTAGCCACGGAAATTAAAGCAGGGATATATGTGTAAGCAGGTGACATATATATCCCTTGAGAAAACAAAGGAGGCATGGTATAATACATGTTGCTTGTGGCGCAAATAATTTAACAATTGCCTTGTGGAGCCTCTTTGGGCTCACACAACATCGCACGCTGACAGTATACTGCCTGGCCGAGATCGAACGATCTCAGACTATAAAGCGTGCCACCCAGGTAAACATTGCAAAACAAACTGTCAAACCACACGTGGACCCAATTGCCGGCTGCCATTTTAAAACAGTGTGTTGTCAGGGCCATGGTCAGGTGACCGTGTAATCACTTTACGTCCTCCCTTTGATAATTTGAAGCGGCATGTGAAACCACAGCGCTAAAACCAACATTGTGCCTGGCTTTACAAAATTTGAGATACAAAACTTGATTTCTATGCCACAAAATATAAAATTAATGTATCTTTGCAAGCATGCATCAAAGTTGAAGGTTCTTATTAACTCCACTTGTACTGAAAAGCGATTTTCTCGTAAATCAATTTTCCCAAGATCAATCAAATTTTGAAATGACGTCAATCAAACACGGATAGATATAACATCTCAAAATAAACGGATAAAGCAAGATAAATGTCTAACTTAGGAACCGTTTTTTGGGGTGGGGTGGGGTGGGGGGTTGGAGCCTTTCAACTCTTCCTTCGGTGACTTTTGGAGCTAAAAATGAAAAAACTATGGCATCATGGCACCAACTTCAAAATTCTATAAAATTTTATAAATCAATTTTAACCTTCGACAAAAATTCGGTTCCTGGGGAGTGGCCTATATTATCGTTTCAGATAGTTTGCAGATCTTAAAATTGAATATTGTGCGAAAGAGCTGAAATAACGTTGTGAATCTATACCCACTACAAAACAGTGTAAAACGTCTGAAAAATCTCTATATTGATTCGATGTTCTGTTTTTTACAAATCTAGACATCCATACAATACATTAAATATATAGTTTTATGGGTGAAACGATCAATTTATATGAGCTGGACGGGGTCAAAGTCGGCAGAGTCTGCAACGCACCTGAAACTATCCTGGCAGGTACAACAATTGTCATGGGAAAACTATGTCTTTTACAACATAATTATTAATATATATATTTATTCATTTAAAAATGTTATCACGCAGTGCCATAATGTTCCACTGGTTCTAAAGTGCATTAGTTTGTGCAATCTCCTCACGCTTTCCAATGATGATTTCTTTGTGCAGCTACATTCACTGGCGACCTATCTGGCACTGTCTAATAATGTATTTTAGTGAGATTAATGTTTAATACCTACGTATGCGAATTAGGTTTACGTGTAAACATGGATTTAAGGAGTATTTTCCGTACCTACTATATATACATATAATTTAGTATTTTTGTTTTCCGTTTTTTTTTTTTTTTTTTTGTTTTTGTTTTTGTTTTTGTTTTTTCCCCGCCGTTTGCCTTTCAACGGGACTCATATGGTGAATTTCTATGAGTTAACAGCTATATCCTCGGGGCAGGTTGGGTGTTGTGTGTCCATCCCTCCCTAAGAAAGGCTCTAGACCCGGGGATAGCAATTCTGATAAGGCCTGTCGACATTTCTTTTTTTGCAAGATTTTTTATTTGAAAAATAATCGATAAAATCATCATGGCAGACCTTTAACCTACAGCCGGTATTGGCTGTTTTAAAGGGGGAAGGGTTAATCGCTCACATCATATTCCCAAACTACTAATGCATTTTGTATGAGGCAGTTATTTGGCTCTTGAAATCTAGAACTCTGTCAATTTAGAATCAAACGTGGTACTATGGAGGCGAGAGTTTGGATTGCGATATATGTATACATATATATATATATATATATATATATATATATACATATATATATACACACATATATATATACATATATATATATATATATATATATATATATATATATATATATATATATATATATATATATATATATATATATATATATATATGGTGGGGGTTAGAACTGCACGCAAGATGTGGCACTGTTGCTCCTGTTTGTATAAAAGCACAGATCCAGCCGCTGGCAGGGTCCTCGTTAAACTTAAAACTACATATCATGGGAATCTAATCCAACTACAGGTTATTATCGTCATATTGTAGCTAGCTATTACATAAAAAGCGCATTTTATTATTCAGGACCCTTGCAAACTATACGTGCGGCAAACAGATGCGTCCATACTATACACTATTTATATTAAAGTGCCTATTGCCAAAAGTTACATATGATATACTTTGTGGTTCTCCATTCTACATTCATTTGTAGGTTTTGGATTGGTCATCAAGGTGGACTTTTATTCATATGGGCGTTGTTGGATCTTGGTCTATGTAGATACCGTTAAATAATTCAAACATCTGGACGCTTTGCCCATTACTTGGAAAGTGAGTTATAAATATTAACAGCACGAGAATGAATGTACAGGTTTTTTCATAGGCGAAAGTGTCTCACAACTTCGAAGTCTGTTCTCACTTTTGTGAACTGTGCATGCAAGTCCGTAAAATATCATCCAGGACAGGCCAGCATGTTGAATTTATAATCGCCAACAAAAGCATTTGCGCAGATACACAACAGAGATATGCATAATAGTTATAAACAGTAAATATCTTTGTGCACTCTGGTGTTAGGATTAATTTGACAGCATTAATTATCAAGGATTTTGAACGATGGAAGCTGATGTAGAAAAATGTGGCAGTAAAGGTAAGTGTGTCCTATTTAAGCTGGATGATCTATAACTAATTTGGAAGACTGAGTATAAAAAACCACCAATGCTTTTGGAGCTTGAAAGTTTCTCGATGTTTGATTCATGATGTACTTATGTAGCTGGAATACAAATTGGATGCATAGAGTCGTACATTTTTTATTTGTCCGACATGAAGTAGAAAAGTTAACTTTTAAAGCGCGAGAGTGGGTATAACTTGGAACTGGCGTAAACATCCTATAAGTCACAGGTAACATGTTCGATAGACTTGGGCACTTCATAATTTCTTGTGCCTTGAAGCTGAACACTGCCTGCATGCTTCTGTACATATTGGTCAATAGATCTATTATAAGCAAAACGGATGTCGCTAAACTCTCTCCCTACCACTGAAAGCGGATGTCTGCTTCTACTTTTCAAGCCAATCTTGTTTCATGGTTCTTGCCCCTCCGTCAATTGTCCGTCGACAATTTCACATTTTCGCTTTTTTTTTCTGTAAAACCTGTTGTACGCACCAATTTCAGACTTGGTTTGGATGTACCTTTGAACGGGCTTTGTCACATTTATGCAAATGGTCACCTGCCAGAGGATTTGTTTGTGTGCGTTTGTTTGTTGGGTCTTTGACTGGGAGCTGTTCAAGAAGGGTCTTGGTCTTATAGACTCCCCTCAGTGTGCCTGTGGAAACGGAAACGAAGATGTTTTTCATTACTGTTGCGAGTGTCATTTTCTGTAAGTCAGAGACATACACTTCAGAGCAATATTATGTCTTTTTTACCACTTACGGTTTCAACTTAAATTTTTATTATTTGGGTCCATAACATGTACCTCCAAGCAAAATTAAATTATCTTGACGCAGTCCATAACTTCATCAAAACAACAGACAGACTGGGAGCAGTTGCGTAGTTCATACCATGGTCAAGTTCTTGAAACCAGATATGTATCGTCCGTGTATATAGTTAAGTGAAGGCGAACTTCATCTCCCTACCCTCTACCTGTGACTTCTTGTGTCGGTCCGCTTATGTTCGTGAACCGCCACCATTCTGTCTGTCCTCGTTTTGTGGTGTTCTTCCTTATTGTGAATTGTCTCTTCACCTGTGATACGTGGCAAATCTTCTTTAATCTTTTTCATGTGCAAGAGGAATTTATATAGGGCCTTGCCCTTTTCCCCAATTGTATCCTTACGGAAATTAAAGTACAATACAGCCCACACATAAGTACCCTCCCCCCCTCCCCGCATGAAATCAAAAACTTGCATCGCGAAATGCTCATGCTCAACAACCAAATGTGCCAGAAGCATCTGGCGACTCGCCATAGGCCAATGCTTTGGTGACACGCATAATGAGTTTGGCTAATGGCAAAATGCATGGGTTTGACGAGGTGGATATTATGGCATCACGTGGCAATTAAGACGCGAATGTCATGTTCATTTAGCGTCACATAAAATTGATCGGTTCAAACAGAATTATGGACAAGTAAGCTCGTACTTTAAAATATATATATATATATAATATATATATTATAAGTATAATATTGAAATCCATTTGTTTTATACCCAAAAGGACAGTGAATAGCATAAAAGGCTTGTAATGAACTAGAAACACAGTATTTTCATTCCAGGGTATGCATTTTTTTTCTAACTGAGGGGCAAGATGAGTATGGTGAAGTAGGCCTATACCTAGCTTATTTCATGAATAATCAGACTTAGATGTGTTGACCATGTATATTTTTTTGAGCGCGAAACAGACCATCTGGTTCTCCGGCGCAGAAATATTATGATGAAGGTCCGTTTAGTATGTGTTTTTAATTGTTGCAAAAATGCGCCAAATTAAGGCAAAGACAAAGGTGAACATCAAAGCATCAGGACCACTCCGGCCCACTGGCGCCAAGAAAAGAAATGATCTGATGGCTGCATGGAAACTTAGAAGACCGTGTCGCCGTGCGATTGTTTCTGGCAGAGGCAACTTAACTGATGAGATAAGGGATCTTGCCCCTTGTCACAGTTAACGTCACACGGCGTTATCTTAGGGGTGGGAGAGTCAACAGCTGATGACGCTAATTCCAGGAAAGTCTAACAGGAAACTGGAGGGCAAGTATTAAATGTGAATAAATCTGACCTAAAAGCCAGTTTTTATTTATACTACAAAATGTTGAGCACCTTTATACAAAATGAAAATAATTTTAATATATGGATATGTAATATGTAATACACACAGTGATTTTAGTACTCCACAGCGGGAAACAACATTTCCGGTTGGTCATATAGTGTGCACAGCGCATGGTGCGATTGGCGATAGGCATAATGTGTTTGGCTATAAACATAATTCGCCTGGCTATTCGCCATATGCGTCTTGGCTGTAAAATGCCAGTGGCATTGGTTTGCACTTTCTGGCCTGGTTCTACTAGCATGCGCGCACGTCCTAGCATGGATTTTTTTGGCATGCAAGCACACATTTTAAAAATGGCAGCACAAAGGAAATTATGTGTGAGCTGTATTGTATGTTTAAACCAATATATGACATTAACTATGCTAATATCCGACAAATTTGCCACTGTTTATCATTATGGCTAATTCACCAAGTCAAGAAAACATCGGAGATTACTTTCACTCCTTCTGTCTCTGTCCGTATGTCTGTCTGTCTGTCTGTCGGTCTCTCTCACTAAATTTTCTTGTTATTGTAATTTTCGACCTCTTCCAAACCACATGTTGGACTCTCTTCAAACTTGGTTGGAATATAGCTCGAATCTATCTCCGCAAGAAGTGGTTAGAAGATGTTCGGGCTACCATTCTTGAACTTTTATCATTGTTTAATTTACGGTATGATCAATTGTCGTTGTTGTTTACCATAGGAATACTTCTCTTCATGTATATTTATCTAATATTCTGCCAAAACCTTAGACCAGATGCATTTCAAACATGGTGCAGATGAAATTTTGGAGATATTTATCAGACACATTTGATAGATCAGGTTTCAATGATTTATATATCTTCATACGATTTTGTCCTTTTCACCGGAATCATTTAAACGCATGTAAACTACTGGGTAAGTTGCATTGAAATCACTTCTGGGACCCTTTGGAGGACTGTCATGCCTTAATTAGTTCAACAGGCGGTGATTTATTTTTTTCTTCTTTTTGTCTGTTTTTATGATTGTTGATCTTTTCTCCAAAGCCACTCGCTGGATTTTTTTCCAAACGCTTCATTGGAATGAATTTTAAGTAACACTAAGGTGTCGTGCTCATATATTCATATATAACATCAGCGAACGTAAAGATTTTGAATAACGCTCGTGAATAATGAAACTTGTGCTTCCTGCATTAGTAGCAGTTAGCGTATGCATTACCCGGTCCAGCACCATAACATCGTGGTCCTGTTTTTTCCATCTTTTCGTTCATAAGAGGAATCTAATTTGGTCACTTGGCATCATGTTACTGTGGAGGTCCCGAGAAAAGGACCGCGACATTTATAGCTTATATCAAGGAGGGTGGAGCCCTCCTTGCTTATATGAAAGAGAATATAGCTGAAACAGTTTGTTTCAAGGAGTGGTAAAATAAAATAATGGAACCAATCACCCAAGGTCTTGGCACTCACCTGGCTGGGAACAAATTTCAACGTTCACACGGTTGACAAAAAATAAAGGCTGGGAACAAGCTCTAACATGACTCAACTGATAGCGATTGCAGATCGTGAAAACATTTACACAATATGTTTAACTTAACCTTTACACTGTTGTCCTGTGCAAGACATCTTTAAAAACCATTCTAAATCAGACGATTGAAAATATATGTACATTTTAAGAGTATTGCCAGTCACAACGAAACATTTCTTATAGGAATTGCCCTTCTAATACACGTATTCTTCAACGGTATGAAGCCACTTCCCAAAAATGAATGCATAAATATCATTTGACAGTTGACCATACTGTGCTACACTGCAGCGATATGACAACCTTCTGCATCTTAAAATGAAGACGGAAGAAAAAAATTGTATGCAAAAACTTCGGGCTTATTTTATTTAGACATCCCAAGAAATCACAAAAAAAAAATCAACTAAACTGTACACATACATCGTACAGCTTTGGACCCTTTTCATCCCATCACACATAACACATGATACACAATAAAACTTGCTGGGTCGACATTATCCCGACAAACAGCACGTCCATTAAACAACATATTTCTACACTTAAGCTGTACTCCGCGACCGGGCTTGGTGGCCGTCATCAACAAAACATCAGCAAAACAATATATATCATGTATAAATAAGTGTCTATAGAACTATGAATATTCTGTCAATCAAATCTAAAAAGCAATCCAGATCGTACATGAACTTAAAACATCAAACTGTGACTGGATTTGCAGATAAGAGCATCATTTCCTGCACGATACTCCGCTCGAATCATCATTCACGATATATGTCACATCAAATAGCAGAAGTACATGTAATAATAATGATGATGAACTCTTGATGTTCACCCTTTTGTAAGCCTATGTGAAACAGTCTCAGGTCCCACCTGTCGTATTATGGTCATTTGGCATCATGTACATAAGGAATCGACAGAATGAACTGAAACATACATTAGCCGGATTCTATCACCATAAAGTTGTGCTCATATATTCATATATAACATCAGCGAACGTAAAGATTTTCGATAACGTTCATGAAAAATGAAACGTGTGCCTCTTTAGGCTAGCGGCAAGTGCTTCAAAAGTGCCCTAAAAATAGGTGCAACCCCAACCAAAGGTATAACAAAACACAACCTATATCAAAATGTGCGCACATGTCTCCTCTTTACAGAAAAATAGGTTGTGGAGTCCGAAAAGCGTTTTTTGGTATTTTACACCCCCGTTTCTATGGCAACCTCTATTTTTTGTGGAAAATAACTACTTTTCACTAATTTTTTAATATCTGCCTTAATTTTGAAGATAAGCTCTCCAAATTTCATCAGAAGGTAGCACTAACCTGACTCTTTCAACGGGCGTGAAGCTTTTAAAAAATATTTGATTAACATCATTATTATTATAATTATATGCAAAATTTTGTCATCTATTTGGCAATATAAATACCTCTATTTGTTGATGTTGTTTGCTGCAGTTGCCAAATTACCAAAAATGGGGGTAAATGTTCAATGATGAAGGTAATATATTTCCAGGGATATACTGATACCAAATTTACTGGAGTATACGAAGTGGACACCATTACATGTATGCAAATTAGGCTTCAAATGTTGGGGTTTTTGAAGCCATTCTAGAGATGTATATCACACATTATGTACTGTACCAATGCAAAAAGTTACATTTCCTTCAAAGGTGCTTCAAAGCATATAGAACATAGAACCCCAATCGTCTTATCAACATTTGTCGTTCACAGCTTTACTGTCGGGGGGGGGGGGGGGGAGGGGAGCATTATGTTTATGGGTTGTGTGGTTTGGCTAGCTTGTGCAAAAGTGCTTTCTCCAGAACGCATTGTTGGAATTTGAGCAAATTTAGCATATATATTACCGAAAAAATATGAAGTGAAGACAATTTAGAAACCCTATCATTAAGTTTATGTAAATGAGGTCATCTTCAAATTAGGATTTTATAATTTATGTGTTGTGTTGTAGACGCATCAGAAAGCACAAATCTTTGCACATTTCTTTGACTTCCAGAGTCCATGTCGGATTCTAACTCTGCTATGTGATTGCCTCATTATCAGAGTTATTGAGAATGACCGTGCATATTGTCAAAATGTGTTGCATGATTGATAATATACACATGGTGAACTGGATTATTTTCTAAAATGAAGCTTGGACCTGGTAAGAACACCCACGTTTTAATGTATTTGTAGGTTAGATAATTTTGTACCGTGAACCTAAACTCATGAACCTGGAACCGCCATCCAAGAAGAAACCCCAGCCAAGCTAAATCCCAATACCTGTGTTTTATGTAGCAAAGCTCTCAACACAGGAAAAGGGACTGATTACAAAACTACTTTGGACAAGCTACGATATACGCTTGCCTCCACCACAGACCGATCAGCTGCTCAACTACCGCCTACTGAGGATGCATTTGAGCAACATGTGAAAAGGGCACAATACCAATGTGCCATCTGGTGCCCCGATGGCACTGATCAATTACATACAGCTCTTAAAGCGCTATCATTTCGAGACATAACAAAAATTAATGAATATTTGGGTCTTACTGATTTAGAACACACATTTCCGTAAAATTATTTGTGAAATTGTGTACGCTTACACAACAACTATTCGGACACCAGATTCTAATAAGAAAAAATTAAATCAAATGTTTTGCAGCATTCCTTTCAAACACAAAATTATTGATTCACTAAACATTCAGTCCCTTTTCAAATTGAAATTTGTTCGTAACGTGATTCCCAAGGTGTGCAAAATAAAAGACCCTCCCCCCCGCCCATCATTTCCGATAAATATGGCAACAATATTGGAAAAGTATCATGAATGACAAGCAATTTCTGGCTTCAATTACTCTTAAAGATATCGCAGCGAATCAAAATTGTGACTGTATGTCTGACAGTAAATATTCTGATTTTGTTGATGCATACCACAAACATGTATTTACAGTTAATTTGGATATCATACAAAATTCAAGTTTAAAAGAAATTATGAAAAAAGGTACAAAATTTCGGATATGTTCCAAGTTGAACATTGACAGTATTTTTCAGGATACATGTGATGCATTTGATTCCTACCGTATGAAATGGGCAAAGAAAGAAAAAATAGAATTTCAGAAATTTTAAGGATGGTTATCAAACTTGAAAAAAGTCTCTAGAAAAAGAATTTATTGTTACAAATCCCACATTAAGAATTTCAATACGGTTAATCTAAAACAACCTGAAGTTTCAAAAGCAGTCAAGTAACTACAAGAAAGTTTTGTAGTCACTAACATACATAAGGCAGGGAACAATCTTGCGATCATCTGCAAAAAATATTATCTGGATGTTTTGAAAAAAGAACTTGGTATAAACAACATTTCAGACATAAGAGGAAATGACGTATATAAATTACACAAACAATCCATTGATAATTTGATAGATACACATAATGATGAGATGAAAAGAAATTTTAATATCAAAATTTCTGAAGAGGACTCCTCTATTCCACTTTTGTTCTGGATACCCAAATTACATAAAAACCCTTTTAAATCTAGAATCATAGCCGGTGCTGCAACATGTACAAGAAAACAATTATCAAAAGAAGGAGCATTGTGTCTGAATGCAATTAGGAATCATTTTCGTAAATACTGTAATGCAATTTCTAGAAACAGTGAATTAAATTGTTTTTGGAGTATTAGCAATTCTTCCGAGTTTGTATTTAAAATTAACGATGTAAAAGCAAAAAATATCAAATGTTTTGATTTTTGTACACTGCACACAAATCTACCCATAGATGAAGTCAAAAGTTCACTTTCAGAATTAATAAGCAAAATGTTTAACCATAATGGTAAACCATACATTAATATTAATTCATATTATACAAAGAAGGCATAACACAACAAATATTAAAAAAGTAACATTAAATCGTACACTGTTGAAACTTCGATAAATGTTATAAAATTTCTTTGGGATAATACTTTTGTTTAATGCGGACCATTGGTTTTTCAACAAATAAAAGGCATTGCAATCGGTAGCAACTGCTCCTCTTTACTGGCAGATTTGTATTTAACCTGGCTTGAATTTAAGTATATGGATAAACTGATGAAAAAGGACTTTCAAATGGCTACAAAATTATCAAACCACGCAAGATATATTGATGACATTGCTTGTGTAAGTGTACAAAATTTCAGTAAAATTGCTAAAATTTAACCAACAGATATCCCTTTGGAGGGGAAAAATTCAGATGGTTTCAGAGATGTGTTTTTGGACTTGGATATTCAGGTCACTAATGACAGGTTTTGTATTAAAGTCTGTCACAAAATAGATGAGCTTAACTTTGAAGTAGTTAATTATCCCTTCCCGGACAGGATTATTTCGGACACTATTGGAAAAATACGTTTTTTCACTTTAGATTTGGTCGTATTTGTTTTAAATTTCAGGACTTTGCATCTAGAACCAAATGTTTATTTACAATAAACTTGAGTCAGGAGGATTCAAAGATGTACTTTTGATCAAATACTTCTACAAATTTTGCTGTAAATATCCCGAGATGGTTAAAAAGTTTGGCTTCAATAATTTTAGAGATTTTAGACTTGCCTTTTTTTCGACTTAATTTTATCTTTTGGCATCATTCTGTTTTAATGTTCACCTTTCAGACGTTTTAGGCTAGCTTGTTTTCTCTTAGGTTAACCCCCCAGGGGCTATCGGTAGCGAGTAGCGGCCTACGACAGTTACAAGCTTGCCTAATTGTACTTGATATCTGGTTAACATTTTCATTGCATTCTCTTGACTGAAATACAAATGACTATCGGTAGCAAGCAGCGGCCTACGACAGTTACATGTTTGCTTAATTGTACTTAAAATCCTGTTAAGAATAATTGTTTTGAGAAACATGTTTTTGGCATAAATGCTAATGACTTTCATTCTTTTCTGACATGCCTAAATGCACATTTACTCAATATTAAAAAAAAAAAAATGACAGTATTTTTTCGAATATGACAAACCTGACACATTACGTTGATACATTGACTCAGGGTTGGCAATGAAATAGAGCTTAATTGTTTGAGGAGTAGGTGTCATCATGGAGTTTGTTGTACACTTCTGGTGCAGGATGTACATTGTTGCAGTCATTGTTAGGATTTCCCTTGGTTTATACAGGTGGTCTAGCTGCAACTGTTTATTTTACAATCACTGGGACTGAATATAATGCCCCAGCTTGTTTCCACTTCAGTTAAATACTGGCGGATGGTTTAACTGGAATAAGCTGTCCAGCCAGAAAGGGTACATATTGGTTCAGGGGTAAGTCAAATTGTTCTTAACTGAACCTGTACTACAAATATTTGGTAATTATAGTTTGTTTGCCAGGTATTCTTCTTTCATTTGCCACGTTCATATTTATTCATTATTATGTGGGTTGTCTTTGCTGAATAATTGGCTTAGACAAGGAGCCGCTACTCAGACAGACATGTACGGGTAAAAGGCTCCGAAACATGTTGAGTAGTTACCCGACGCAGACCTTTAATTTATTTCGGCTAATACAGCCTATGTCAAAATTTTCCAGAGGAACGTGTGCAATTTGGACAAAAGTACTTCTATATGTATACAGGTTAGACAGGGACAGGTTAGCCTATGGAGAGTAAAGAGTTCGGACTGCGGAATAGGGTAATGACTACTAGGAAGAGGTTTTGGACAAAAAGACACCAAGACAACAGTCACATTCCTAACCCTAAAGTGTGGGATCCCAATGGTAACGGCTGGGAAATGTCCAATGATGGCTACCTCAAGCTTTTGATGTATACCAATGAGCTAACCCGACTTGAAGTCCACAACCTGACTCATATGTAATGCACCGATATTGAGTGTACTGTCGCAAGAAAGTGCCATTGCCTCCAGACAGGACTTAAATGTACAGAATTATGTGCATGCTTTGGACATGAGTGTGCAATGACACTTTTGACACTGAAGCAGACAGTGATTATGAGGAAGATGATGATTGAATCTTGGCGTAGAATCTCCAAACTGTGACCATCATTGATCAGCTTTCTGTATTTAGTGTGTACATGTACTTATACTGTTTTCCTTTACTAAAAGGCATCTTGAATTATAGTTTGATGCCAGAGATACATTAGTTATGTTGCAGGACTCCATGGGATGGTTCACTGTAAATTACGTGTAGGTGTGAATACATGGTACAAAGTACTATCTTACTTTATCGGTTGTATTGGCAATTGTTATGACGGTTCCCTAAGCGAAGATGACATATGATAGCCATATTAGCATATCAATTAATATGCATGTGGTATACTCATATAAACATGATAAATAAAACTTGTATGAGTACTGTTCCTAATCATTTTGCCTTTTTTCAAATGAACGAAACTATATCTTAGTAAATATAGTATGTTATCCGTCGCACAATACTTAATTTTGATGCAAATTTTATATATTTGCATAAATTAACATATGATAATTAGGCACTTTGAACAAACTCTGTATTTTGTGACTATATTAGAGCAATTGAGCACATTTTGGTGTTTATTTAGCCTTTCCACAAGCAGTATCACCAAAGTTATTATTTTTAAGGACAAATTTTAGTTGTCTCAGAAATGGCATAGGTTGTCATGGAAACGGGCAGAAATTTATATGATAAAACGCTTCTCAGATTCCACAACCTATTTTTTCATGAAGAGGACATATATACCTATAAGAAAATATAGGTTGTCACTTGTTATACCACGGGTTGGGGTATGACCCCCGAAGGGACCTCTATGCTGCAGGTCTACTTACATTGGTAGAAGCTAGGGTATGCTTTACCCGGTCTCGCAACATAGTGTCCTGGTACTGTTTTTCCATCTTTGCTGTAATTTCCATCTGTTCTGGTTTTGTTTATTGAATTGAAAACAAATATGCTCATATCACGTGATAATGTACAGGCCACTAGGTCAAGTATGTGGGTCAAAGTAATAACCGTTTACACACATACATACAACCACACACACACACACACACACACACACATATATGTGTGTGTGTGTGTGTGTGTGTGTGTGTGTGTGCGTGTGTGTGTGTGAGAGTGCGTGTGTGTATTTTCCCCAATGATCAGTACTTGACCCTTGTTATTTCTTAGTTATGTCAATGATGTAATTGACGTTGTACCATCTTACATCAAATGATTTGTTGACCAGGTAAGTTTGTTCATTACCATCATCGACCCCACCAACTGTAACAGTGACATCAAAAATGATTTTTAATATATCGATTTCTGGTCTCGTCCGTGTTAGTCATATTTACTAGTAACAAGACAAAATCAATGCTAATCAGTAAAAAGGAAAGTCAAAGTCAAATCCAAATATTGTTTCCATGGGTAATCAACCTGACATTGCTTCCCAACAAAAACACCTTGGTGTGGCAATGAGTTCAGACCTACTGTGGTCCAACCACATATATCCCGTTGTATGCAAAGCTAGGAAATGAACTGGAATGCTGGAAGTATTACAACACAAAGTTAATATCGGCAATTCTGTACCTCAGGTGGAAAATCACCTGAATACCAATGTTCAAAGGCCTGGTTAGTGGTGCCCAAACAATAGAATGCTTCTCAATGAAGCAAAATATAAAGCCATGTTTGTCATCAGCAAAATAGCTGTACAAAACATCAGCAAGAACCTCAAGGTACCAATAAATGGAGCTCTTATGGATATTGTGGACAATCACAAACTTCTTGGACTGCACATTATCAAAAAACTTGTCTAGGGGTGTGCATATTAAATCGGTCTGTAAAAAAAGTAAGCAAGCATCCTACCAAACACTTACAGTATCTGGTGGGCTCAGTTACAGGGAGCTACTTTGCAAATTAAAGTGACCATTGATAACAGAATTATGTTTTAAAAGGCAGCAATGATGTATTAGCCACTGAACAACATGTTACTTGACTATATGCTTGATATGTTAAAACCCGTAAAAGATGTTCATAGCTTAAACCTGTGATAAGCTTAGCACAATCTCTATTTGCCTAAACCTTAAACCTCATATATTTAAAAAAAGTGCAACTTATTCAAGTGCAATGGTAGGGAACAGTTTATCCAGCAATGTTGGTTTAAACATATTTTATTCGAAAAAGAAAACAATTCGGGAGAAGGGCAAGGCCTTATATTAACGACTCTTGTCAGAAATAGACAAACTCACAGGACAAACCAGACGTCAAAGGTCCAGAGCGAAGCTCTAAACTGCTGGCAGTTAAAAAGACACTGCAAGGAGAAAGATCACCGCTCCGGATGAACAAAATAAAGAAAGACACCACAAATCACAACACAGATAGTGGGGCGATGGTAGAGAAACAATAAAATTGCTATTTGACATCCATCCCATTGAAGATTCATAATTATGGAGTGTAGTTACAAAAAAATGCAGGATTGATTGTAAGTCAATTCATCATGTGACAACACCGGTTTGAAAACGTTTGGTTTTTAGAATGTAATGTTGGACTCCCAGGAATATTTTCTTATTAATTTCAAGAGTACTTTCGGAAACGCCATATAAGACGGTTTCAAAGCCGAAGGGGCATAATTTGTTACTATTGTATGAAGGCGATCACGAGGAACAGCATAATAAGGACAAACGAAAAAGAAATGCCAGATGTCTTCAATCCCGTGATTGCAACGACAATTTGTTTATTGAGTAACACCAATCTCAAATAGATGGACTTTCAATTGGCTGCGGCCTAAACGCAGTTTTGTATGCAGAACTGCGGCAGTTCTGTTACCCACATAGCACAATTTTGTTTGCTCGAGTGATCGAGTCACATTTGAGGAAAGTTTGTTTTTAAATTCAACTACAGTAGTAGAGTTTCTCATATCAAGAAGCAGTTGGTTCCAAAGTTTTATCGTAGAAGGAAAGAAAGTATTCTCAAATAATTCAGTTCTGGTTCTAAATTGAGGCAAGCCAGGTGCGTGTCTTGTTATAAACCTTCTGTTAAAATTTTGCTAATTAGAAATTATACTGCTAAGATATGCAGGAACCAGATTATTTGTGATTTTGTACATTGAGATTAGTTTACTTACTTCTCTATGTTTTGCCAATGTAGAAAGACCAATTTCTTCATATAGTTTAGCATTAGATGCGGTGCGCATAGCACCAGATATAACACGTGCAGCATCCAATTGAATACTCTCCAATTTCAATGCATCTGATTGAGTTAAGCCATCCCAGGCAACATTACCATATTCCATGAGAGATCGAATAAAGGAGGGAAAGATTATTTGTAACGTTTTTCTGTCGAGACAAAATTGGAGCGTTTTCAAAAAATTTAGTTGTTTAGTGGCCTTAGCCACAATAGTATTAATATGATCATTCCATCTTAAGTCATTCCGAAATACAAGCTCTGGGTGCTTATGTTGATCCACGTGTTCCAGCTGCTGATCTTGAAATACTAACGGAGGGTGATGTACTGGGTCTCTTCTCCGAGAAATTAACATGGCATTGGTTTTCTGGGCATTAAATGTCACCATCCAGCCTTAAGACCATGAATCAATAGATAAGAGATCACTATTAATCATATTTGCAGTTAAGTTTGGATCATCAACCGAGAGGGACAGAGATGTAACATCCTCAAAAATTTTATATTCGACCGCAGAATGTCAACTATATCGTTGATAAATATCAAGACCAATAAAGGCCCTAGAACAGAGCCCTGGGGAACACCAGCATTTATGGCACCCCATTCAGATGATTGACCATTAATAACTTCCCGTTGTTGTCGGTTAAACAAATAATTTCGAACCCAGTTCAAAGTGATCCAGATATCTCATTACGTTCCAATTTGTAAAGAAGACCAGCATGCCAAACACGATCGAATGCCTTGCTAATTTCGAGAAAAACGATTCGTACTTCCTTCTGAAGATCAACGGCAAGACACAAGTCGTGATATAAAGATAACAGTTGATTAACAGTGGAATCGCCGGGTGCAAATCCCAACTGATTTGCCGATAAAGTAAGTTTTCCCTAAAAAGTTTTTTAAAAAAAGCTGATTCCATCTGGGCAAGTGGCTTTAGTGATATCTAAGCTGTTAAGAATGTCAAAGACTTCCCTTTGATCAATTTGAAAAGAGTCAAGTATGACACGGGGGTATCCACACTTGGAATAATTGGGGCCCTTGAAGTATCAAGGTTGCTCTCACTGAAGAAAAAGGAATTGAATATTTTGGCTTTTGATAAGCTGTCGGTCACATGGCGATTTTCATGTATTAGAGAAGGAATAGACGGAATTTGATTTCTTTTCATAGACTGTGTGACGGTGCGCCACCAAGCGTTGTTTTTATGCTTTGCGCTTTTTAAAGATGCGCTAAGTTTACTATTATGAGCTTCTTGTGCACATTTCAGGTAATCTTGGTATTGATTATGAAGATTATTATAAGCACTCCAAGCTTGTAGATCATGTTTCATATCTTTTGCCCTATTATAAGCTCGAAGAACCTTCCGCTTCTCACAACGAAACCTAGAATTATACCATTGAAAATCAGAGGGACGAACTGTAATTTCTTTGTTTGAAATAGTATGGTTTGCCGCATCAAGGAACAACTTTCTTCAAATCTTACTGCAAATCTTCCTTGGCTTATAAGAAACCCAGGTTCAGCTGGAACAGCCAGTGTGTATCTTTTGACCCTGTGAGAAAGTATGTGTATTCGGGATGACAGCAACTGGCAGCTGTTGGTCCCAATGGAGCAGCACGGAATAGTGGTGTAGATATGATATTTTATGATTAATTTATTAGGTGATTGATTAAATCATTATACTCTTGTTTGAGACATGAATAAAATATAGACACTTCATGGCATGTCTGTGTCCAAGTCTCCTCGCCCAACCTGTAACTGGTTGTCTCATGTTTCTATTGTACTGTAAATGATATTTTCGACTTAGTTTTGTGAAATGTTTGTCGAATACGATTCTACTTTCGATTGATGCTAGCTGAATTTCCATTCTTTCTCATTTTAACATGGAAGTTTGGACCTCAAAAATATCTGTTGGTTTTAAAACCGTTTTTCTCTGCATGTGTCGATGCCGAAATTAAGCTAAATATAAAAATTAAGTTACGGACTGTATAATTTGGGTTGTTAAAAGTGCACAGTTACGCAGCATTGTAACATGCTGTGTTTGTAGATATATAATCGCACTTACACACACAAATACACATATGTACATACAAAGATACACATACGACTGGTGCCAAAGGTAGCAGGTTCGAGTCCCGCTCGTTCCGAATATAAAATATACATTTTTCCGCATTTCCTAAATGCTGGTGGATTTAAGTCCCCGATTCTGGAAATAAATGCCGACTCAGTAAATATACTGCATTACCGTGTTGATATGGCACTCGCACACAACTACCTCCATTGAACCATTCTTTTTAGGAATGGGGATTTGGTCGAGTGGTGACTGGTGCCAAAGGTAGCAGGTTCGAGTCCCGCTCGTTCCGAATATAAAATATACATACATACATACATACATACATACATACATACATACATACATATATACATACATTACATAATTACATATGGTTGTTTTGCCAGTTTTCGGGACCTCGCAGTTTTCGTGGTACTGACATTGTGTCCGATTGTTGTTATGTCAGAAATCATTTCTAATCAAAACAACATTATCAATAATATCAATTTTGCTTGCAAACTACCCAGCATTGAATACACAAAAATGTGGACACGCCGACCAGTCAGGCATTGACTAACATTTCTCAGCGTGGCATGGCAACTGACGTACCACGGAAACTGGCTTCGGCACCCTATATATATATATATATATATATATATATATATATATATATATATATATATATATATATATATATATATATATATATATATATATATATATATATATATATATATATATATATATATATATATATATATATATATATATATATATATATATATATATATAATACATACATATACACATACATATTTCAACTGTTGGATCCATAATATAGCTAATTTTAAGCAACATTGCCTCAATGTACGCACCTATGGCATAGTCATTTGTTACCAAAGCATTGATTATTCATTTGACCCATAAACATTACCCTGGTTCTATAAAGGTTCTTGACCTGTATCATACATAGGAAGTCTCTATGCAGTCATCTAACTCTTGCAGAAAACAGATACACTTCCGAATTAGTATTTTGCTATTCTCTTTTTGAAACTGTTGAGAAAAAACTGGAACTCAAATTGGTATAATTGTCGATTTTTTAAAAGCTCAGATTTTTAACTGCAAAATCGGCCAGTGCTTAGTAAATGGTATGAACGTTGTTTAACTCACTTGCTATGTATATGTTGATTACAAACGTTTATTCTAAAATGAGTAACATATTAAAACGTAACTTGCAAAATTTTATGGACATTCTTTATTTGCTATGAATGTGTGAACCATTGCAAAGTATGGAATTGATATCTTGAGTTCTTATACAATACAGCTCTCGCCAAATGGACCAAACTGCTAGCCCGTCGAGCACGCTCGCGCACACAGAAAAAGAGCTATTTATATAAACGATTAAAAAAAATCATGGCATGGCAAAGTCGTAAAAAGGCATACAACGAAATTTGTCCCGCTCAGACAGAGGCTCCAACTTAGGAGAGTACCAAAGAGGGAGAATCTCCCTCCCAGGGAGTTGCCCAGAGGGAGACCACGAGGTCGCAACGCGACCGAGCGGGGGGAGGGTACGGGAGGGAGGGCTGGCTGGGAAAATTTTTCAAATTTCAAGTAAACATGGTGCTTTCTGATGAATTCTGGGGAGTTAGATCTTAGAAAATAACAATAACTGCCAAGCTTGTGCATAGCATAGTGCCATATATATATATATATATATATATATTAACTGAAACCCCTCAGTGGGCGGGAGGTTTTTTGTAGCAAGCGGGAGGTCGGGAGAATTTTCAATTTCCCCTGAAAAGCGGGAGATCTCCCGCCGGCGGCGGGAGAGTTGGAGCCTCTGCTCAGAACCAGAAAAACACTTAACATATCTTAAGCTCTTTAATGAGTATAAATTTACGTATACTTAAGTCTACTTGTCTTGCACGTACGGAAAAAAAGTGTGAGTGTCCTCAGTTAATTTCCCGGCAGAAGATTTCCAAGACTTACGGCATGTCGTCTTGTTCACCGCCAAAGCAAGATGGTGCGTGTCAGTGAGAACATGAAATAGAAAATTGTTGGGGAAAAGCAAGATGGACACAGTTTTAATTAAATCAGAAAGATACTGATTCAACAGCACCATGCTACTATTGGACTAAATACATTAAAAGGGTGGTGAAATATCACCGAGAAGCAGGAAGAATTCCTAAAGTGGTAAACTTGGCGGGCGCGGCAGAAAGTAACAGGTTAGCATCTGAAATTGATAGATGTTCTTATGAGTTTTAATCAGGAGAGAACAGCTCGTGACATACAAAAACCTTTAAAAGATTTGGTTGGTTTGTCGCTGTCCATATCGCATATAAAACGGTTAAGACGAGTCCTTTGCTGGAACAGGGGAGGAATAAAAACCATTGTCTGTTGTGTCCCTGACAATGCCAATTCCTTCGTGTTCCTCCATGATGCTTTTTGTAGGGTGAGGTCAACATGTCAATTATGATTGGTTCAAAGGAAGCACGTGTCGTACAGGTTCTCCTCATAACAAGAATGACTAACAGGCAATGCTAACATGGCGTGCACGGTTTGAAAAGTTGATTCAACCTCGCCAGACAGGCATTGAGCATCGTGCGACAGGCTCAACGCATTTTGTAACATGCCAGTCGCCAGATGCGAGAAAGAATGAGCACTAAATCACATGCTTAAAAAGGCATGCGCGCACGTTTGAGCACGCCGGAAGCAAGGATATCTGGCTGGCGGCATGCATGATGCGTGGCGCAGTGCTCAAGCATGCGTAAAACTGTGCGAGTTTGGGTGGTCCATGATGCAAGAGCTGTAATGCACTTGGCATCTTTGAACAGTACGTTGGATTTTTGTCTTGACGTAAGACTGACTTCAATTACTTTATAAGGGGTCTGTGATTGTTACCTTAATCCCGCTTTCCACATGGATACTATGTTGACGCTTCTGGCATCTTAGTGCGTTTGTGTGTGTGTGTGTGTGTGTGTGTGTGTGTGTGTGTGTCGCTTTCTTTCTTTATGTTCAGCTCACATTGCAATGGCCAGTTTTTGAGCCAGCAGGGTGGAGTTTGAAAACGGCTAAATGTTAGTTCAAAAGCCAAAAGATCGTATTGAGCAGGCAACTAAAATTGAGCACGAGTTTTCATAAACCTTTCTAAGCGGGCAGTCTCTTTCCAATCAGAGAAAAACACTTAATATTTCCAAAAGAGTGTGCAATAAATTAAATCATTTGAGCATGGCCTTTAACTAACGGTGGGTATCCTTGCAATGTCAAAAATAGCAAGTAACGGTATTAATCGAGGCAAAGAGAGTAGAGAGAGACGAGGGGAGACTAGGCATTCAGGCTGCCGGCCATCCTATTTGCGCAATTGGATTAACTGATCATGTGATTGATGAGGCAAGCGAGTTGTGTATTGCAGTTCCACTCAATTACAAGGGTTCCGCTACCTGCACAGAGCTAAACCCTAGCACGGGTAATTGAGCGAATACATGCAAACATATTCATTGTTACCAGTCACCAGTGGGGGGAGGGCAGCGGTAACAGCCGGACGACTGTGCGATCCATAGCTCGAGGGTCTCCTATTTTATCCAGTAATTATAGCTGTATCATCCAGAAAAGGTGGAAGATACAGACTGGGTGATAACCCTATCCATATCACCACAGTGCAAAGTTCAATCCATATCACCATAGTGCAAAAGGTCACTGAGAACTACTTTCCTTCTAAATTCGTGTAGTTGGCGCACGTCAAGCATGTAGTTTTCAAATGACCCAGTTACTGGATCCTGCGTTACAGTTATTCATACGCGAAGCTATGCGAAGCCTTGTTTGATGAAATAAACGTTGAAACTGTTTTTAATTGTCTTTTTTGTATTTAAAGATGAAAATAAAATTACAGCTTTAGTTACTGGATAAAAGTAAAACCAGCCGCGTGGAGGAGACTCGTCAGCAGACTGGCCTCGTTCCCGCGGCGGATCACTCCTCGTACAAGCACTCGGAGTGATCCGCCGCGGGAACGAGGCCAGTCTGCTGACTCGTCTACTCCACTTGGCTGGTTTTATTATTACATCACCTTGTATTTTTGTCAGGATGTACTCATTGCTTTTATCTTTCTCCAGAAATATAGGTTCAATAAGATTATTATTATTATTATTATTATTATCATCATCATCATCATCATCATTATTATTATTATTATTATTAATATTATCATCATCATTATTATTGTTATTATTATTATTATTATTATTATTATTATTATTATTATTATTATTATTATTATTATTATCATAATTCAGCTCACCGTTCGCCCCTATTGTTTATTGACCTGCGAGCGTGCACATTTTATTGTGGAGAAACTTCAATACTTGCGACTGGCTATTTCCATTTTGTGTTGAAAATAAATATTTCCCTGCCAAACGGATAAAAATCTAACAACCATCCGTTTATGTCCCAATATGAATTACAATGTCCGAAATTGACGCAAAACGCTTGGAAACTTTGCCCATTTGCGGCCTCAATGTTCCTGTTTCGCTGCAAAGCTTCGGATTTTGTTTCTTTGTGTAAGAAGGGCTCTAATTGGTTAGAAATAGAGAATACCTGGAATATCACTCCAAAGATAGCGTAAAATACCTCACTTTTTTAGTCAACGGAAGTTTCAAGGCCAGACATTGATTAATCTAATCAGATGACACGCACCATCCAATCAAATGCGTTTATTTATGTGCTCCCAACATGTCCCCAAATTCAGATTATGAACACGACGCGTGCACGTATAAAATCATTGGCTCTTGGACGTACTTTTTCCGTTTTAGATACACAAAAAGACTTGAATGGAACAAATTTTGAACACAGAGTAAGGCAGTACTAAAATATGTCACGCAAGGCAAGAAAAATACAGAGATTCGTCATCGCACAGTAATGAAGCCTCTGCGAGCACGTAGATCATTAGATATGTTGTTATCGCCGCGGGTGATCGCAAGATGCCGATATGACATATTGATATTGGAGCAATTACACAAATCTCATAGAAAAAGAAAGATTTCTTTCAGAATAAGAAAATTTTTAGGGCTTAGTTGCTTTTATTTTCACATAGTTCACAAATGAAGAGACAGAAATAGGGAAATTTAGACAGTGGAACTTTGCGTGTGTTTGCTGGTAGTTTGCAGAAAATATTTATTTTTTACATTTGGTCCCAGTCCCTACCCTAGAACCTGGTCTACTAATCAGTTGATAATTTGATCCGAGATGAAACATAACAGTACTGAATTAAATTTATTGGTCTAACTATTATTTCCAACATGCCGGTATATCAGCTTCCAATAAAATTCTTTGCACTAAGTCGACAACAGGTCTTTCATTTCCCCTGGATGTTTAAGTACAGAGATAGCATCTCTTTGTATCTTACACGCAAAAGCTGCTTCCCTCCAGCCAAGAAAGTCAATCCGTGTTAAAAAAAAAAAACATGCGACGTTTCAGTTTCCAGGACAGTGAAATGTTATGGAAGGGCTGTCCATATGACCTCTGAAGCCATGCGACCTTGTCACTGGATAGGCCAGCAGTACAGTGGTAAAATGTATCTTTAAGATAGTTAGTTGACGTAAACCAGTCAATAATCCGGACAGTCGGCTTAGATTAAAAGCAATCATAAAATCACACAGTTTGTTCGGTTTCGCCAAATCCAAACATTTAAATGAACAGTTACTCTTGCATACATTACCAGAATAATTTGAAACTAAATGAAGAAAAACTTTTTAAAAAAAAACATGTTCTGAATTAAGAGATAGAGAGGAAAAAGAGATAAAGAAAGAGCGAGCGAGAGAGAGAGAGAGAGAGAGAGAGAGAGAGAGAGAGAGAAGAAAAATAGGAATCTAAAATAATGTTTCTTGAGTCAAAACGATGTGATGGAGTTATGAATATTTCTATATTCTTTAATTGTAATGCTTGGGTTTTCAGAGGGTATGGCCGCTCACCCGTGCATCACTTAAATTACTCTCATGGTTTGGTCATGGGCTAAAGCCGCAATGTTATTGCCCTGGTGACATAACTGTCAAACTTAAGTTGATACCAATGTACAAAGCCATACGGCTAACTTGTTCAAAGTTGTGGTGCTCTGCAGCAATATTTTTGTAATTTATCTTGTTTTACAATATGACAGGCGTTATGTTGGGTATCTTTAATTCACCAGTTAGAATGTATAGTTAGACCAATAAACAGATGAAAAGGGGGGGGGGCGATTTCATTCGACATTTTGCAGCATTATCCAGTGATACGAGTTGCTTTCGACCTTAACGTCACATATGTACATCAAAGTGTATGTATTCTGGTGAAATCTATCATAATTCTAAAATTTCTTTCTAAATGATTAAAACTTTTTCAAATTTCTCTTTGTAACCTTCAACAACATGTTTCCAGGAATACACTAGATATTTCATTGTAAATTATACGCCATGAAAGGTTAACGTTTGCAAAAACTTCAGTTTACATTTTTTAAAAAATCAACATTCAATGCTTAGAAGCAGTGCATCATAATTTCATGAACATGATCATTATGGTGATAGAGAGGAAAAGGGGTCGATGGAAAGTACATCTGTACTATAGAAGGAGTCGTGATATTGTTTAGTATAGTGACCACATGGACCATTGGCCACTGTGAATGGGCCAATTCATCAGGGAAAAATGCGTCCAATCACTAAATTGCTATCCAAAATAATATGAGAACTAAAGGAAGACATATTCGTTAAATTAATGGTACTCACTGGCAAGCATAGTGTCTAGGTATGAAAATAAAGAGTGCATCGCCAGAACAAATATTGGCTGTGTTGCACTTAAAGAGTGTCACGCAAACAAATGATCTGCGTCATTTACGCATGCCAACAAGCCAGCAACTTTAAAGCAAATGGTTGGAACTTTTTTTTTTCGCTATTCGTGAATCTGAACCCCATGTGTGCAGGAGCACAGCGCAATGCAAGAACCAAACGTACCTTTGTCATACATATTTTTGTGACGTATGTGTATATTTTTGCAAATAAGGCTCTGTACGTAGACACACAAATCGCACACACACATGTTTAAGATTAGATTCATGTGGCCTGGGAAAGAAGCGTAAACATAAATGATTAGACGAAAAGAAATAAGATGAAAAAAATAAATAGTTAACATTGTTGGTTAAGTGCTCCATGCACAAACACAAAGGGTTCTTTGAAAATATAAGCCATCAATCTTATTGTGAGAACACCAAGCCTTTACGCTGCCCTTGTATAGGTCCTGCTGATATGTACTTGATCACATTGTACTTCAAAAAGATAGCAGCACCTTGCTGATCATCAAATTATTACAAAAAATGATAGTAGCATCACCAGACAGATAAACTGGTTGGGACTATGTCAAGGTACAATCCTGCTATATTTCAAGGGCATCCAGCTCTTTTAGGACAAATGTAAAGAGAAACCGGCATACAACTTAATCCAAAAACATAAATGCTGGGTACCTATACAAATTCAAGGCACTGCATCGAACCGTTTCAAAGAGGAGTGCTTCTAAAGATTCCCTGCCCTTCTTTAAGATTAAGCGAAAATGACTATGTTCTAAAGTTGTTGAACCATGATCGTTTAAACAAACGTGGCCGTGAACCACATTGCCCGTATTGCACCTTAGCAACAGCTATTTTGTTTGTTTTTGTTTTTATTTAGTTTTTTTTTTTTCGTGTTGTTTTATTTAATTTTGAAAAAAGGCTATTTTCATGCGTTTGCACGGGTATCCGTATACATGCTTTGGCAATGTTTTTTTTCCTTCTTTTTTCACAAGCCAAGGCGTCAGCTAAACATACCTCAGCTCAGCTTGTTTCAGGCTAATTTTGCTCACAGATCACTTAACATAGAAACTAGAGATAAAGGCGAGGAAGATTTTTCAGGATTAAGCTACCTTGTCCTATTGAGCATGCATTATACGTTCATTCTATGAATAAGTTCCAGCTGTTAAACATATGTGCAATTTGTTTGTTTTCATCGGAGCAACATTTTTGCGCACTCCATGGATTTTGCTTAAAATTGAGATAAGAATTTTCATGTTTTTAAACATTTTTTTTTTTTAGAAAAACAGATGGATTGGAAGACAATGTTTTATGAATTTTCACAGGATACGACGTTGCACGGTGTTCGCTTAATCGGGGAAAGCCGTCTACTCGCCAGGAAGTAAGTATACCTGACAAGACATGGTAAATGGGTTTCCATTTGTGGAATAAAGTGTCCTGTCGCTTTCAAATACTTGGTATGTAAAACTGCCTTTTAGTCTAGAGCTTGGACACCGATAAGAAAATTCAGATCTTCAATCTATGGAGACCCAGACAAAACTTAACCATGCAGCTTTCTGTAATTTCCCATTACACATCTCGGTCCAGCATATTCACCACCTTCATGTGATCAACGATCGTATCTCATATTGAGCGTCACAAGTTTTTTTTAGGCATTTCCCTAAAATGTTAATTCTTTCAACTATTTTTCTAACAAATGACAGAAACCTTTTAATTAAGAGCACGTGTCGATGCTGTTAACATGTATGAGCATTATCTGTTTTGATCAGAATTCCACGTATTGGTATTCTATGTTTGCTTATTCTAGATTGCTTTCATGCAAAATTAATGGTCTTATCACACACAAATTGTGTATCTCTCTTCTGTGTACGTTTTTGATTGCATAACATTGTAAACAGTGCTTCAACATGTTACAATGTTGATAGGTCAGGCTACAGTTCTCTCAAAAATTCCCATAATGACACGGCATCAGAAAGGGGATAGGAAATTTAAGTATGTTTCAGTTACGCCTCCCAGTGCCAACCTTTTCATGTATATTATGTTTTTGTTTTAGGATTATCTGGTGTTGTCTCATCCTTGGTTCATTCAGCTTGTTTACCTGGATAATAGTTATGAGGTTATTATACTACTATTCACACCCCAAAACCGTCAATGTGGAAGTTATTTATGCTGAAAAGGTACCTTTTCCAACTGTGTCCATATGCAATCAGAACTACTTTCGGTAAGCCAAAGCACCTGTTTACATTACCAGTATATGACATTTTTATCATTTTCCATTTCTTTTCATTAATTTATTTTCATTTGTGTTTTTGTGTTTTGCAGTTTGTTTTTTGTCCAAAGTGCGTTAAAGTGGTGATGCATCCATGCCGAATTTTCTTATCAAATACATGTACATTACAGATGCTTCAGCTGTTGAAAGGCTTTTCAGGACAATCAATTCCATTCTCTACGAAAAACACTCATCATTTTTAAATCTTGTAATCATTGAACTTGGGTGTGACGGCAATGCTGTAATCTGCTCTGGATATATCAGAATTTTTAGATCTTACACACAAAAGCTGGCGTGCATATACCTGGGACATAAGCTCCATAAGCAAGATGAATTTGGTTTCATGGAAGTAATTAGTACCAGGTAAAACGGTTGGTTTAGTTTTTATTCAATGGGCATAACAATGCGATTCCTACGTTGATAAAGATTGATACGTCAAAAAGTTAAAATTCACTTTCTGACATCCTAACGTATATTTTTTATTCATCGATTGCAGTGAAAATCAAAACGAAAAACAAGTTATGCCCATATTAGTTTACAAATTCTTGGAAATCTCGACAAAATATATGTGCAGCTTTGTCTTTGCCTTTGCATATAGGGACTATGTTAGTTCGCGTAAATATTTAATAAGATACACAAGTATTCAGGAGCAACCGCCATACCTTGCATAATGGGTTCATTATTGATTGCGACAACTGTAAATCATGCAGTGTCTACCGTATAACGGTGTTGTGTGTACATTTAAACAATGAGCAAATCCTCATAGTCGATAGAGCACCATTTCAAGCTTTGGTTAACACGACCTATTTAGATCGGGAAGTCAGTTTTACACAAGAGGAATAGCAATATATATATAATGACATGATTCTATATTGTGAGGTAATCTGTGCAATGCAGACCTTATGATACTGCTGGACCAATTAAGCTGGTTGTGGCTGGCACTCGCGCATAGAAACAGTCAATGCAAAAGCTCAGCACCAATATAAATGTATTGTTGTTTGTTGACTCCAGGTGAGACCCATGAGAGTGCACATTGCCTTAAGCATAGTAGAAATGACAAAATGGTCTAAGTCATAGAAAATACATTGAACCGAAACTTGTCATTAATCTACGTGTGACAAGCATCCTGCTACAAGGTCTTGATATGCTGTATTACATGATATAATGAAAATCAATGGCGAAAGCTTCGCATTTAGATAGGCACTTGTCTTGGGATGTTGCATTTGTATAGAACTTGATGTGGTTATACTATTTTCGACTTCTTGTGCAAAACCGTCACTCAGATTGTGCTACAACTAGATGGAAATTTACCTTGTGGAAGGGTCAAACAAACTTAGGTAGTGATGCTCTTGATCCTTGATTTTATTCCATTTTGCCCATGCAAGGGGACTGCACCAATGAACATATTGCTCATCTTTTGACAGAAATTTATTTTGTAAAATTGACTTTAACTTCTAAGCCCGGTCTATAACACAAGTTACTCTGCTGCGTGATTCCAACCATAGATCTCCTAAAATACATGTAGCTTAAAAACACACCTACAAATTATTGCATTACAAATAATAAAGTTTTGATCATGATAGAGGTCGATTTCATGTCTTTTACTTTCGAGTATCTTTACAAAATGGTATCGTTTTCCTGTCAGGATATAGCCATACTAACTGGAGGTTTTATTACATGAAGATGACCCAGGCAATCTTTATACATGCATCAAATATTTTTTGCTTTCCGTCTAGAGAAATATCTGTCTAATGTGTTTATGAAGAATATAGGAAGCTGACAGCTTATAATTTGTTTCTTGCAGAACTACTGCTACATTTCGCCATGGACTGTTTGACGAGGTAGAACAAATTTACAGTCCACAAACAAACAGTAATGTATCATTTTCGTATATACCGTTATAACAAAACACGAACAGTTGGTGTCATAAACATGGTAGCATAGTGGCGAAGTGTGGCAAATGTTTCGTTAATGTTCCCAAAGCCGAGAAAAACAACTTCTTTCTGCACTTCTCCATTAATGATTTGACAGGGACTGAAGACTACGAATGTTCTAATAAAAATGTTTTATACTAATGCTGTGCAACTATTCCCAATTTTATTAGTATTTCATCTTGGCCATATAATTGTACATTTACTAAAGATACAATGTTTGAAAATATAGGTGGCACATTCAATAATTTGGAAATTTAAAAAAAGTTAGGAAAAAATTATATACTCATAAGAATGTGTAAAATCGTTTATTACACCAACCATAATACAAAAAATAAAAATAGGGTTTATCTATGCCATGCAGATCTATTTGTCATTGTCTGCCACAAGGGGATTTTTTGTTTTGAAAAAAAAAAATGTTCAAACGCATCAAATAGACAAATGCCTACATTTTTGTGATAATGTGTTACACACGTGTGAATAATATGAACGTGACTTATCTTGCGAATTGGTAACCTTTAAAATTGTAGAACATTGACATTTGTTAAGGTGACTTGCTAGCATAAACGGAGAATGATGCCTATCGTCGTCTTATCTTTATCAGGAATAAAATGGTTGGAACACTTAAGATTTACATCTAAAATAGACATTTTGTTCACTTTGTATATACATATGTCTTGTTAATATGTCAGATTGAATTATACAATATCGTTACATGTTAAACTTTTTCAATGCAAAATATTCAACTTTAAAATATTTTGCCACGTTCTTTAAAATTTGAGGACATTGCCCTTTTTCTAAACTGTTTCTATGCTTGTATAACAAAAAGGCCTATATTCTTCAATATTTTTGTCCCTTAACCGAAGGAATGTATTTTAACGTTAAAAAAATATATGCCAACGGGTTTGTATTGTTGCGATATAATGTAATTTCCTAAAATGAAATATCGTTGACAGACACAGATGGTAGATGCGTGGAAAAATTTTCACAGTATGCCAACAGGTATATCAAATCAAGTTATAACACTTATCCGGCGGGCAGAGAATTCCGTATGGTAACACACGAGGTGTGCAAACATTTGTGCCAAAAATTACTCTGGCTTACTTGCAACACCGTTTCGTATAATCGAAGGACCAAGAGCTGTATCACGACTTCGCTAATAGTAAGAGAGGAAATGTCAAAGTCACTTTTACCGAATCCTTTGACCGACGTGTATGTTTTGCATAGATGTGGTAAGTTGACGCCACACATAGGCAACATACATACATACATACATACATACATACATACATACATACATACATACATACAATATTATTTTCACAAGTAAAGGCTTTGCAAGATTCACAGAAATATATTTGTTTTGTGTTCACAGTTTATGAATTGCCCCAAACGCATGATTAACTCCCATGAATTATGGCGTGCAACCCATGTATCATATCTGATATTTGTGAACGTTTGGTTTAAACATATTTTATTTCAAAAGAAAATACAATTAGCCGACAGGCTCACCAGCCTATATTAGGGCCTCTTGTACGCGTACAACAAGACAACATATAACAGGTAGATTGTGAACACAAATTCACAGATAGATAAACATACAGGACCAACAGTGAGAAGAGAAGGAAGGGGAGCGAAAATGATGTGCGAGCATTGTAAAGATAATAGGATTTGTACTATTTACCAACTTAAATTATGTTCCAACTTGAATTTATCATATTTTGAATCTTCCTGAAAGTTTAAGGTACTTCTGATCGGCCTCGAATATCTCCTCATTTTGATTTTTTGTGATTCTTCTTTCTTCAACTCCAAATAACACGGTTTTCAGGTTGAAATTACCATAAGTAAGTATTTTACATTGTAGTTCATTTCTTAGTATTACATATTTGTTGCATTCAAAGAAAAAGTGGTGAACGGTCTCCAGGCTGGCTCCACATGAGCACGATGGCGACTCAACAACTCCAATTTTATACAGATCACTGTTCAGCTGGCTGCAGCCCATTCTCATTCTGGAATGGATTATAGCATATTCCCTTTCTCCGAAATAGTATAATTCGTTACGTTTTGGTTTAGTTTTGTTAAGTTCCCTTTTGAAATCGTCCAGATACTCAATTGTCCTTGCTGTTCTCGATAATGAATTCCACTCACGAATGGCTGATGGAAAAAATGAGTTATGAAGTGGGGCTTTTTTGGCATCAATAGTTCTTATTTGTCTGGTGCGTTCTGAAACTGTTCCTGGTAATAGTCTTGAGAGATATGCTGGGGCTAGTCCATTAATGATTTTGAATAGGAGTACCAATTTTTGTTTCCTTCTACGTTCAGCTAATTTTTTACCAGCCTGTCACGTTTGTGCAGTCATGTTCCAATATATATGTATATATACATACATATATATATATATTTATTATATATATATATATGTATATATATATATATATATATATATTATATATATATATATATATATATATATATATATATATATATAATATACATATCTACATTACTATTATTTTCAGAAGTAGTAGCCTTTCAGAAAAGGTATTTTTAGTTTTATGCATTGTTTACGAATTGCTTCCAGAAAACGATCAACAATCATGAATTATTGTGTGCAACCCACGTCCAAAGGATAACGGGTTTTATTTTCTGATAGAATTGTTTAATTTCCTTTGGGGGGATATGCCCTGTACAAGGAAGTATTATTAAACTAGGGAAGATGATTTGCTGCATAGCAAATCAGTGTGTGTGTCCTCAAAGCATATTGATATCGCAATGTCCAACTATTCCATAACTAAGCAGTAGATGTTGGAAGGGCATCTCTATCCATTATAGCTTTGAAGTTATTCAAGATTTAAAATTTCTACTGGTGCTATTTAGCATAATTTAAATTGCTACAACTTTTATTTATAATTCATTAGGTGCCCAATGGTAAACAATCATCTAGTAAAAATTGGAATGGCATCTCTATCTATAATAGTGTTGAAGATATTCAAGATTGAAAATTTCGAATACTGCTAATTAGCATAATTTAAAATTGCTACAACTTTTACTTTAGAATCATTACATGTGCAATGGTCAATAAACCCCTAGTAGAAGTTAAAATGACATCTCTATCTATAATAGTTTTGATGATATTCAAGTTTTAAAATTTCAAATGCTGCTAATTAGCATAATTTAAATTGCTGCAACTTTTGTTTAAATTCATTAGATGCACAATGGTCAATAACCCCTTAGTAGAAGTTGGAATGATATCTCTATCTATTATACTTTTGAATATTGAACATTTAAAATTTCAATGCAACGTAATTTACATAATTTTAAACATCTTCATTCCTCTGTAGGAAACGGTCAAACTCCTTGTATGGAGGTACAATCATGCAAAGTTTTGGAGTTTCTATGTAGAATAGTGTCCGAGAAAAGTGTCGGACAAATTTGCTGGTGAAGAAAGAAAGAAAGAAAGAATTTCGGAAAAAACAGAAAAGTGTGTGTTGACACACACACTTTAATTAAACCCCACATGGATAGATCTCATGTGTCGCCATTTCACATATTGTGCATATCTTCACCGATGGAGGTAACATTTTTATAATATGCGATCAATGTTATACTTGCAGGTCTCAGCCGAATCACATGCAACTTTGACACTGATCTGTGTGGGTTTCGTCAAGATACGTTGGACTCATTTGACTGGTTGCTTTCCGCAACTGTCTCTCTGGTTGGGACAAGTGGACTCTCTGGAGACCACACGTCTGGAAACGGTAAGTAGCCGATATTTCAGAAAAAAAGGAACAATACACTTCTAGGTCCAAGCTATATGTGTCATGCTTTTTTTGTTTTGTGTCCTGTTCCATTAACATTTCGTCACCCGGGTGCACTAGTGCTCCCACACGAAGGTAACTTTTGGAAAATTAAACTAGTTATTGTATTGGACCAAGGTCTATAAAAAATAATTCCTGTACAATTGTATGATTAAAAGACACTTAAGCCTGACAAATTGTAAAATGAGGAGTCTGCAGGCCAAAGGATGAGATCGATATATTCAGAGCAACAATTTACATTTTATGACCACAGAAACACTTGTGGCTACAGTGGTCATTGTTATCGAGCTTTTTTGTACGCTCTAGAAGCCGTGATATGTGGTAAAAGGTATCAGTGTTATACCGACTCTATGTGTCTTGCTAAAGTATGCATGGCATCAAAAAAAAACAAAGAAAAAAACAGGAATACAAAACAAAGAAGAAAACAAAAACAAAACGAAAGAAAAAAAAAAACAAAAACAAAAAAAAAAAACCAACCAAACAAACAAACAAACAAAAACGAAAAACAAAATAAACAAAACCAAAACCCCACCCCACCCAATAACCCCCTCCCACACACACAAGTTTTCAACCACCATTGACCATGCATCTAATGTTATATTTCATAAAGATTGTAAAAACAGAGAATTATATAGTTGATGGTATAGACCAGTACACACAACACTGAATGTGAACATGTACCCAACGTTCCAGACATATTTGATAAGCTCTTTTATGTGTACGGAGTGTAAACAAAGCTTGCCATTTTAACACTAGAGTATACAAAAGGTGCACATGTGGCATCATAAGTCTCGAATGCCAAGATATACTGGAAGATTTAATGCCGCTTTGTCAGGCTCATACAAGGAACTAGAGCAAATCGAGAAACAGGAACTGAATGAACACTTGTACCCTCACCTGCAGCGTGAATGGGCATGCCACAGGGTTGGAAGGGGACGTCTGAAAGAGGTATACTGTTAATTCTACGCTGTGTTTGTGCTCATGTCCGATGATGATTTTGGCAATATCATTCATGATGACAAAAGAAGTAACACTGCAGTCTGAATCTTGGCAATGATACGGAAATTAACAGTATGTATCATGATGTAAATCTAGAAAATTTAATCTTATACGATGCCAATTTAGAGTAGTAAATGCGCAATGAAGCAACGCCAGATACCCACAAATGGAATGGTTATAAGTTCCATGTGTCGGCATCTGACAAAAAAAAAATCAGAAATCACGCAAGATTTTAATAACTTTCATATATAAGTACTTCATTATTTTCATCAGTAGTATACATAGAATCTTCACGGTTGGTTAAGCAGGATGACGTTACATTATCACATAAAAGGCCCTATTTCAGTCCCTCATCCTATTTATCTTTGTGTCATGCGGTGTCACTAGGCCTGAGAGAGAGAGAGAGAGAGAGAGAGAGAGAGATAGAGAGGAAAAAGAGATAAGGAATGAGCGAGAGAGAGAGAGAGAGAGTGTGTGTGTGTGTGTGTGAGAGAGAGAGAGAGAGAGAGAGAGAGAGAGAGAGAGAGAGAGAGAGAGAGAGAGAGAGAGAGAGAGAGAGAGCAATATGAAGTAAATCAGTGAACGCTGTATACCGTACACTAGGCTACATAAAAATAGCTACCTAAACGAATTTTCCGACGATTTGCTAGAAAGAACAAATTACTCGATAATGCAAAAAAAAAAAAAAAAAAAAAGGAGAGAGACTATCCTAGCAACGAGGCGCCAGACCAAAAATCGCTTGGCTTTTCCCCAATGGCGGCTCTGAACTGAACTTTACTTAGGTGTATCATGTTCATACATAAATCATGACATTTTGCTGAAGGAAAATAACATATACATAAATACAGGAGACAAGTCTGTCACTAACCCGATACAAGAAAGAACAAATACATCAAGCGTTACAACAGCACAATCACATGTGACGCATGAATGATAATGGGTGGAGAGAAAAAAATGGATAAAAAATTTTCGGAATAATTTAGTTTGCCAAGTGTCGGGAAAATATCGATCAGTGCACCGTATAGATATATGTATTTCTTTCAGTTTCATAGGTGTCACAATCTATTATAATTTGACATTCGTCTTCTAAAATATTACAATTTTTTTGCACAATCTTTCTTCGAAAGGGATTTTATGTGACCTTTTGCGTCTACCAATATCAATTTTCAAATTATGTGAACTTATTCTTAATCGGGAGATATTTTTCTTCAATGTATAATCTTTAATCCCAAATAGATATTTTTCTAACTCGAAAGCTTCTTTGCATATAGTATAAACACGTAGTTTTTGTAGGAACCAGAATTACTTTTCATAGTTTCTCTCCATTGGATGATAAATGTTCTTTTAATTCTTTTTACGAAAGTCCGAGTAGGAAAAATGTCAGTGCGCGAAAAGAAAAGATATTTACCCACATTTTATTAAGGCCAAATAGTTTGAACATATTTTTTTTCAGGATCTAATCCATTTAAAGTATATGGTATCTATATGTTTCACATTGCAAAGGAAGCAGTCACATATTAAACTATCGGGTTTCATAGGTATTATTGGTGGCCAATTATTGCACATTTATGTGAAAATTGTGAGTACAAGAGGAAATTTTCCAACTTCACTTAGAACGGCTATATTACTATCTTTCCTATGTACTCCTGAAGCAAAACACAGAAAATTTTGGTTAACCTTTTCAAAAGACAATTTTAAATAATTGTCGATTATAGTACTTGTGGTTTATTCATATGTCGGAATTTCGTATGGTAAACGGGTATCACAGGCATACATAAGAATTGGCGATATAAGTGTGTGAAATAAACAAAAAAGTACAGGAAGATAAATTTGCGTACTTTGAATAGTTTCCTCTGTCGAGCAATAAATTTCAAAGCTTTATCACTTTGCATTTTAGTACCATTAGTAAACGAGTCATCTATCTTTATATTTGATCCTAAGTAACAATAGTATTGAACAATTTTAATTGGTCGACTTCCGAAATAGAATTGTCGTCTTGGATTTGTTCCGCATGTATTGAAAAATAAAACTTTCTTCTTTTGAATATTTACTATCATATTCAATTTTGTACAGTATTCGTTGAGTTTATCTAAGCAAGTTTACAAGCTTTTACGGTTTCGGACATCATGATCAAACCACCTGCGTATAGGAGGCGATTAATAGTTAGTTATATAGTGTGACAGACTGGCACTCTGTGGTTAAGATACCAGGCAGGTCGTTAATGAAAATGTTAAAAAGCGTCGGATTGAGGTAACAATCTTGTCCTACCCCATTGTTTAGATTGATATATTTGGTCAGTCAATCTTTTGATTTCGGTTCAGTTGAAGCGCCTTCGTACATACCTTGTATTACATTATACACATTACCGCTTATATCAGAAGAAAGAAATTTATAAAATAATCTATCATGCCAAACGGGATCGAATGCCTGTTTAAAATCTGCAATGCATGCATAAAGATATTTCCCTTTTTACATAATTTTGTATATATATGTCAACAAGTATTCTTAGAACCAATATATGATCACATGTTCTTGAGTATTGAACAAAACCAGTTTGACATTTATTTCTTAGACTCTTGGCCTTTAAACATTTTTGCAATCTGGCATTTAAAATACCACAGAATATTTTTAAGACAGAGCTTCAAAGGTATATGCTGCGATATCTATTTGGATCGTTTGCACAACCTCCTTTATGGATAAGTGTTAAGAGGCTAACTTTCCACAGGCTAGGGAAATATCCAGAAGAAAAGGCCACATTAAATTACTTAAAGAGTGATGGAATTAAAATAGATTTTGATTTCTTCGACATTTTATTTAGTATTAGGTCTTTGCCAGGTAATTTACTGTTTTTCAACTTTTGGATCATATTTTTTATACGATTGTCTAATTCTGTAAAAGTCGGTGTCCTATCCAAGGATACTTTAGTTTTAACTGCATAATACACAGATGACAGTTTCGGGTCAAAGCCGTGAGACATGATTTTTGAAAAAAAAAAAAATTGAACTACATTTTCGCATCAATTTTGTGACTTGGATTATTTCTGACTCCCGTGACTGTTTCTAGTTCATTTAGAATTTCCCAAAATACTCTCGGATTATGTCTCTTAATGCTTAAAAAAATGTTAATTAAAGTATCGTTTAATAATCTTTCTTTGTGTATATATAGAGTCTTTTGAATTTGCGTTTCGTTAAATAAGATCGCCGCAAAGTGTAATTTTTTTTGGCTCGCGTGACACACGTTTTGCAAGATCCTTGATACTTTTAGTTGAATAGTAACATTCACCATCCAAAGTAGTGTGTCTTTTCGTGACTTTTTCCTTCTTTGATTCAATTTGAGGTATAATTTGCCAGCTTTGCAAAGTATGTTATTAAAATCTGTGACCATCTTGTCCATAAAGCCTCTTTTGTTCATATCGAATTGTTTTTTAAAAATATATATTTAAGTCATTCTTGCAAATGGTGTCAAGTATATCTGGGAGTATACTTTCATTTTAGACCAGGGATGTGGAAAGATATCTTTTCACATTCCTGCTTGAACAGTCCCAAACAAATCTGCCTGGTGAAGGGCACAGTGTATAGCTCTTTGACCGCGACCATTGTGCGTCGCAGTGTCTTGTGTTGATAACACTATTACGCGTGTTCCTGTTTCACCGCAAGGTCATATGACAGGGCGCAATGGTCGGACAGCCAGTTACGGTCATCTATTTCCATTCGAGGAATGCAAGCCAATAAAACCTCGTTACACGTGACATGATCCATGTAGGTTGCTTTCTTCACGTTTTGGCTGGAACACGTGAAATTACCCCGTAAGTTTACACGTTTGCGCCCGTTAATGATTCTTTGCCCTACTTATCCAAATGGACTTCTATTCATGGAAGGTTTCCACGTGCCCATACATAAAGAGACAATCGCTGGTCCTGGTGGATGGGTTGCTATTTATGTAAAAAAATAACATACCGTGTATGCGAAGACAGGCCTTAAAACTCGAACACAGTGAATGCCCGTAGGCTGAAATACCATCCGAACATGGACTTATACTTTCGGGTGTATATTACCACCTGCCTGGCCAATTAGCGACTGATAGGGATATCTTTATGAGTAACCTTGAGAATTCAGTAATTAATGTGTTAGATCTTAATCCTAAGATTCTTCTTATTACTGGCAATTTCAACGACAGCTGTCTTACATGGGATAGTAAACATATTGAAAGTGCACTCGGCTTATTCGATGTCAATCTTTTATCAAGGAATAATTTATTTCAACTTATTGGGGAACCTACCCATTCACATAAGCTTTCTTAAAGTCTGCTTTGACCTTATCATAACTGACTCACCTGGTTATGTTTTGAATGCAGGGACCCAAGCACCAATTGCCAATTCAGACCACTGTATTGTACATGTAAATTATTTTTACAACAAAATGTCGACAAGCCTTTCAAGCGCAAATTCTGGGATTATAAACAAGCAAATTCTGATGATCTAACCAGTGTAATTAATGACTCTCCTTTCCATACAGCTTTTGTTATTTTCGACGACATAAAAGATATTGTGTCTTTCTAGTTGGACCTTTTCATTGATATATGCAAACAGTTCATTCTATTTCGTGAAATTCTAATTCGGCCAAAAGTTAAACCTTAGGTCACTTGTGAAATTTAAAGGCTGAAGAGACAGAAAAATCGCGCTTGGAAGAGATACAAACGTTTTTCTAAAAGACAGCGATCCTTTACACCACCTGAAGTTATACACATCGATCGATTATTTCAGTTTTACAAACGTAGATGTAATTGCAACATTGTTGTCACCGCACTGAGAAGATCGATCAGATCTTATTTTGCTCAAATTGGTTCAGAACTTGATTCATATGAAGTAAACCCTAAAGGTCCCCACACACTAAGGAGCGAGATTACGCGATTTATCGTCGCATCCCAATCGCGGGTTTTTTTTTTTTTCCCCATCTCCTGATGATCGCAACAGCATCTCATAGCCATGCGATGGTTTTAGGACTGCAATAAATCATCGCATCATCGCGCTTCGTCGCCGCTTATCTCATACCGATCTCCAGTGGCCCACACCAAGGAGTGCGATGACGCAATGTTTTTTAGTTTCCGCTTTTTGCCAAAGATGGCGCTTTGGTCGTCTAGCAGCTGTTTAAAATTGTGACCCACAGATGTCGCTACATGAACTTCCCGGCCTGTCACTTTCGCAAAACGTGCCTCCGACACATTGTTTACAGGGACCCGTACTGTTGTGGTCAACTCTGGACAAGCTGGTATGCCACCCAAAAAGGCTGCACGTAGGCCTAAAAAGGCCAAGACGGTCCAGAAGATTCGGAGGGCTGGAAATAGTAAAACATCTGTGAAATCTAGGCCGCAGAAGAATAGTGGGAGTGGTTCTGAGACTGAATCTGAGCCAGGGAGAGCATCTCCGCCTATTAAGACGCCGGGAAAATTCCGAAAACTGCAGGACACGCATCTAAATTTGCATAAACATAATCTTTCCTCCTGTATTTGTCACGGTATTTAAAGCATTAAATTGCAGCTACCTTCAAGTATGTTGGCATCAGGGTCTTAATGATAGCACGGCATGTTTCTTCTACAATGAGTCTGGCCGTGGATAGTCCCACTCGAAATGAATGTGACAGGGTACGGAAACAATCTCCTGCAAAGTAAATAACTATAATATTATAGGGAAAACACAAAACTCATCGGAATCTAATAGAATCAAGCAGTGAGTTATGCAAGTATAAAAATGACAATCAATGCACTTCATTTTATTACATTGAGCTACAGTGTGAAAACAAAAAATTCCTTTTAAAAATGAGATGAGAGAGGAACATATTGTCCTTACCAAGAGCGAGGTATCTCAGTGTCAATGCCAAGCGCATTTCAGGAGATATAGGCAGTCTGAAATTTGTGTGTATCTTCCTCATTGCAGGTTTGAGCGTCTCGAAGAGCTGGTAATAAGTTTTAGGACTCATTCTGAGCGTGCAGTTCCACTCCTGAACATAACCGTCCTGGAAAATTAAACGTTACAAAATTCTGCGGTTTATTTAGACGTGAGGAATGATTTTGCAAATTTTAAAAGTTTCTGAAAAATGGTATTTTTTTTACAAAGCTGGACATCTCCGTGCTTTTGCCTCATTTCCTCTTGCAATAAAAAAATCTGCGAAAACAGGGACAGATATAAAGGCCTTATCATGTTTTAAAATCATTGAAAACAATTGTCTGTGTGTTTACTTCCATAATCAGGCACATTGGTTTATTTAACCAAAGTTCTTTGATTACTAAGTTTTAGTAACGTATTCTGGTGAAAAACAACGTGTAGAATTCATTTTTACTTTATTGTTAGCCATGCCCTATTATTTAATTAAGGATGCACATACATGCACTAAAATGGGAGTACCATTCGTATGACATATTTTCAATCCGTGAAAAGTATATAATATTATTTTGACCAGAACTTGGTCAGTTATCTTGAAAGGGATAGCTGGCCCATTGTTTAATGATGATACTAACGAAAGATAGAGAATGTCGACCCCCAGTGCCCCACCCCTGTCATGATTACTAATGCAAATTACAGTCAAGAATTCTTTGTAGAGATGTAACATGGTGGTTCTTTGCTGCTCAGGGTCGTCACGCCTTCGCAGCCATTCATGCATCAAAATTCTCTTAGCTCTTCTCTTCTTCCCTAGCTTGGCATTTAATTCATACATGATCAGCAGGCCCATATAAGACGTTGACACTGCAATTTGTTGCGCCATCTTTAAAGACCGTGTAAATAGGTCGCATACACAATTATAGTGGGTCACCAACAGATGTCACTGTATTCATACAGTTGCAAAACCACATTCTTTCATTTGCCATATAAATGGGCCTACGTTGTGGTGGACTGCATTCAATCTCGGCTATTGGCGAAAATCGCGCGCACTGGTGTGGGCTATTGGAGATAATCTCTCGCACGATCGCAATCTCAGTGATGTGGGCAGTTCGCGATGGTTATCTCAGGGCCTATGCGATGAGGAGATTTTTCATGCGATCGCCGTTTCGTTCCACGCGACATCGCATCAAAATCGCGTCGCACTATCGCGTTAGTGTGTGGGGGGTCTTAGAGGTGGTGGAATCTTAGCAAATGCTTTCTTGGCTCCAAAATGCATCAATCGGTTCCACCTCTTCTCGAAACTAGTCAAGTGTTCACTTGGAACGCAGATAAGTGTGACATCTTTAATAATTACTTTGCCAGTCAGGCTAAACAAATTGTAGAGTATGGGAGCAATGAGTTAAAAAATGAACAGAATTAGCAGCATAGAAGAGAAGCTCATAGAAACACACGCAACAAATGATCTCATCGCAAGTCATTAAGAGCTATGTGGAACCATACGCACACTGATGACTCTATTAGTTGAAAATTGTAGAGGGTATTATGATGAAAACGTCCAAATAAAACAGAAGACAATCGCAAAAACAGTTGTCAGACAAAAAGAAAAACTATGCCAAAATAAAGCATGAAAGCAGTATGCTTAGGTGTGAAAATGAAAGACCGCTTACTAATTTAAGTAAAATCGATAGAAAGCAAGCTTGAACAAGCAGAAAAAAAATAGCAATGCCATGGAAAGAGATATACAGGAAATATCTTTTGAAAACACAGTCAGAGATGCTGAACAAGAAAATACTAAAAAAGATCACCAACTTAAAAGAAATTGAAAGAGAACCAAATGTGCTAAAGAAGAAATATGAGGAGAAAATAACGGGATTAAGAGATGATTTTCAAGTTGAAACTGGCTTGAGCAAAAGCATCCTAAGTTCTCTTCATGCAGAAATAGCAAACCAATTCGACCTGGTAGAGAAGCAGAGCAAACAAATACAAACACTTAATGATGGGTTGGTGAAAATGAATAAAGATGTCATCACAGCCAAAGAGCAGACCATCAGTTGGCAACTTCAAGCACAAGGTTGAATCACAAGGGGAGAATCGCCCTCTCCGTGGGTAAAGGTGCCTGGTTCCGCATGCACAACCAAAAAATATCTCACGAATTTTCAAGTGACAGGTCACTCAAAAGTGTTATAGATGATGGGTAAAAAGAGTTGCCAAAACGCAAGTTTTTAAATCTTATTTGTCTTAGGTTAAGACAGTTACGTAGTACAGTGTTCCGGAAATTACCAGGAACTAGATAAGCTAAGTAGGAAGGGCCTAGCTTATGAACCATTTTATAGAACAGAACAAGCTTAAAGTATTTTCTTCTGGTAGCCAAAGTCGGCCAACCCAGTTCTCGTAATAAAAGTATACGAGGTTTATGCCTCAGCGCAACAGTGCAGATCAGTGCAGCTTTGTATTAAACACGTTTGTAAACTAGACTTAACTAAACCAGCAATGCAATTGTCGAAAATTCCACAACCATATTCTAATATTGGTGGAACCATAGTTGCGCATAATCGAATAAGAGTTTCCCTGGATATTTTATATTTCAGTCTAAGCAGCAATGCCAGGCATTTACTCGCCTTATTTATAATGCAAGTGATGTGGGCATGCCATTTTAGATTACTAGAGAGGGTTATATCTAAATGAGTGTGAGCATCTGATTTCGGTATAGGGGTTCCATCTAAACGTAGAGCAGTCCGAACTCTTTACTCTCCGAACTCTTTACTCTCCATAAGCTAACATGTCACTGTCTAACCTATATCCATATGGAAGTACTCTTGTCCATATTGTACACGTTTTTCTGTAGAATTTTGACATATGCTGTATTATCCCAAACAAATTAATGCGTCTTCAGCGGGCAACTACTCAGAACATGTTTCTACACCCGTATATATCTCTCTGTGCAGCGGTTCCTTGTCTAAGCTAAATATTCAGCAAAGACAACCCACATAATAAACTTAGAAAAAAATGATCCATATTCACAAATTTAAAACTCAACAATGACTGCAAAAAGATCCCAGAGTTACCAAAGCATCACCATTAATCTTCCATTTCAATGTGAAGAAACAGATTTCTCTCGTGACTTGATACATGCAGTCAGCGATAAAAGGCAACTGGTGGCTTTAAACCGGTCCTCTCAACCTTTGAAACATTCTTCATAAACTACAAACTATAGTGTTTCCGAGATGTATACGCCTAACCACACAAAACCCAAAGTTTATCACTTCTGCCGAAAACAAAAAGAGACCTGGTATGCCTATCTTTTTTATTCTCCTGATTAGTCAGTCAGCTTAATTCATAGCAAAAGAAGAAAGTAGGCCTGTATCGTTTTTGTAATATTTATTAATCTGGAACATTTAAACACACTCTACCTCCATTATAACTATGAGTCGGAGAACACAGCCCACAGCGCAATATAGCCAATAGAGTATTCATCAAATAGTTTATAAAAAACATGATCCATAAATCTGAACTTGACAAATGATGAATTAATCATACATGAAGTATATGAATTATTGCTTATAAACTACTGAGCTTCATTATGATGGAATAATACCTGTCAAACCAAACGTAATTACTAAATTTGCATGGTACAAGTTCAGATAAGAACAATTTGACTTACCCCTGAACCAGTATGCACACTTTTTAGCTGGATATCGTATCCCAGTTAAACCACCCGCCAGTGTATAACTGGAGTAGAAACAAACTTGGGCAATATATTCATTCCCAGTGATTGTACAATAAACAGTTGCAGCTAGACCACCTGTACAAAGCAAGGAAGATCCTAACAAGTACTACAACAATGGACATCCTGCATCAGAAATGTAAAATAAACCACATGATGACACCTACTCCTCACTTTGAAAGTCATCAAACAATAAATCTCTATTTCATTGGCAACAATAAGTTAAAAGTAAAATTGAGTTAAACATTTCATTCTTTAGCACCAACATTTCATCTCCTTCATGTGAAAAAATAAAAATAAAAATAAAATTTAATGTCTTAGAAATATCACATTCAGTATACATAAATTGAGATATGTCAGTGTTCTATTTTGATCTCAATGCCTCATCCACCAGACATTTCTTTATTTGTGGCTTAAAACTAGTGGCGTACTTATAATATGTGGGATGGTATTTTATTCCATTCTGTAATCCTGGAATAATAGAAACATGTTTTTTCCCCAATTTTTTGCTTGAAACAAAAAAATATGGGAATGGTTTCTCACTGCGCAGCTGTGACTGTCTGACCCTTGTTGTAAGAGCATGGGGGGGGGGGGCAGACTTAGCTTAACCTTCACTGTCCCATCTGCTCCCACTATCGCGTTTCACACAGGTTCTACCATATCTAGGATTCCTTTGTCACTAAGTTCCAAAGTCAATGCATGTGGGTTCATATTTGACTCAAAGTTTGTTTTTGTTTTCTTGTGTACCATGTTTCAGTTTGCTGGGTAATGCCTTAATGCCCTGTGGAAGAAAGGTTAACTGTGATTCTGATTTTTGCTGATAGACCGATTTGATTTATCTTGGGGTACTAAGAATTCCATCAACTAATCCCACTGATTTCGGAGTAGTAAACACATCCAAAGATTTAGAGAAACTAATGCCTCTGTCTGGGCCATGGCGATATATGGGTTACAACAGGTTCGAATGTCGCCAAATACAAACCCTCTGTTTGTTTTGCAATGGCTGCAAGATTGTTGCAAAATCATACGGATCCAACTTGGTTACTCACATAACCCTTGTTCTGAAGGATCCTCGTACCTTGCTACACAAGTGTAAACTCTAGTGAGTCCACTGTGGCTAGAATTTCAAAGATCAGGGTAAAGGTGATGTAAACTTACTGACGGAGGCGTAAGAAAATACGTTTTTTCCTCAGACTGCATTTCTTGTGCAAGGAATTGCAACAGGTCGTTTTGGTTTGAAGTAAATGCCTCTCTTATTATCTGTTGCGGTTACGATTAAGGTTGTTTGGCTCCTTGAATCATAACTCATGCATGCAAAACATATATTTATGCCTATGACTGTATTCCTTTGCATGCATTTGAGCCAACCTATCAGATACCCAGCTTTTAATTTTGTAAATGACTCTCCTATATCAAAGTCATTTGGCCTTTAATCAACTCTTATATTATCAACATAAACATCCCCAAACATATGATAGAAGACTATAATATCTAACATCTGCAGGCAATACTCTCCATTTTGATCATATGAGTGGAACATAACGAGAAGTACTTTGACAGGAGTAAAAGTACTTCTCTTTATTTTCCACTCATATGATCAAAATGGATAGTATTGCACTGCCACTCCAGCCAAACATCTTCATATCCGTACTCAACAATGAGATAAGAATATTCTGCCATGCTTACGTGCGTGTACTCCTTTGCTGATCATCAGCGAGGTCGCATGATGTTGATAATTGGAAAACATCCCTTGCAGAGCCCACACTGATGCTTCATCGATGCTCGAAGCAACAATTGGGCTTGTTCTGATGTTTTGTTTTACACTGACCTTTTTAACATTTATATCTCCATTTTGCCAAAGCTTTAATTGTTACTTATGTTCTCGTTGTTTTATTACCATTCTCTTCCCGCGGTTCTTAAACATTCCATTATGTCTGTGTCTACTCTGAATTCCTAGCTTTTAATGCGATCATTACAAGCATCGATAATTCTGGAATTTCTGGTATTTTATGTTATTTAAAGAACATCTTAGATACATGATTCCCGTGTGCGCACTACTTGATGCTTAGGTGTGCTTACATTGCTGTGGGAAATGTTATTCCTGACTGTGAAGTGATTACGAAAGCTCTATATATCAGTTATCAATACATATCTGTTATACTTTACAACAACAAAATTATATTTATAGGTAACATCTGTATATCGTTACTAAATTCTGGTTTCGATTTGGAAAGACGTATAAGGTCTCGGAATACTGAATGGTTGCATCTCGGCTATGGACCCGAATGTACATTACTTTTTGTGGAAACATATTTCATAAAGTGTATTTTGCTAGAAAGTATCGAGGATATAAGAAATTTTACAGTAACTGTTTTGACAATTGACTATAAATTCATCACAGGCTGTTTGAGATCACTTTTAACGGACCAGTACGCCTTCTGCTACCATTTTCTTGATAAAACTGTTGCATATTTAACAAAATTCTTCTACCGTGTGGAATACTGATCCGTTCCGCCCTGTACTTGTGCATACTCATCTCTGTTTTGTCACATCCCGTCAACGACCTGTATCATTCTGATATTGACTTATCAAATTTTATCTATTTATTTGTCACAGACAAGAGGCAGATGGAACTGTCGATTATATTTTCTGGATTAGTGCCATTCTGTTACTCTTCTGTGGTGACGTACACCCTAATCCAGGCCCCCGGTCCAGGCCCCCGGTCCAGGCCCCAACGGCGACTTTGTCGATTTTATGATACGCCATGCAAAGATTCGTAGTTTAACATCAGAGAAGCTACGATGGTTTGAAACTTCTTTCACTAATTCCTATGACATTATTGCTTTATGGGAAACTTTTCTTCCTAATACCAGCGTTCCGCTGGCGAAATTTGGTCTGCGACGAGGGGCGAATGAAAATATCGCAGGTAGACGCACCTCTTCGTAACAGTTCTTAGACTGCCGTGTATTTTCGCAGTTATTCTCTGCCTCGCATAAAAAAAACAAAATTTTGAAAATTTGCCTACGACCAAATTTTAGTCGGCGTTAATTGAAGTTATATCGTATATAGTCACTCTCATGTCGTACATGGGCGTGCCAATTTGTACAAGATCGTAGGTTTTGGTTATGGGAGAACAACCGAATGCTACAATATCGCAGCTTGTCGAGGCTATATCGCGGATTTAGATTCGCCCCTTGTCGTGGGCCGAATTCGCCAGTGGGACACAGGCATAAGGCACAATCCGACCGCTACATGGAGATCCAGGGCTTCCCTCCATAAATGCGACGTGACCGAGCAACTGGTACAGGAGGGGAGTGGTTCTCTATGCTTCGCGTTCGCTTGCGGTAAAACGCCGTTGCGAACTTAAGGATGTGGGCTTGGAACTTCTCTCAGTTAAAGTTCGATTACACAACAACAAATTCTTCTAGCGACGGTATACCCACCTCCAAATTCTCCAGTAAATTTTGGGGCAAGTTACAAGATAACATAGATAAAGCGAAAACGTCATCTATCTATCTATCTATCTATCTATCTATCTATCTATCTATCTATCTATCTATCTATCTATCTATCTATCTATCTATCTATCTATGTATCTATCTATCTATCTATCTATCTATTATATATATATAATATACATATATATATATATAATCATAATTCTGGTGGACTTAAACGCAGACTCTACCACAAATCATAGTGTTAAACTAACAAATGTTTGTACTGTAAATTCATTTACTGCACATGTTAATGAACCTACGATAATTACAGAAGACTCAGCGACATACCTGGACCAAATTATAGGTCACATACCAAATTTTGTTGAAATATTAATGTAACAGCTCCGATAGCGAACTGTGATCGTAGCCTAGTGAGCGCAAATCTTCTTTTCAGATGTAAGAAAACTCCTGCTTTCTCGAGATTAGTGTGGGACTATGAAAAATCCGATTTTGACACCTTCAAAGAGAAACTATTTATTGTTAGGTAATTGGGACGCTTGCTTTGACTCCGACAAGATTGATGCAATCTGTGAGAAATGGTCATATACCTTCCTATCAGCAGCTAAGGACTGCATACCCTGACGCACTGCAACCATACGTCCAGTTGACGCGCCTTGGTAGCCGTCAGCCCTCCGCACCACGAAGCGAAAGATAGAGCGAATCATAAGCGTACCAAACTCGGACCAAATCTCTGGCCATTCTTTAGGTAATTAAGAAATAAACATATCGAAGATTGAGACTCACTGAAGAAAACTATTACGAGCGCCTGGGAGATTCTGTTGACAATGCAAACAAGATAGGGGGAAGTTGGTGACGTACAGTTAAATTCTTTTTACACAAAAGTAAAGCGTGTGATATCCCAGCACTGTTCCACGAAAATAAAGCGTTTACTGATAACGAAGCTAAAGCTTTAAATTCTCAACGATTTCTCTCTTGACCAAACCAAAGTTAATGATACAAATTTTACGCTCCCCAGCGCGCCAACCAAATAATCCGGTCACATTTAAACTATCTCAATAAGTAGCCTGTATTTAAACCAAAACTTGTTGGCCTGGTGCAAAAGCTATTTAGAACAAAGACGTCAACGTGTTGTAATAAATAGACAGTACTCATCTTGGTATTTTATAAGGGTTGGTGTATCACAAGGGTCAATATTCGGACCTTTGATGTGTTTTTTTGTTTTTGGTTTTTGTTTTTTGTTTGTTTGTTTGTTTTTTTTGACATTGCAAATATAGATGAATCAAATATCCTGCTGTTAGCAGACGACACGTTCACTAAAAGGGACATTTTGCTGCATGGTGATGTAAACAAATCCATTGATTGGGACACTAAGTTAATTGACAGTGTAGACATGAATATTAAAAAAAGAGATTTAGTACAGATTAAGTGATTGTCCTCGCCATTATCTTTTCTTTTCTTCGTTTTTTCTTTCCTAGTTTGTTTCTTGCTTTTTTTCTAAATTTGTACTTTCTGCTTATGTTTCAGTTTCATCAAGTGACGCTGTGTAGTTATAGAGAAGGATTTATAAAGGCTTTACAGCGTATTTCCAATTCCACGTTTCTTAGAAATAAAATACGTTTAAACCAATAAGTAGCAACGAAGTGTGTTGGGTTATGAAAAGTTTGAATATTTCCAAAGCCAATGGTCCAGAAGGCATAAGTGCACGCTTACTCAGGGATGGTGCCCATGCTATTACAGATTCTCTGGCAAAGCTCTTTAACATTTCTTTGATTAATGGTTAATTCCCAGGAGAATGGATGAAGGCTAAAGTAGTCCCAATTTTTATAAAGGGATCACCAATCCACTGTAATAATTATAGACCAATACCTAAACTCCATAAGCAAAGTTTTTTAAAAGAGTGGTATCTAAATACGTGCTCAACCTTTTCCGAGACAACTTCGTCATATTCGAATCACAGTCCCGATTCATACCGGGTGATAGCGCTGTCAATCAACTTGTATTTCAGTATCATCATTTTTGTGAAGCAGGAGGTCTTCAGAAGGATGTATTAAAGGGTTGAATTCTGTTATATAACGAAAGCGTTTAACCGCGTTTATCACCTGGGACTTATACATAAATCAGGAAATTCGGGAATAAGCGGCCCCCTTAGTGTGCCTGTGGAAACGGAAATGAAGATGTTATTCATTATTATGGCGAATGTCCTTTTATATGACTCAGATTGTATTATCATGTCTGTCAAAATGTGTGCTTGCACATACAGTGGTAAGTGTGTTGCAAGGCATATTTTTATGTTCTGATCCCTGATCACTTTGGCTAGGTTAGAGATACGGGAATTTATAAGTTGAGGTCTCACTATATCTCACCATTAATCTGTACAATTTAAGCCAGTTCCTTACTCCTGGTGTTCTATGTCCCCGATGCTGAAATATCTGCTGACTTAATATGTATATATAACTTTGGTGATTGTAGGACTAAACCAGACAGGTACTACAAAAGTGTTGCATCCGCCCTGTACTTCTGAAAAGAAGAATGCAAACAACACAATTCAATCTCTTTTTGGACATTATTGTGTATCTTTTGTAACTTTCATTATTATTTTGTGACATGTTCCTCTGTTTCATGTTACGAATATGATAAAAATATGATGCTCGCTAAAAGACTGAAATACATTGAGGTGCTGTGGTGCAATGTACAGGATAGGCTACTGGTGCTTGTTAGGTCACAACGATCCTGGTGATGTTTTTAATCTATCTCAAAGGTTTTATGCATGGTGGATCATTCATCTATTCTAATCACAATGAGATGTAGCACTGAACAATGTAGAGCAGCCACAGGCGTCTATTTATACCTATTCGAATTTCAGGTATTACACAACTTACTCATGTTACTTATCCATCAATAAGTAATCCGATCACCGCTTCCTATAGTGTGTTGGTAATAATAGTTGTAAATATTCTTTTCAGTGGATCTTTGTGCTCGTGGCATATTACTGATATACTTTGTAAACACTTTAACTTATCCATTCATGTGCATTTCAACCCAGTACTCTTTCTGTCATTCAACTTAAGGTATATCATTACAATGTTCGCAGCATCAAAAGTGATGGCAAGCCTGATGAAATTCAACTTCTCGCAGAGTCTGAAAAAAATAATGTAATTACTGTCTCCGAAACCTGGCTTGATGCAAGCTACCTAAACCAACTCCTACAGATCGCGAATTTTCAACCTCCATTTAGAAGAGATCGTGCGACGGGTAGAGGAGGTGCCCTCTTTACTTATGTACATTCATACTTACCATGCGTCCGGCGATCCGATATGGAGGACCAAAATTGTGAATGCATATGGGTGGAGATATCAACCAGACGCGGGCCAGTTCTGATCGGGAACTCTGCCGACCACCCGGCCACTCTGTGGAGATCCGTAATGTTTTCCTTGAACCTCTACATGATTCCGTTTCTACCGCTATAGAGAGTAACCCTCATTTACTGATACTTATGGGGGACTTTAAGGATAGATGTGTTGAATGGAACTTCAATCACTCTAATAGCGAACTTGGTATGTCCCTCTACAATCTCGTAGTACAGTTCAATGTTTTCCAACTAATAGATGAACCAACCAGAACACATAAGCATTCAACAAATCTGTTTGATCTTCTAATCACTGACTCACCTGGACTTATTTTAGACAGCGGTCTTATGGCTCCTATCTCAAATTCTGATCACTCACTCATACTCGCTTATTCTCACTCTCATACCAAAAAGACAACTTTTTCATAGAGGCGTATGGAACTTCAAAAAGCCTATTTTCAAGGTCTTAATACAACATTATGCTCCGCTCCGTGGGACACTGCCTTCGACGTGTTCGAATCCATTGAAGACATAGTCTGTTACTGGTGTGACCTATTCTTAACTACAGCAAAGCAATTTGTCCAAAATAAAGAATTCACCATTAGGCCCAAGGACAAACCTTGGGTAATAACAGACATTAAAAAACTTATGTGCCAGTGCAACCGTACCTGGAAAAGAGGCTATGTAAAATGCCCCGCCCTCTCAATGTAGCTGCTCGACTTAAGATTGATAGGTTTTACCAGTTTTATAAAAATAAACGCAACAAAGTTCTCAATTCCCTAAAACGTTTGAGTTACACCTACTTTTCAAAATAACGTAAACAACTGGGTTAGAAAAATACAAATCCCAAACAATGGTGAAACTTGTCCAAATCTATACTCGGAAGCAAAATTCGTGAAGACATACCCCCTCCCCGCATCGTTGAAAATGGGAAGCTTATTTCTAGTATTACCGAAAATCGTGAAGTATTTAATGCATACTTTGCCAGCCAGTGTGTTACTCATGCCGACAATGCCCAATCTAACTTATCGCACGGATGCACGCACGGGTGAATTCACAATCAATTAAGAAAGCGTTAGGGGACTTTTATCCTCCTTGAGACTAACGTCTGCTTCAGGACTTGAGAATATAGGAAATTATCTCCATAAAAATACTGCCATCAGCAAGCCACTGGTAAAATTTTGCATCATATTCCTTCGTGTGTCCAAATTCCCTGATTCCTGGAAGCGCTCCGACATTTGTACTGTGTTTAAAAAGTCGAATAAACAAATCAAAAGTACTTATCGTCCCATTTCACTGCTCCGCAATATGTCAAAAGTATTTGAACGACTGGTTTTCAATTTCCTGTACGAACTAGGTAGCAATTTACTCACTGACAAGAACTCTGGTTTGAAAGCAAATGACTCAACGATCAACCAATTAGTTACTATTTTCCGCAACATCTACATTGGGCTCGAAAATTCCGAAGAGGCCAGAATGTTGTTCTTTGACATCTCTAGGGCCTTTGATAAGGTATGGCACGTTGGTCTCCTTTTCAAGCTGCATCAGCTTGGCTTATGTCAAGGGATCACTAGGTGGATAGACTGTTATCTCTCTAACCGCTTCCAGAGCGTAATCATCCTTCGACAAACTTCTTCATGGCTTCCTGTTCAGGCTGGAGTCCCCCAGTGGTCCATATTAGGTTCGTTATCATTTCCTGTGCACATAAATGATATTGTGGATGATCCTGACCTGTGATGTCCGTATCTTCTCTGATGATACCAGTATACTCGAAATAGTCCAAAACCAAGGACACTTAGCACGCCATTTGAACCAAAATCTCTCTTTTGTTCACTACTGGAGTAAATTATGGTGCATGATTTTCAATGCAGTAAAATCCATATCAGTCATTTTCTCTGCCAAGACCAACAAACCAAAACATCCTTCTGTCTATCTTGGTGGTACTACCATACCAGAGGAAGACACCCATACACATCTCGGCATTACGATATCCAGCAATCTCTCATGGCGTGCTCACGTGACACGTATTATAAATAAAGCCAGTCAACGGATTGGAGTCACACGAAGATTCAAATATAAGTTATCCCAAAACACTCTGGAAAGACTATACTTTTCAATGGTGAGGCCAATTATTGAATACGGTTGTGTTATGTACGATAATTGTGGGCAAGGTCTGTGTGACCTTATTGAGTCGATCCAGTATGAAGCACCTGAGATATGTACTGGGGCACTACACTAAGACACAGGTCACATGCAAAACTCTTATTAAGTGAACTTGGTTGGCCATTGCTTGCTGACAGACGGAAATACTTTAAACTGCTTCTATTCTACAAAATGCTTCATAACTTAGCTCCCAGGTACCTATACGACCTTGTACCTCGTGCTCTTCCATTTACGGTCCAAGGCCCCGAAATAGGTCCCCTAGCAGTCTACGCCCAATCAAATGCTGACCACAACGCTTTGAAAATTCTTTCCTCCCTGATGCCATACGACTATGGAATAACCTCCCCACTGATATTAGAAATTCCATCTCCCTCCAGATCTTCAAGTCTAAGCTCAAAGTCACCTTGCTTGCTGTTGCCCACGTAGCAAACTTCTATTCTCATAGTCAGAGATTTGCTACTATTCGTCATTCGCAGCTTCGACTAGGTTTCTCTAAGCTAAATTATGATCTTTGTAAAGTGAACATAATACTGCGACCCACATGTATCTGCTCCCATCCAAATGAGCATTTTAAACACTTTTGCCTCCACTTCCCCAAATGTATCAAAGGAAGACAGAGACTTCTGAATATCATTGTTCCATTGTTAGCCCCTGGGGTCCATCCAAATTTAATCATACGTGAAGCAAGTGATAGGTTAGCTAATATACTTTTGTTTGGTAGCAAGGATATTTCAAATATTGTAACACAAAAATCTTTGTAGCCGTGTGCAATTTTATCATTTAAACGAGACGGTTCATTTCGCAACTGTGCATCATCATTTGTCATAGTATTGTTTATTATAAATTGCGCATCGCCGGTCTCAGCGTATCCTGTCAATCATAGAAACTGTGCCCTCATTGCATGGTATCCATGGTGTCTTGTTTACATACATGAGCCCATATTTTTTTTTTATTTAAATGTTGGAGAAATGCCTTGTGCTGCCATAGGACCACAGTGGTATACATTTGCCAGGCAGGGAAGGAACACTCCAGCTGCTGGGTGCAATGGTGGCTCCACGGTGGCAGCGTACATATGCCATCCTGGTGCTTCGGCCCCAATTGTTCAATTGTTGTATCACAATTGCAAGTCCATAGTATTTACATTCTAACTTATATCGTGCACAGTCATCCCATAGTCATATTACCATGATTTGTATTGTCCTGTGAGTCGTGTATATATTATTGTGTGTCTCCGTGTCTAGAGACCCCCTAGATTAGACAAAGTTTTGTACTATTGGGCAATCCAGTTACTGCTTATGTCAAAGTGATTAATCACTATTACACTGTGATTAATCACTATTACCGCATTCAATGCGAAAATTTAGAAACTTCAAGCTGTCAGAAGTCAAATGATTTCATTAAAATAATCTCCATTGAAACATTCATTTGTAAGAATCATAATTTGGCAAGAATGTTATGGGTGTTTCCTTTTTGTGGCTACAGAAAAGATCACGGCGGGTGCATGTGCAAACTGTGCACCTATATGTATTGTGAATTGAAGGATAAAAATGAATCATTATACTGAGTTAGTAGAACATATTTTATCAACACTGTCATAAGCCATGGTGAACTAATTTACTCTAATGTATTGCTACGTTTCAGAACGAACATTGTGGAACCAATGTATTCTTTGTCATACGTTATCAAAGCGTAGCCACGGACAAAATTCGGGGCGTATCGTTGCCGCAAGCTTAGGCCTATGTACATGTTTTGAAAAGGGATTTTTCGATAAAACGTTTGTTGTACTTTGCTTGCATTTTTTTAGTTTTCGATACAAAAAAAAGTGTCCAAATGTTACTTGAAGGTCACATGTAGATGAAAAACATCATTGGAACCAATTCACAGATCATGTCCAAGTGTCTTATTTTAATGTTCATTGGAATGAGTCCTGGCCATACCAGTTTGAAGAACTGGCGTGAATAGATGTATAAATCTTAACTGTTAAATTGGTGTTTCGTGCCTGACAGTACTATGCAAGGTATGTTTTGGCCAAGGTCATTTATAGCAAGACCACGTATAGATCAAATATAGGGAGTATTTACAACTGTACACATCTTATAAATTAAAAAACAGATGCACACGCTTATTCATCACGTAATTGAAGAAACCAAACTTTGTAAATGCGATGACTAAGTCCATATTAGGTTTGGGACTAGATTAATTGTAAAAAGTTTTCGTTTTGCTGATGTCACATTTTATAAATTCTTTCTTTTCTCTTATGGTTAAACATTAAGCTCAGATAAAGAGCCGAAATGGATGCCTGTGATTGTGCATAGAAATCTTTTTCACATCTGATATTATACAGTTTGGGTGTAAATTGATATGCACTACATGGGAAGCATTCCTCGTAATTGAAGGCAGAAATACAACTGGCGCCGTCATTTAAGGTTTTTGTAAGCACACTAAAGTTTAAAATGTTCCATAGTGCATACTGTTTGCATTCAAATGGTTTAATTTGTACTTACAAAGCTAAGGCTGTACCTGTTGATAATTGAACAAAAATCTGTGAAAATAATAGTAATTTTGGGTCAAGTCAAGGTCATTTTAATATTGCAAAATGGAGTTCAAAGCTATAGTCTTCATGAAATAGCACAACCATGTTATCCCAGAAACCCATGCATGCATTGGAGTGAAGAACATACGGGTTACATTACATTTAGAACTCAATCTGCTCTGATTGGTCAGTAATTTAGGGCAGTAATTTAGAAAGATCGTTTGATGGCTATTTACATGGCATGTGCATCATGTCTCCACCAGATCATACCCTCTAAAAATCTGAGATTCTGGGCCTTCCAGGATTGTGTGAATTATGATCATGTTTGCAGGCTCTATCAAGTTCGTAAAGCAAACATATATTGCCAGATGACTGCTCCACTATGGCTTATTGTTGTGTTCCCAAGTCCAATTTGTAACGTTTGTGCAAAAATTTAGAGCATTTGGTACTTGGGTCAAACATACTGGTACCCGAGTTGTAGGCACCTACATGTGCGCACCTGTGTTGTTGGCGGGAAATTAGATCCTTAAGAGTCAGGCATGTTGATTTAATGTGTCATGCTTTGTATTTATATTTGTTCAATTTGTAAATACATATTGTGTTTCGTTCTGGTATTGATGTAAAAAATGAGAACGACTTAAGTAATAGCTATAGTTTTGTGAACTATAACGAGACGTCCTATATGGTGTTGGGGTATGTTTGTGTAAAACATTTCGTTATCAGAGTGTGACTCAAGAAATACATGACGAGTCAAGTGTGACACAAGAAATGCATGACAAATCAAGTGTGACAAAATTGTATTTGTGTCTTTTTGCCCAGAACCACTTTCTAGTAGTCATTACCCCATTCCGCAGTCCGAACTCTTCACTATTCATAAAATAACCTGTCCCCGTCTAACCTATATACATGTGGGATTACTATTGTCCACATTGTATACGTTCCTCTGTAAAATTTTGACATAGGCTGTATCATTCCAAATAAATTAAAGGGTCTTCAGCGGGTAACTACTCAACATGCTTCGGAGCCAAGAAATAAATGACAATTCAAATGCAACACAAGAAATAAATGACAATTCAAATTCGACACAAGAAATAAATGACAAGTCAAATGGGACACAAAAAATAAATGACAAGTGAAATGTGAGCAAAGGAAGTACATTTGATATCCAAATTGATGTTCCAAATCATTAACCTATGACAATATAAGACAACATATCTGTGTAACTGCACTGATGATCCGTGTAACTGCACTGAATACTTTTTGACAGCATTCGCACACAGGCCAAATTGCTAAATGTACGAGGAGCACACAATTCTTGCAAATGTTGGCTGAGGTGACAGAAAATGATATGAGTAGTGTTGGTATGTGACAATGGCTGAGTACAGATGTTGTTGTCTCCTATGGGTCACAAAAGCTCAACGATGGTTGCATTTTAAGTCAGTTACATTGGCCGAACTTTCTCACGGGAATCTTGATCAAAGACATTTCGGGAGCTCAAAGAATTTAGTTCCTAGATGGGCTATTACCAGGACTAACTTTGTTTGACTCTCCTTTTCAGTACAGATATTCTGAAAACAATCAGTGTCCAAATTCACTTTTACAGTTAAACACACACACACACACACACACACACACACACACACACACACATATATATATATATATGTATATATATATATACATATACATATATATATACATATATATATATATATATATATATATATATATATATATATATATATATATATATATATATATATATATATATATATATATATATATATATATATATATATATATACCCTTTGCTTGACAGGTCTTTTTCTAGATCTGGGCTCGTCCAACCGACCCTATGGCAGTTTTGCGCGTTTGATTTCCCCCTTTATTTTGGCACCTGATGAAGGAAAGGGAACTTGCCTCAAGTTTTTCTACAGTCTTCTTGGCAAAGGCAGTGACGACAGGGGGCAAATTTTTATCACACGGAGAGGTATTGATTTGGGGGAAGATACTTTGTTCTATGTAGAACAGCAGAATGCCAGTGAGGGCGGGAGATGGATTCAGAGGATCAAGAAGCTAAATCCTGGATTGTTTCAAATAATAATACAGGGTCAAGTAGGTATACAGCCGAGTATCATTGCCATTGACGACGTTGATATTGGGCCTTGTGATAGCCTAGGTAAGTTAAACAAGTGCCAATGAATGTCAAACTCAAGGGTTAAAAATTGTGATGGTGTATATGTGTCGTTACCTTTCTTACCTTGTTTCTCCCTTTTGTCCCACAAAATGTTATAATTAAGCTCCTTGCATCTTATATATTTGGTGATGCAAGGTTTATTTACTAATGAGTGTTCATCGATCCCTACCGTTACATCACTGCGTACTACTGCTAAAGGTTTGTGACCACACGAGAAAGCAACGCGAAAAAAAAACTGAATAAAAACAGATATATTGTTCACGATACATAAACAAAATTAGTAATTAATTCATTTCATATAACTGAAAATATTTTTGCTTAAAATACCTCGTTTCTCTTTAATTTAATGTATTCACGTAATTACACTAATTCACGGACACGTTAATAATGCGATCCAGTGTTGTTGCTGTGCTACAGGGAAGTCCTTTCCAAAGAAACTATCGCTGTCGACATGAATCGCTTGGTAATTTAAAAAAACTATCAAAAATACCATACAATAAGCATATGTTGACGTTCTCAACGTTTTAGAGAGTAAAGATGTATCAAATTACAAAAAAGCAGCTGAAATATGTGCTTGTTTTTAAGTGCAATTTTCCTCAGACGTTTGACAAATTTGGTTAAAAACTAAATATTTTTATGAAAATCACTATCACACTTAAATCGCTTGCTGTCAAAGTATTGTCAAACTGCAGCATAGCAATATCTTAACGTTGACACCAACGTTTTTAGTCTAGAGTCTATATATCTCTATGTACTAGTTGCAAAAAGACAGCAGATGTTTAATTTGAAATTTATTGAAATTGTTTTCTTAAAAAGGGCAAACTTTCATCAGGGGACCACAAAGCTGGCTATTGATTAATTAGTGTTAAGAAAATCATTACATGGCTGTCAGTTATTGCAGAAGTGTGAAAGTACGACAACACCCTGTTGAAGCTAATTTATTTTTAGTTTGCGTTTGTTTTATTTGACAGTTCCAGCGTGTCGAGTCACCATGATGGAACATTCCTACCAGGGTAACATTTCAAGAACCCAGTCTGGCATTGACTGTCAGCGCTGGAATGAGCAGTTACCACATTATCACGCGTTTCGTGATCCGAACCTTTTTCCAGATGAGACACTGGACGATGCCGGGAATAAATGTAGAAATCCTAATAAAAATCCGAAGGGACCTTGGTGTTACACTGTGAATTCAACAGTTTTATGGGACTATTGCGACATTCCTTTTTGTGGTCTGTATTGCTCTGTTTTTCCTCTTTAAATGAAATTGCGCATCGATTATAAGTAATGGAACTCTTTCTATGTTTGCAAAAAAAAAAAAAAAAAAAAAAAAACAAACTTTCAATGGCCATACACACGCTTTTGTGCAGCATCAAGTAAATAGGAATGTTGACAACCCTGGGACACTTCCGCGTCTCTAATATAAGCGCGCAGATGCAGTTGTGAAAATCTTTAATCAATTTTGACTGGAAAACACACAGAATACATCTCAAGGAAAATATACGGATTGAAATAATGGACTTTATTTGTTTGCTTCCATGATTGTGTCTGCATTTATTCATTTCTTCATCCGTTCATACTTTTATTCATTTAACAATGCTGTTAAACTACATAACACATAACCAATGAAGAATGACCTTAGACAAAACTCCACATAGCGCGGAAAGCTGTTTAATATGCATGTGTCGTAATATCGGCCAAATGTGTTCAGTAGTTCTGTATTAAAGCACAAAACGTTGCGTCGCTGTTATTAACAGCTCTCCAAACTCAATGAAATTACCTGGTTTTTATGATATGCTATCCTACACACTTTGACAGATGAAAAAGTAGTTTCCAAGAGGAAGTGTAAAACATGAATCAACGAGAGACTATAAAAGTCAAGAATAAGTATTTTGGTGTTTCTAAAGACTTCACGTTGTAACTTGTTTGGTAAGTGTTTCTACAGGCGCTCATCGCCGCGAAAAATATAATGATGGTGATGAAAAAGGTATAGAGCATTGTTTTCTTTTTTCATTGCACAACTCGAATGATGTCCTGACCAAGAATAGTGTGTAAAAAAAATGGAACAAAGATTGCCATTCGATTGAGTGCCATGTACCATTGAAACGTATCTCATTGAGAATAAAGTTGATGTGGTATTTATTTTTGTAGGTAGTCGGTTAAAAACAATTATTTTTTTCCAATAAAGCTCTCAAAATACCAATACCTTCGGCTGCAATATCTTTGGCATGTCCGACGAACATACCCACCCAATTAATTAAAAAACAGATTTATCTAAAAATGGTCTCGCGGACTCACCGAAGTCTTTCTGTGGTGCTGCAAATGAGAATGTTTTTCATTACTTTTCCGAATGTGGAAATTATATAGTGGAAAGAGATAGGTTACAAAATTGCGTAATTCCATTCACATTGCAAACTTTATTATTTGGCTCCGAATATTGTACTTTTAAAGAAAACGAAAACATTTTTTACGCTGTACAATCGTGCATCAAATCCACACGTGTGCTTGGAGCTATTACATGATTTGTACAAATAGTCGTTATTACGTGTTATTGGTAGTGCTTGTTCATGATGGCATACCCCATTATCTTTCCATGTCTGTGACGTCTTGTCCTGCCAAAAGTTCTTATCATGTGGCATTGCCGTTCTATGTGTCTGTATGCAGTGGTGTTCATTCTGATGGTGTTGTTTAGGGCTGCGTCCTCTTTCCTAATCACTTTTTTCCCCTGAATAAATATGTTTAAACCAATTAATCGACAATGCATATTCTATGTAGCAACATCTGTTATTTGTCAAAAAACGCGTATGCTAAGCTGCATGTCATTTTGTTTACACTTCACTCTGTTTCTATAGCCTGCAGACAGACTGATTTTCGCTGCAAAAACGGCGTGTGTTTGTCGGTGTCCAAGATGTGCGATACAAAGGATGACTGTGGCGATAACTCGGACGAGGAGACCAATTGTTGTGAGTCGTCACTTTATCCATCTTCGCCAAAAGTATTTGATTTTTCCGCTCGAAGTTGCGGAAACTCGATTGTCATTTGTCACCAATAGAGTTTCAAATTTATATGATAATCGTATTCAAGATCCAGAGAAGTGACTTGTAAATCTAAAATGACGTATTGTTCATAGTCAATATGTGCGTTTGTGATGCATTATGCACCAGCGTTAGTTGGTCGAATTGCATATGTTTTTGTTGTCTTTTTTAATTATTAAATTACCGAGGGAATAACTTTGAATGTTGGTTCATATTTGCAGATTAAAGTGTGAGCTGTGAATTATTCTACTTGGTGAAGGTGTGTCACATGCAAACGTGTGAAGCTAAGCCACATGTTAAAATATGACATGTATGATTGCAGATAGAAGTGTGTCCTGTAACTTTGAGGACAAATACATGTGTGGCTATAAAAATGTCACAGTTGGTTCACTCATGTGGAGACGTCAGAGTGGAAAAGCGCCGAATGTATTTTCCATGCTATATGGGGACTATAGTGGACAAGACGGTTAGTCGCCAGTCAATATGATGTTCATGCATATTCGGAAATTATATTATATGTACCACTTGCAATATTTCCTTCGATTACTTGTAATTTTTGCTGAGGAGATGTTTAGTGAAATCATATATATTACGCTTCTTTTCACAATGTTCACGGGCAATATCATGAACTAATAACAAATTAAACGTTTCTATCGGCATTCGTCGCTACACGAACATAAATGTGATTAAAACAACAACAAAAACAACAACAACAACAACAACAACAACAACAACAACAACAACAACAACAACATACAGACCTTTGTTTATTATATTGCACAAATTAAAAGATGTCCAGATCAAGAGGAGCAAGTGTGTTTCTGGAATAAAAAATTTTTTGGGATGAAATACGAAATACCGTTGAGAAATATGTTATTCAAATTAAACTTGATGTGGTATTTCTTTTTTTCTACTTTGTCGGTGGAGGACAATTTATATTTTCCAATAAATCTATCAAAGTAACCATACGCTGGACTGCGATGTTTTATGATATAACACCTAGGCAACCACTCACGTCATCATAATTTATGCGGAATTGTTTTAATCTGAAATCCCATGTGTGTACATTAAATTTTATTCAAAGATACAATTTTTACAGAAAATATTGTGTTACTTTTACAGCTTGTTTAGTGGGAAAAGCAATGGCGAAAACCTATCATATAATATGCATATTAACGATTATAATAGTGCTCAGAAGCAAGCTTCCATTGGGTATTGATCGGCATTGTACATTACACTGATCAGTTGTAATTTCCGTTAACACAATCAACCAAGCAACTGGATTCAAATTAAGTCATATTCATGTGTACTTTTCCAACAATGAACCTGCCATGTGACGTTAACTTCCCATCTTAATTATATATATATATATATATATATATATAAAACAATCCTGCATCACATCACTTCCTTTTGAGGCAAAAATGAATACGTGCACAAAAATTCGATAAAGACTTAATAGCAAATATGTACTGCCAGCGATGAGAGGGCTTTTTTCGGGGGGGGGGGGGCGGTGCTTTTCATTTCTTGGCGCTGGTCATTGTATATGTATTGTGTTGTACTTTTTGCACATATTTTGAAAAATGCCATCATTTCTGACAGGTTTTTATGCGTATTTGGACAGCAGTCAATATCGATCTGCCAACGAAGAGATCGTACCTCTGTCGTCGCCGTGGCACAACACTTCCGCAGCTCAGTGCTTAAGCTTCTACTACTATATGTATTCACAATATTGGTCTAATTCCATCTTACGTATAAAACAAGAATTTTCTCCGATTGAACAAAGAATTGTTGCAACTATAAGTCACACTTATAGACAGGAGTGGCGACAGGTGACGGTACAGATTCCGGCGCCACCACCGAGTAGACCGTACCGGGTGGTTTTCGATGCGGTAGTAGCATTTGGTTACCACAGTGATATGGCTCTTGATCATGTGATCTTAAAAGATGACGGTTGTGGATTACAAAATCAGAGTGAGCGCAATTTTTATCTTTTCATGGGCATGTAATGTTTTTTTCGATATACTTGTGGATCTTTGGTTAATGTACATGCATTATCATTGATTCGATTTATTATGCTATGAACAAATCAACTTAGAAGATTTTAAGGGGCAGTGATGCTGCTGCTGCTGCTGCTGATGATGATGATAATAATAATAATTTGGTGGTGTTATTTCCTATTGTTAACGTACTGGCGATTGATGGTTGACATTAGTTATTACCTTACGCTTGTCCTACCACGTGTCAATATCAGCATTTAGCATAATGATGGTCAGCTGACCTAAACCCCCCATTAATTAAATCAAAATTTTGTCTGAATCTCACATGTAAATGATTTCATAATCGACCACCTGTTCTTGTAGGAAAGACATCATTACACATTTTGTTATCATGATTAAATAAACATTTAAGTGCATTTATCATTTTAATCAGGTCCTTGTAGGAATGAATTCGTTACACTTTTGATATCCTGATTTACTAAGCATTAAAATAATATTTATCATTTTAATTGGATCAGGTCAGCGTTTTATGTCAACTACTTCTTTTTTTTAATGAATGGATAAATGAAATGATGAATGAATTAATATTCATTGCGTGGCTTCATTTTGATGTGCCTCTACACCGGGAGACATTTAAAAAAAATGACGATTACAGTTATAATATTGAGGTTTTAGTTATATTCTAGGCTCTTTCTATGTAATTTACGCCTATAATCATACCACAATTTTCGATAGAAATGCACCGCAACTGTTGCACAATTGTTGCTATAAGGATATACATGTTATTATATAACATCTCGGTTTTTAATCTTTTTGCATGTCAGAAAAACTATTATTAACATGGTAGCGTTTCTTTTTCAGCCGTGTGTGTCAATCAAACCGCCTGTGACGGAGGGAGTTGTATTTCCAACGAGTATCTTTGCGATGGCCAAAAGGATTGTCCGATGGGGGATGATGAAGATGCCAACAGGCATTGCCGACACAGTAAATTGCTTCATTTCAGTGCTGGCAGAAATTTTTAATCGCGTTCTCCATCAAATTTTGTCGTCAATTTTTTTTTTTTTTTCTGTTTGCTTTACACTTGATATTTCGACTGAACCTTTTCCTTTATGTTAACCGAGGTAATAAGTTTCTGTCAACTGGTCTCCAAAGTAGATTCTTAGACCCAAAGGAACGAAAGAAAATTTACATCCTTATTGATGATAATCCGCTGTGAAAAACATACGTTACTGCCTTTAGAACCGCAAAGCTGGTGACACCCATAAACAGTTAACTGTCTCCTTAATTCATGCACCAAATGCTATCTTTAGCAACCAAATTTAGTTTCAATCTTAAAAGAAATATATTGTACATCGATATCAGTCTCGTAGTGTTTAACATCCAATGAAGTCCCCACAGTTTGAGTTGATTTTCATAGTCGGTATAGAATACAGTTTTGAACATTATTTGGTAAAGGTTTTGCTTATGCGATAAGACAATGTCAAACAGGGCTTATATATTGTCTTGATCAAAAAATAATTTCAACGGTAACAATACTTTGATTTCAAGTAAAAAATCATTCAATACCAGAAACATATCCCTTTTACAACTCTGTAAGCCAGTCATGCAGCATGTATTTAATTTGAATAATACATTATTTCTCCCTCTCCGAGTGTCATTCATAGCCAGGGAACAAAGCTCCCAAACACAGAAAGGACCAGATAAATCATTCCAATTCACAAATTGTCATTTGAATATTGTTTTTTCAAACTATGAAAAACTGAATACATGTTGTCACACAACTTAGCATGACTGATAGAAATACTCAAGTGAGCTGGCTGCTCATCAGCTAGCCTGGGGTTCTGGAGTGGAATAAATTGTAAATTGTAAGGCTCATTCATACAAAGTTGTATATGCCGCTTACCCCATGTTGTCTCATCACTGATTAATTTATAGTTTTATTTATTTATTTTTTTTCTTATTTATGTATTATTTTTTGCATCTTGGCCTTGTAGAAGTATTCATTTTTCATCTTTTGTTGAGTAGTTCATTTTGTTTTAACTTGGCAGTTTAGCTGAATATGTGGTTGACACACAAGCTGCATTGAAATATTCTTGAAGAAATTCCTGGGTATGTTCTCGAAAATTCTTTTCCGTTGTGACGGGCTTTTCTGGATAATAATAATGATGATAATGATGATGATGATGATGATGATGATGATGATGATGATGATGATGATGATGGTGGTGGTGGTGGTGGTGATGGTGATGATGATGATGATGATGATGATGATAATAATAATAATAATCATAAAAAATGATAAAATATATGCGTATGCATATTACAAAAATGGTGTATTCAATACATGTTTTGGTAAATGAGTTTTGTTCGCTATTCAATAATTCGTCTTTGTCTTTAAATAAAAAGCCAAATAAAATACATATATGATTCTGTACTTCACAGGTAAATAACTATTTATTCCATTTTAAAATAAAGGCTGCGGCATCCTTTGGGACGGAGGGATTGTCATATTGTGTAATGGCAGCTAATGAAATTAAATTCTAACTACCTTTCATGAATTGAATGAACAAACCATTTTGGTCACAGATAAATGTAAGTTTTCAAATAGGATAACTTACAAAACAGTGACTACCAAATGAGAATACACACAAACACGCGCACACATGTACCATTGAAGTAAAAATGGTCTGCTGAAGATCAAGTGTCAAAATACCATTAAACGAATTTCACAATAGTAAGCTTGTTTAATGATCTGAGAAAAGAATTAGATGTACTTATTTTCCACTTTACATTTGAGGGGCCTGTTTTAATTTTTGATATAATATACACCATGGTTAAGGTTTTGTGAGAGAAAAATTATAAATGAATACCATCATTGACTTTGGATAATCTTCTCAAGCTGTCATGCGCAGGCAACCGCTGCCGTTTGATCAATTTCTTACGAAAGTATTGTCTCGAAAATTAAAAATATTTGATGTCGAGTCGTTCGGCTCATCTAAAATCACTTTTCATCCTTTTGCAAAAATTCACATTAGCCTCCACGCCATTCAGTGTTTGTACACAGCTGAGCTTCGTGTAAAGTTGTTGCAGAATAACAGGCTAGGGTCACATGGGTCTATTGCAACTTGCATGTCAGTGGCTAATATTTGAGCAGAAAAAAGTGTAATCCCTCCTTTCTTCAAGCAAGGAAGATTTTCTCGTATTATCTGCTTCTTTGTGTCATAAAACACAGAATGAACCTCATAGATTTGTAATGCAATACATTTGATAAGCCCTTTATGCCTTGAAGAAAAAAATACTTTTAAAGTTTTTTAAAACCCTCTGTGGATTGATGATGCAGTAATAATGTGTTTAAAATAATATGTCTCTAAAAATGTTCATAGTAGCCCAACTAATAATTAGCTATGATGCAAGTTTAATAGGAAAGGTTACAATTACCAATTATCTGTGTATTCAGCTGAATACACAATCCAACACACAGAATTTTTCAGGGCTAGAGATGTGTATACGCATTGGATTGAATGCTTAATTAACCTCAAGTTAAAAGACTACTTTTAAAGCTGCAAGAATGAAATTTGTGTGAATATTTTAGCTTTGTACAAAATTTTACCACACAAATTTTGCTCTTTCAGCAACGAGTGGTTTTAAAGCTATTTAGCTGTGAACTACCATCAAAAGCAATGACAATGCACAACTCTACCCTTGAATGACTGAAATGCCCTCTACAGGAGAGCAGTAGAAACTTCTGTTCTTGCTCTCCCCTATTGATCACATGGGAATAGGTAGCAGTTTTCCAGCATGTTCCACAGTTGAACAATCCCACGCAAGATGTTGTCAGACAGGTCAAGTATTCGTTTGCGACATGCAATATTTATGGCTCGTCCTGTCTGTTTTATTTGGTTTTGTTCACAAGGGTATAACTGTCAGCTATGTCTTTCAATCCTCATCCGTATTGGTGTGCGATGAAGCATGTAGGACTATTCCTATTCAATGGTCCCCCTCTTTTAAGCGCCCCCCTCCCCCCGACGAAAGGCCACCTCGTCTACAGAGGGCACATTTCTGGTGCACTTGGCCTTATAGGAGGGTACCCACTATATATATATATATATATATATATATATATATATATATATATATATATATATATATATCATGCTGACAATCTGGGTCTATGTTTTACATTCGATCAGGCTGTTAATAATTTCATTTCACTGACCAAAACAACAGTTGTTCCTGCATTCATACTCTTCACCTTGGTAGCTTTACGCACGTTTTTCCATTGCCATGACTGATTTCCATGATCAATATGTTGAATACTCCCAAACTTCCTCTTTAATATAAAATTTTATAACTACATTTCCATTTGACCAATTTACTTAATACGCAAAAAATATAAATAAAAATGAAAACCGTAGTGATCCTGATTGGTTTTCCAAGTAATATAACTTCACATTATATATGGAGTCCGGTGAAACTCTTTGCAGTCCACAACAGTGTTTCGCTTGGTGGACTTCAAAAATAGGGCTAAGGGTTCTCTATCAAAAGGATTTTAGGCAGGAGATTTGTAGCTAAAAGAACACACCACGAGAAGATTAATTATCCGAATTATTGGTTTATAGCCCATCAATAGGATGGTTGCCAGTACTGACGAACAACATGGCAGTGCTGTGAATGCTCACTAATTGATGTTTGCCTTATTCACAGGGCAAAATGTCAGTTGCCAGTTTGAAGATCGTTTTATATGCGGATACGCTGTCAGTGGCCCCCGTCGCTGGACATGGACGAGATTAATACCCTACCAGAGTGGAGGTTTGTTTTAGTTGGTCCAATGTACATTCACTTTTCGTAAATCATCTGTTGCAGGCAATGTTGATTTAAATCCAAACATTTTGAGCCTTTTTTTTTCAGTACAGACTGAAGAAATACAGAATCTTAGCTTGCCAATAGATGCAGTTCATATTTACATTGAGGAGGAATTGAGTAAAAAGATACCTTTTAATTAATTATTATTATTTTTTTTAATTTAAAGCAAGGTAGCACTTGGCCTCGCCTTATTATGGTGCATTATCGTTGTTATTGATGTCTTTTATGTCGCTACTGTGAAGCTATGGATATTATCTGGTATGGCCAAAAGATGTTTTGTAGTAATACGTTGACAGAGAACTACCAACGCGTGCAATATAAAAGTATTACCGACGATTTTGTTTTATTAAAACATCTCGTTGGGTGAAGAGAAAAATAATGGATCTTATTTCCACAACCGGGTTACATACAATTTATCTTCATAATATTGCTAGGAAAGAGTATTACAATTGCTATGAAACAAGAAAGCTTCCCCTTAAGATATAGAATAGTAGCAAAAAAGTTGTTCATGTCAATGAATCACAAAATTGCCCAAGGTTTGCAAGTACGGGGCAGGGCGGGTGTCACAAAATGCTGCAATTTTTTGTTTTTTTTGTTTAAAACTCCTATCATTTCAGAAAGTTGTTGCTAAGTGTATGTCAAAGTGCGTGCCCTGCTGCTTACTATTTATTGAAAACTGAGGTCAACGCTCTATTTTCGTTTTCAGTTATGACTGACTTTCTGTTCTATTCTTTACAAAGTAAGACTACAGAAAGGGTGGTTCTGTACCATTCTCCAGTAATCTATTAATACTCTGTGCATTTCATCAGGATACATTTTATCCCAGCTCTGTTTCACTTGCCAATATCTTCCGTTGCTGTGGAATTAATTGCATACCAACCTGGTACAATAAAAATTGTCATTACTCTAATTTTATGCCTAGATTCCGTATCTTCGCTCTTTTATGACACACACTTGTAATGACAAAAAGTACTTTGTGTATATTCTGCTGATGCAGTAGAACAACAATGTTTTATTCTCAAGTTGGTACTTGATGAGTTTTTTAAAGTTACGTTTCAGTCTTCTTTGCTCTTTTTTTGGCACATACTTTTAATGACAAAATCTATTTTGTCACTATTTTGCTGATACAGTAAACAAAAATGTTTCATTTTCAAGTTGGTACTAACAGGGGTCATTAAAGCGACTGGTGCCAAAGGTAGCAAGTTCGAGGCTCGCTCGTTCCGAACATAAAATATAATTTTGGCATATTCTTAATGCTGGTGGATTTTAGTACCCTATTCTGGAAATAAATGCCATTTATATACTGCATAACCGTGTTGATATGGCACTCGCACATAACTGCCTCCATTGACCCATTCTTTTTTTCTAAGAATGGGGACTTGGTCAAGCGGGTATGTGCGTTTCCCATTTCAGACGACTGGTGCCAAAGGGTGCAAGTCCCGCTTATGATACGATAAGTATTGTTAAATAAACTTGAAACTCGGTGTCAAAAATGAATTAAAACACTATTTTCTGGCACTCTATTGTGCCGGTCATATGTACAGAAACACACAGAGGGTCGTCGCTCCAAAAACATCTGTCCCTGATTATAATTGAATTTATAAATTACAAATTGAATAGATTAGTTTCATACATGGAGCTCTTTTTATGCTGGATAAGTATTATTGTGTGCACTAAAACATAACTTCTTTAAAATTACGTTTTGTGATTTAAACTTTTTTTGTGCAATGTAGATCGAAATACAAATTGTGAAGCTTTTATGAGTCCTTCTCCATGGTTCCATGCATTTCAGGAAACCCAGCGCATTCACGGCAATACAGTAGCATGGAAAGTAAAGATAAAAAATAGTGGAAAAAAGTGCTAGGTGGATAATTTATCTCTACTGAATCTCTTTGATTTTAGGATAGCCCTTTGTTCATGGTTAAATAACTTTACATTCCAGTCTGTCGATTTTGTTGGCATCATCAAATTAAAGAATATCTGTGTTTATACTGATCTCTGGCTGAATAAGCTCTAAAATGTCTCTTCGTAATGCGCTATATTCCTTGCATTCAGTCAAAATAGGGATGACCCTTTTGCGTGGATGCTCAGCAGGCACATCTTGGTGAATATATGAACCTAAATCTATAAGATCATTGAGAGAACAACAGTTAAGACATTCGGGTATGGTAAATTTCAGAAAGTCTATTTTTTCCATAATAATACCGGAGAACATGTGTTTGTTACGATTTAGTCTCTTTTTGAACATCTGAGTAGTTTCCGAGTTCCTTGTGTGCTCGTCTAAGTTTCGGCAGCTGTGAAAAGTGGAAGGGAAAAAGGATTTAGTACGTTGTTTAGATTTACAGAATATTAAGCTGATGTTACTATGCTTTGTGTTGTAACTAGTCACAGTGGCACTAACTGTTGGACTTCTGTGTCGCAAGCACTCAGGAGCCAAACCAGAAGAAGTCTACATAAATATACAATTGTATGATATTATATGTATTTTGTTACAGTCGCTTAATATACATGTAAAATGGCAGATCCTGATTATTACTGTTTGTAGCAGGGTTTTAGTATGAATTGCGAAAAATAATGTTATTGCCTTTAGTCGCCTTTTGAGTAAATATTACAAATGGCTAAATATTTGTGGATATCAAATTGCTCGTGTGGTACACATTTGGTTCAGTATTATATTTTGTCACATTACAGATGCTCTAATAGAGCGTTGATACAGAATCTCATGAGCAAAGTATCCGCGGAATTGAAAAAAATGCATGCGGGCAAAAGGGTAGCGCAATACACCCTAATGATTGTTGTGGCGATATCTTATATTCACAAACATGACCCCTGGTTTGTGGTGCTGTAATGTTAATCTAATCCAATGCATTCAGTTTGTATTTACACTAGTTGTCTACCACTTGGTGTTGTCAATTTGTTTGTTAATATAGGCCATACAGCAACCATCGACTAAAATCATTGCCTAAGAGGTTGGGGCAATGATTTGAGTATACGTTGACGTTTTTTTCAATTCCGTCAGGACGATGTGTTTGGTCAACATATGATGTGTATATGAAAAGCGTAACTTGAATGAGAATTTGCTAATTGCTTTCTTATTTTCTTCACATAGATTGGTCAATGGCTGTGGATTGTTCTGAATTAAACGCAAATGGGCGCAAAACCAAACTGGAGTCGCCTATTGTATCTTACAGAAAAGGAACTTGCCTGCAGTTTTGGTACAAGCAGATGTCAGCCAATGTCCTTGTGTGTGTTAAGCAGTGGTTTGACACAGGACACGTTGCAATAGTCAAATGCTTCAACATTTGGTGGCCCTCCTGGAATCAATTTGTTGGAACTCTCCTGCCTGGAACATATCGCCTAGTATTCGAAGCAACTGACAACTCTGTGTTTTACCTTGGATATCATTTTGTTATAGATAATATCACGATTTCAACGAAAGAATGTTCCGCTCTTGTTGCAGGTACATATATCTTGCGGTTGTTATTTTTTTTTCAAACTTGTCACCCTGATCACCAAAGTTCAATATAAACACGTGAGCTCAATTGTAGAACATCCTACTATTAAATGGCAAGATTTACTCGCCACTTGGTGCAAAATTACAATCTTTATTTATCTTTGTTTTTTAGACAGCAAAACCTATATAAAATAATCAGGAAAACTGGAAATAAATGACTCGAAACTTTCATACCTTGGGCAACAAACACATCTGACAAATACATAATGGTCGCTTGTGTGTGTTAATTCCAATTGAAATAATTCGAGTTGAACCCCCCCCCCCCAAAAAAAATCGGGAATTGAACTGTCCCACATTCCCCTTCTTCCAGGCCTACCCCTCTGGATCCCTTGGCTCAATGATGCACATTTGTGGTCAGTAATTACATACAGATGTGTAACTGGCTCCCTAATCACAATTATGTTTTCATTCTGACTGAAAATTACGGTGCAGACAGGCTGTCCATGGGACAGATTTAACCTTACCCTGTGTTGGGTCCCAACATTTTTGTTGTAATCGTCAGATGTTTAGTGCCTGTAATCCTCAAAACTGTCTATCATCAACTCTGACCCAAAAAAGACAGCCATGCAAGCAAAGAAATACTTGGTTTGCAGCTGAAATTGGATATATATCGTATGCGATACAAAAGTTGAAGGGGGCCAAGTGTCCCAAATTTGGCAATCTGCTTGGCTAACATAAGCAACTGGCTGTAAATGTCATGTACACTGATAAAAAGATGCCATCATGTTGACCGGAGTTGATAAAATTATGTGGGTGTTATTATTATAATTTGATTGCGAAAAATTATATTGCTTGGTAAAAAGTATCAAGACATAATTCACCACACACCAACACATAAAGACAAGCAAAAGTGCCGTTGTCAGGCAAGTCACCTTAGACAAGCTATAAAAAAATCCCTGTATGTCTGCAAATCTGTAGGGGTAGGTTTCAAAGCTTCCCCTGATTATACTTTACTCAATAGTGTAAAATATTACCCCATCCCACCCTTAGGAGTGGTCTTACAAAAGAGGTTTCACTGGAAAAAATCCAAGTAAACTTAGAATGATAACCCAATCAGGCATGGCGGACACCTATAAATAAAAAAGATCTGACACTGAGTGAATAGTGATCCCCAGCAATAGGAGTTATCGATCAATAAAATACAAGATTCTATTCCTAAGTCTTATCTATACAAGCATAATTTTATACCTGTATCTGTGTCCTGATCTTCAATGTGTTAATTACATTTCCTGTTCACAGAATTCGCCAGCACTTATTTAAGTGTTTCAGCAAAAAAATGTGTTTTATTTCATTTTGGCAGCAAGTGAAAAATGATATTCAGTGACTTACTGTATATCTCATTTCAGTGTTAAACTAAGCAAATACTTCAGTGGTTGCAGTACATCTTTTTGCCCACACAGAACTTTGATCAATGTCTTCACTCTGGAGACATCACGCTATACAGTTGGGCCCACACGCGTGCTTCTGGGTCAATCAAGTCTTAGTTGCTCTATGAGATCTTGGCGGTTCATCACTTGTTTCAAGTCAGAACACAAGTCTACAGAAAGAATATCCATGCATTAGGTTTCTTAATAGGCCTCCTTACTAATTAGCAACAGAGGCAGTTTACTTCCCGACTTCTGGAATGTTTACAGTGTCTCTGCCACATTGCTTGTGTATGGTCACGTGGGCACACCCGATGCCAAACCGAGGCCCTGGTAAGATCCCTTAAGACCATATTGACCCATAAACACGCATGTGCGCCTGACTGATCAGGCACCGTTCCCACCGTTTTTCGGTCTCGAAATTTTGTCTTTGTGTTTTCGATGTTTGAACATACAAAATTTCAGCCTGCTCAAAGAAAGTAAGAACAACGTATGGCTACATTGACGCCGTGAGGTTAATGATAACATACGGGTGGACATCAATTCATGGAAGCACGATGGCTTGTTTCAATGCAAGGGACTGGCCTCCAACAGCAACAATTTGCATTGATTCAGCTTAACGCAGGACATATTGTAAGCCACTAAAGCAAATGAATCGACGTAAACCAAATGTAAACATTCTTTACCCGCTGTGGTTCTAAACTTTTAAACATGAAAGGGTGATTACAACACCATTCCCTCAAATACTAATCTAATTTTGTTAAAGTGCCATTTGCATATTTATTTCAGTTCAATGAATAAGCCTGAGCTAACACCCTTTCCCCTGGCAAAAGTGTTTCACAGGAGACTCAAACCAAATGTCAATGAGACAAGTACTTCTTGAGATATGAGTCACCACTAAACAATATGTCATGTAGGTTACCCTGTCAAAGCAGACATTTCGCTCAAATATTAATGTCATAAAAATGATTCCGTACATGTACATGAATTGCTAACGGAAATTATCTTTTTAATGGAAAAGTACACATGCAAGGCAACACGTTAGTTATTATTGGTATACGAAACGAAGAATAAAGGTAGTCTAAGGTGAAGTTTGATGTTGACTGATGCACACAATGAGCAAAGAATCTGATATTCATTACGTTTGATACGTTTCCATCAACTAATTTTTTCCACGGATTGAATTGACTTGTCCTTTTACATTAAATTTGAAACCTTAATCTAAAGCCTTCGTGTTGACTATTATTCCGATAACATTCATTCATGGTCTGTCTTTTAAACAAGCTTTAGTTTTGTTATCTGTAATTTTAATGCTTAGAAATGCGCTAGATCTGGAAGGAGTAGTTCTGTTTCGCAGACAAACGTATGGTATAAATTTGACAGTTCAGTATTAAAGAGTGTTGCGGCCACGATCAGACTTGTGTGCTTCGTAGTACTACAATTCATTTGTTTTTGAGGGTTACACAAATAGCAATCTCAGCTCTTGGTCATACATCCACAATTCGCATGAAGGGCTTGGCGGTAGTTGAGCGCATGGGACCCACCCCTCGAAGTAAAGCTATTAACTCAGTCGCACTCTGACCAGGAAAGGGTGTAAGTGATGGAGTAGACCCTTCTCTGACATTGGCTATACGCCTTCATTGGCTGTTTGTGGTGTTTAGTAGGTGATACTAGAGTGATTTTTTTTATCTAAATTTAGATTTTGTAAACGTAAAACTCATGTCCCACCTTCTTTATAATTGTTAAGAGTTCTGGTGTTAAAGTTTGCTGGGCAAGGGGAGTTCTCACAGTCGTATTTTTTTCTGTTTCTTTTTTTTTGTACTGGTGAAATTTTACATTTTTCATTATCACCGGTTTTCAAAGGAAATGGGTACATTTTCCACAAACTTGGTGCAAAATATATTGGTTCAATGTGCAGTCCATTGTTTAAAAAGTTGGCGCATCATGGTGTCATTTAGGATTTTTAGAATTACATTATAGTCAAGGAAAATATATAATTAAATGGGAATGACGGTGTTCATGCTGATATCAACATTTTTATTATTTCAAAGCATTTCCACGGCAACAAATTACTCACTGTGTTCGCATAAAAGTTAATGTTTATAACTTTTAATAGTAGATCTTTAAAAATCTTCATCACAACTACAGTATTAATTTTGAGGATCCTACAATCTGCAAAACCGTATGTTTGTGAGATGCTGTCTGATGCGTTTTGCTTGTGACATTTTGCAAACATTACACAATATCGTTATACTAACAGCTTTCACACTTGTCCACAATCCATTTTGGGCCTGCTTTACTTCGGAAAACATACTGACTTACAAACAAAACAAATATGAACCTGTACTATACAAATTTATTAACGGTTTGTTTGACAGCTATTCTTTCAAAATGAAGCTCTGCATTTATACATGTGAGCAAAACTGAAAGTATTTAGCTAATTCATCATTTGCCACGTTCATATTCATTCTTTATTATGTGGGTTGTCTTTGCTGAATATTTAGCTTAGACAAGGAGCCACTACTCAGAGAGACATGTACGGGTAATAGGCTCCGAAACATGTTGAGTAGTTACTCGCTGAAGACCCTTTAATTTATTTGGGCTGATATAGCCTATGTCAAAATATCACAGAGGAACGTGTGCAATATTGACAATAGTAATTCCATATGTATATAGGTTAGACAGGGACAGGTTAGCTTATGGAGAGTAAAGAGTTCGGACCGCAGAATTGGGTAATAACTACTAGGAAGTGGTTCTGGGCAAAAAGACACAAAAACAATACTGTGCTTCCACACCAGTTTTCAAGACCACATCTAGGTTTGATGGCTTCAAATTGTCTTTAAGCGTCAAGTGTTAATGTGTAAAATTGTTTTAAGAAATTATGCCAAGTCGTTACGCTAATTGAGATCTATTGGGCTTTTCATTTAAGACGGCAATGTTACGTGCGATTTTGAGAAGGGCACTTGTGGATACATAGAAACATCAGACCCTCCACAAGCATGGACTAGGACAACAATAGCACACTATGACAGGAACAGCAACACCTTCAGTATGTATGTCATATGTAGATATACTTGAGAATACTCGTAAATACATATATGTGTGTCACGTTTCCTTGGCGCGTCGCTGGTAATTAGTCGCTGAAAGCTATCTTATTTTCCACAAGATAGTCAACATGTGTTGATGGCACGTTTTATTGTTAAATGTTTGCATGTTAGTGTTTTAATACCATAGGCTCAACTGGCTAAAGTAGGAAAAAATGAACACAATGTGCATGTTTTTCACCATTTTTTTTTCAACTTTATGTTTTATTTTAATGGAATAATGTTGGTATATTACACGATTCTTTCAATGAAACTTCAAACAAACAAACTGATAAAATTGGAATTAGGGTTGACAGCGAGGGGAGAAAACCACCATATTTCTTTCTTCAGTGCTTTTTTGTGATCCGGTTAAATGCATGGTACCAAACATTGACAGTTACGTTCCAGTTCTTTCTCGCAGAACTCTCACAACGTAAAAAAATATTCTTCTCTTACTTTATTTTGGCAGTTCTATTGCACGTTTGTTCAATGAAACTTCAAACAAACAAACTGATAATTTTGGGATAGGGGTTGACAGCGAGGGGGAAATCAACCATATTTCTTTCTTCGGTACTGCTTTGTGATTCGGTTAAATGCATGGTATCAAACATTGACAGTTACGTTCCAGTTCTTTCTCACAGAAGTCTCACAACGTAAAAAAAAAAATATTCTTCTCTTACTTTATTTTGGCAGTTCAAAGTGTGGCGATTTTAGTTTCAAACCAACAGTTGTACAAGAAGCCAATCAGCAAGACCTTCAGTTCGCCTCAGATGGAATTTACCACAGAGAGTTGTGTATCTTTCTGGTATCACATGGGTGGCTCTGCGTCATCCAATGTAAAGGTGCACGCAGAAAATGGAAACAGCACAAGAATGTTGATATGGACTTTGTCTAATACGTATACTGGATACAACATTCTGTATGAAGGGCGAGCAGATGTTCCCAAAGGAAAGTACAGGATATCATTCCAGGCCAACCTTAATGGCAAGAGTGATTTTGCATTGTTCCGTGTGCAAACAGCGGCAAGGTCGTGCAATGTTACCGGTGAGTTGAAAGCCAACTGGTCTGCGGAACAAACCATTTACTTTGAACTCTAATATAAAATATCACAAAATCGGGAATAGGGTGCATTTCTGGAAGGAGAGGTACTTGGATTTGTGTCTGCGTGTTTTGATGGTATTACCGTATGTTTCTATTTTTGCAACACTTTCTTAGACATACATATATTTTCATTAATAAATCCTCCGTTTTGATTATTACCCTTTCAATTTGTATGGACAGAAGTAGTGTGGCAGCTGGACCTTCGTGTTATACCTTGGTATTTCTAAGGATGTTGCATTAGAAGAACAAATAATCTGCCGATCAATGCTTTTCTATCTGTATATCTGTTCATAAACAGTCTTTATGGCGTGGTGATGCAAAGCAAATGTCATGAACGCCCTAAAAGGGGCACTGTAGTCCACTGAAACCTATGCAGAAATTTAAACTTCTTACAAAATGTGAGTACAATGGAAAAGCAGGTTTGTTCAGGGACTCACAAAAAAGAAGGATCACTAAAATGAAATAATGTTTCGATACTGCATTTTATCATATATATATATATATATATATATATATATATATATATATGTATATATATATATATATATATATATATATATATATATATACATATATATACATACATATATTTATATATATTAAAGTGAAAGTTATATTGAAATTGATTTATGTAATGCTGTTTTTGTGAAAACTGACAAGGCTGCAATCAAAGTCACACGCCTTTTACAACGCTGCATGGCGGAATTTTGCCTAATCCCCCAACATGTCAATCAAACTTGCCATTACTTTATCGACTCTCCGTTTCTATTGTATTTGGAACATTCCCATCTAGTCCAGGTTTGCTGGCTGTTTTATATATATATATATATATATATATATATATATATATATATATATATATATATATACATACATACATACATACATACATACATACATACATATATATATATATATATATATATATATATATATATATATATATATATATATATATATATATATATATATATATATATATATATAAAATTTAGGGACCCAAGCTGCAAAGAGCGCAATACAATGCTCTGCATTTTGTGTGATTCCTGCCTCGACTGAAAATGAAAATCTTTCGCTGTCCCGAAATTAATTGCTTTAAATTTGACTACTATCAAAATTGCGATTGAAGTCAGCTTATTTCTGTCATCTTTGTGTTGTACCATGAACCACTCAAGGTAACCCATGTAACTCTCTAGTGCTGCAGTACCTTGGCTATGTTTTATGATCACTTTCCCTGTACCAACACTTTTTGTGTTTCAGACCTTTGTGACAGAAAAGAACATTTTCAGTGTCGTAAGTTCGCTGCCTGCATTCCAAAAAAGTACTTTTGCGACGGCACACAAAACTGTTTTCATGGCGAGGATGAAGCATCATGTGCAGGTAAGTTAAATCCCTTTAACCATATTTATTCGCCAATATTAGCAGCTCATTTACTCTTTCTTTATCACTGTATATGATTGCGATCTTCAATAAAGGCTAGGCTATTCTTTATATCAAGCTAAACGACGATATGGCGGTATACACAGACACAGACATATATATATATATATATATATATATATATATATATATATATATATATATATATATATATATATATATATATATATATATATATATATATATATATATATATATATATATATATATATATATATATATATATACGGGTGATAGGCTCCGAAACATGTTGAGTAGTCACCTGCTGAAAAACCTTTCATTTATTTGGGCCGATACACCCTATGTCGAAATTTTACAGAGAAACGCGGGCACTATGGACAATAGTTATTCCATATGTATATAGGTTAGACAGGGACAGGTTAGCTTATGGAGTAAAGAGTTCGGACTGCGGAATAGGGTAATGACTACTAAGAAGTGGTTCTGGGCAAAAAGACACAAATACAATATATATATGGACATATGTATGTATATGTAAAGTTGTACTCTATATGATTATTTTCCTATTCATATTAACCATTTTCCTTTATTTACAGCTCGTACCATATAACCATTTATGTTTCAGCAATATGCAATTGCTCTACAATAATGAAGCGCTTCAGCCAGTGTATGGACAATGAAGGTAATGAAAATGTGACGGGCTCCCTTTCGGCCAACAGCAGCGGATTTAATCATTCGTCTGGTGACAGTGACAGGATTACTGTTACTGCTAGTTACGACAGTCAAACCACTGAGATCAATATTGGTGCAAGCGGGGATGACAGCAGCGACTGCTTCAATGTCCAAGGTGGCAGCAGTGACAACAACGGAGGGAATGGTTGTAGTAACAGTACCAAAAGTGGGGGAAGTAGTAATACCGGGAACAGCCAGAATGATGGCTGCAGTGGCTCAGTCTGCAGTGACAGTGACACACGCAAACTAGATTTAATTCAGCGATGCTACCAGTTATTTGTCAACACCGCACCAACTTTCTGCTCCAGGTTGTGTGGTTCACAACTAATGGACATCTTCGAAAAGTATGACATACTTGACATTTTGAACTTACGGCCTGAACCAAAAATACATATAAGCGGCAACGGTGTGTCAAGTAGTGCATCTACCATTTATGCATTCAACACACCACCACCAAAGAATTTGACAATTAATCACACAGATGCAGACCATAAAAGTGATCTGAACGGCAGTTTGACATATTCCGGTGGGTGATCACATAACCTCAGTCACACAAAATTAAAGTTTGTAACGATGTACGTTGCCACCTGAATATCACTTTAATTTGGATATTTCATTTAGTCTTCATAGGAACAGTAACTACTTTGTTTAATACAATTTTGGATGATTGCTGTCCTCACCATGTTGGCTAGGTGCAATGTCTCCTATGCTTACAGCACAAGCGTACTGGTGCTTGAAAGAATAAGCGGCGCAACCACATAATTTTTATGTCCTTAACAGACTTCGAAATTATACTTGTGTATTCATGACAATTCCTAAAGTTATTTTTATGTACACTGAAAGTTAAATTGGTTTTGCCAGCAGAGTGTATGGATCTTGGGCTATGTACATCATAATATATTATTCAAATATAAATTACCATTTACTGTTTTGGTTTCCACGTACTATGATTAAAGCTTTGGGTTTAAATTTCAATTACCACGGAATATCACATTTCTACTTACACGTGGTATTTTCAAATTGATTTCACTCGCTATTTTGCCGATTGAATAAAAACACGTTTTTGCAATATACCAAACAATAGTAATGGGCATCCTATATGAGAATTTTCACAAATTGTAAACGAAACGCTCTACCGATATCCGGCATTAGATCTGACTGAAAAATAAAACTTAACGAGAGGTCACTTCTGTGGGTTTTTTTGCGTGTCGTCCCGCCAATATGTTTGTCAATATATATTAATTTTGGAAGAAATTTACCCGCTTTGAGTTCACCCTCAAAACACACTGAATCATATATAAGGATACTAATTCATATATAGGTCTGTTTATCTTCATTGGCAATTTCATGCATTATTTTGTCATTAAATTTACATGTAATATTAATCAGTATTCTTTGAATACATAAGTACAAATATACCATTTATACTCTTTCATAATTTTTACTTCTATTCCACCTGTTTTTCTCCTGTCAATATGTACGTCTTAGCAGCGTTTTCTACCTTTCTAGAACTGCAGAACCTGACCCAATTTTATCAGGAAACTTCTCACAGGAAGGAAGACCTGATATACAGGTAGTACATTCATACAAGTCAATTCGGATCGTCAGAGTCAGAGAAAGTACTGCCCTTATTTAAAAGATGACATTCCCGGGGACAGGATCTTCCCGATGTACTACCCGCCCCCCCCCCCCCCATTTCCCTATTTTCCCTCATACCCATGCTCCCCAAAACAGAGATAAATCTGGGATTCAGCGCTGAATGAACGGCATATTTCTCTGTGTATTTAAACTAGGTACGCCAAATAACTGCACAAGCGTACATGTAATATTTCCATTGCCAATGACGACAAAACTAAGAATCCTCAAACGTATTTTAAAGAGTTCTGATTCAACTTCCTCGTAAAGAGGACCTTTGAATCAAATGGCCGTATTTATTTGAAAAAGAAGACAGACTCTTTTCAACACCTTAATTCAGCGCGTTTTGGTTCATGAGAAAGACATATGACCCAGATTCCAATTAAGCATTGACTGGGGTTAATGTGAAAGGGTCGTTCTATAGGTGAAGCCTAAATGCTTCAACGGATCATTCCTTGTGTGTGTGTGTGTGTGTGTGTGTGTGTGTGTGTGTGTTTGTGTTTGTGTGTGTTTGTGTGTGTGTGTGTGTGTGTGTGTGTGTGTGTGTGTGTGTGTGTGTGTGTGTGTGTGTGTGTGTGTGTGTGTGAACAATTGTTTACCCGATTCACATTTCCCACTGTGGTCGTAAAGAGTGACAAACTGGAAAATGTTACCTTTGGATCTTTCTGTGATTGTTCAGTATACATCCGGACAGTAGCCCGGATATCGGTTTTGCTCTAGGCAAAGTCTTCACGGTAGTTTCCTTTCATGCAAAGGGCCCACACATAATTTAATATTGCACTACACGTCTGACCAGTAGTTTTTTAAAAATTTTTTGTTAAAGTGCATATATTTGCGGCCCCCAGGTAGGGAACGAGGCCACACCACATTCCTTTATAATCAAAATTCATGTTTGTTGCAACAATCTTTACCACCAACCAAAAGTTGTTGTCAATTAAATTTATTAGTTTCAGCAACGATCTTTATTGTTGGTATCAAAACTATGCAATAAATCATTTAAATGAAAATGCAACTTTGTAGATTTTACAATGTGTTTGACATGCCCCCCCCCCCTTCCCATACTTGAGCCAAATGGCCAAAGGTGGGACGTGGTGCATGTTTACTGTTTCCACAGAGTTTCGTTCAATGATACTCTGCATAATTACGATATGCTGGAATACATGAAAATTTCACATATTTGTTGCTGATACGGTGACCATCATATGACTCTGACTGACAAAAGAGTAAGTAAGAAAAGCGACCTTTGTCCTATTTTTCGCCTTTTGATAACTATGTTGGTCGAAATAAAAAATCGAAAAGGGTCTAGTTGTCAGAAAACTTCTTTTTGAGGAAAAGAATTTCTAATTTGGACCCAAAATGAGGGTAAAGTACAAAGGGTTTGCTGCTATTTTAAACCCTATATTACAGCCAGGCAACGTTGTGTGGAATAATAAAAGTACCACTAGCTGCATGGGCTCGAAAAGTAGATACATTTTAAAAATCATCACAATATCTCAAATTTAAGGGGCGTTATGGCCATTTGTATCAACTTCGGGTTCCGCCAAGGAGGCGGTCATCTTTGATTTTAAAAGTCCAAAACGAGGTTTTGTTTTTAAACCGAACTTGATTCCTTGAAATTTAATTATTTTTGACAATATGTTTTTCTTAGAATCGATTACTCAGTACGCAGCACTCCTAGGTGCATATTTGATAATATTTTTTTTACAAACTTTTGATATTTTGGATCTTTTTGGTAGAAGTTATGAAAATAGCTTATTTTGAGTTATAGAATTACATTTTTTTCCCAATTATATCCCGATATTTCGAACTTATCAATTATTTTCATCATTTTCACAGTAGATGTGCTCATGTTGGAGTAAAGCTGGCCAGATACAAGAATATACATACGTTTTACATTTCAAGGTCAAATGAATGTCAAATTTTAATTCCTAGTGCATATCCTACCCACATGACTATTTTCATATAGATAATATTTCATCTGGCCAAAAAGCTATCTCCAAGACAGTTTTGACGGGCTTGGAGGTCCCACTTTTGGCCATATGGCCCAATGTTATTCAGTGACGTTAATATTGATAAAAGGTGCAAGTGGAATGGCAAACCCTGCAGTGCAGACAACTTTACGCGTCATATTATGGACTACGGCACATGCTACTCGTTCAATTCAGCTTCAGAGGCCGTTCCTATGCTCGAGACAAATAAAACAGGTAGCGTATACATCATTTATCTTCAATGATTTTCACGATGTTTCATGGCCTTTTGCTTTAAGTGGACAGTATCGCACAAATGCTGACTCAAAGTTGAGCTGGTCATATTTACAGGCATTACGGTAACTTTTCACCAAGTTTCTGTAATCAGTTTAAAATGTAAATTATGAGTACATACTTAATATACGAATGTATTCATGTAGCGCACATTGCATCGTTGGCAGATAAAAGGGTTTTTAAAAAGTGTTTAATTTTGAATACCAGATCACACATCATACATACATACATACATACATACATACATACATACATACATACATACATACATACATACATACATACAATGCAGGCGTCCATTATGAGAATAACAAATAAAGTGTATAATATTCCATTTTGAAAAATTAGATTCACCGAATGAACACAAAATAAACGCGTTCTTCGATGCTTGAACTACGACATGCACTCAATACACCCGCTTTTTAGAATAAAATGTATTCTTCTTTTAAGGTTCCCGTTACGGTTTAGGCCTGACACTGAACATAGAACAATACGAGTACATGAAGGGACCTCAGAGTGACGCTGGAGTAAAAATGTTCTTACATCCACACACAGAAGTTCCATTTGTGCGAGATCTAGGATTCGCAGTGGCACCGGGCTTGCATTCACTTGTTGGTGTCAAATATAGTAAGGTGAGTATTGTGTACACAGGGAGTGTAGCTTTATAGCTCAACATCATGGACAGTTTGCCAGGCACGTTTATACTAAGACTTCTGTAGTGTAATACATGTATTAGAAACAAGGATATGCATCATCATGGTGACAAAGACGTTGCGAGAATGATACATGTAGAAAACGTAAACATTCTGCGCCCCTGCCTACCAGAATGTTGACCATTGAAGTGTATATCATTTCTTTCTTTCTTTCTTTCTTTCTTTCTTTCTTTCTTTCTTTCTTTCTTTCTTTCTTTCTTTCTTTCTTTCTTTCTTTCTTTCTTTCTTTCTTTCTTTCTTTCTTTCCTTCTTTCTTTCTTTCTTTCTATCTTTCTTTCTTCTTTCTTTCTTTCTTTCTCTCTCTCTTTCTTCTTTCTTTCTTTCTTTCTGTCTGTCTGACTGTCTGTCTTTATAGGCCTCTCTTGTGTCCTCTTGATGTAATGTATTCTAGTTTATATTTCTATCCTTCTTTATTACTTTTTCTTCTTTTGAAGTTGATTTTGAATTTTTTTCTCAAAATGAGCGTATCAACGCATTTAACAACCGGTTTGACGTAAAATGCATTTTTGCTCAGTTCAGCACCAGCCTGAGTTGCTGGTGATGACCTGTTATCATGATCATTTCATGTGAATCGGTAAAATATGAAGCTGGTAGTAGTTACAGTCTAGTATAACGTTACAAAGGTACGCCGACGTTGATATGCGAGATGCGCATCGTATGACATACTCTTTCCTTGCACACTACAAAGCTTCATCTAGGCAATTATTATCATTTTATTTTAGATAGACACACCGTTCTTGGCTACAAGTCATTGCTTTGCATATTATACATTATTGATGAAGTTGAATGCATCTTTTTTATTGCTGAATGGGTATTTCGGCGTTGTCATACTGTCACATACACAACCACAAATCTTCGGCTTTCATTTTTCAATTTCTAATTGTTTGCATTGATCCACCTTTGGAGTAGTTTTATGTGAAAAACCACCTACTTGAAGACTTCATCATGAGGTGTGCACTGGCGAGCACAGGGAAAGGCATGCACCTGACAACACACGGCTGTATTAACCTCAAATATAAAACATGTTGAAAAGTAACTTATGAACCCTTACCATTAAGTAAAGTACTTCCAAGTAAAAAATTCCGCCAAATTTTTTGCAAGTAAAAGTTATGCCAATGTTACAAGTACATTTCATCGGTGCAATTCACATCACTTCAATTTTTTGACAGAGTATGATACGTATATACATCCATCCATGCATGCATGCATCAAGGGGTCAATCTGTGGAATATTTTCTCAAATCATTTAAAACACCTATAACCCTTTCATAATTTAAAAATCTTACTCGAATATGGGTTAGATTCCTAAGTTTGTTTCCCCGTGTTTCCTATGTCACAGCACAAACTAAAACAAACTTTCCCCATTATGTGTTTATATATAACATATACAATCGCACGAAACTCGCCTGTGGATCAACAATAAATCTCCTTGCATACCTCAACGCATCAGTTTCGTCGTCTTGTTCTTGTTCGTGTCCTTGTTCTTCTTCTTCTTCTTCTTCTTCTTCTTCTTCTTCTTCTTGTTCTTCTTTTTCTTCTTCTTGTTCTTCTTCTTCTTCTTCTTCTTCTTCTTCTTCTTCTTCTTCTTCTTCAATTTCCTCTTCCTCTTCCTCTTCTGCTTCTTCTCACTAGGGACACCATTTAGCGGGGTATGGCACATTTTGGGCAGAGAGTCTTTTTGTATTTATACTTATTGTATATTTATGTTTTTGTCTGTATATATATATATATACATACGCATATATGGATTATTATCATATATAGACATGCTCCCGTTAGAATGACTGTGTTAGGTATTTCACAAATTATTCATACAAACATCACTGTCAGAAAAAAATATTTGTTGTCAAGTAGTCAGGTGCAAATAAACATTTGTAGGGCATCTCAATTGTCAACAAATGGTTCAATATTTCTTTGTGAATAATTCACTGTTAACAATCTGAACTCATTTGTCCCTGGTTATCCACGTATGTATTCTTACCCGCTTTTTAGTATCATACTTTACTCATCCAGCTCATACAATTTTTTCCTTTCAATGTTTTATGGCGTCCTCCTCAACTGTAAGAAATCCAGATCTCAAATGTGTTGGGTAATAATTCCTTGTATGTAAACATGAAGGTTGAGGACCTGTGAGTAGCCCTCATCCCGTGCAGTGATAAGTGGATTGGAAACATGAGATACGGGCACAAATGTCTTCACTTTGAACTGACAATTTAAGAGTTAAATATGACTATAATTTAATAAGAAAATATTACATTAAAAACGAAAGAAATACTTTAAAGTTTAGTGCTTTAGCAAAAATCACTGATTGGCAGTAAACTTGGTGTGATCTCATAATGAGATCAGCAAGCTGGAGTTGTGTATTAAACACATTCCTCAGCTTATCTTAATTGGTTACCCCCACCCGTGCACATAGTTGACACATCTGGATCACCAGTCTGCTGGTGAGCAGTATCTTTGTTTTGGGCCTGTTGGGTATTAACCAAGTGTGTGGATCTTTTGGAAACACTATAGTCTGCAGTTAATGAAGAATATTTCAAAGGTTTAGAGGACCGGTTGCCTTTTATAGGTGACTGCCTGTCTCAAGTCAAGAGTGAAACTTGTTTCTTCACATTAGTATTGGAAGATGAATGTTGATGCTTTGGTAACTCTGAAATCTCTTTGCTGTCATTATTGCGTTTGGAATTTTTTAATATGGATCATGTTTTTCTGTACTATTTGATAAATGCTTCATTTGCTATGTTGTGCTGTGGGCTGGGTTTTCCGACTTATAGTTATAATGGAGGTAGAGTGTGTTGGGTTTGAAATTTATGAATATGGGTCATGTTTTCCTGTACTACTGGTGTTATAGCTCCTGCAACTGTGATAAAAGGACGGTCCTTGCTGGCTGCTTTAAAAACTCTATAAAAAGCATCTATTTTGTTAATTTTCAGCTCATGATTAACATCTAATGACCTCTCCTCATAATAATAATGGTATGCTTAAATGTGGACAGGGAGTACATGTATATAGGAGATGAGCATTTTATTCGATCTCAAAAAGTGCCCCTGATGTCGGGATTCATTGAAACACATTTAAATCACGCAGATTAGTCTTAAGCATGTTTGTTGACTGTGATGCATAAAGCCAGGACAAGATCAACAATATGCATAATTAATACTATGTGTGAAGTGAGTTTATGCCTTGCATGATTATATATGTGTGTGTATGTGTAAATACCCAATGTACATGTTGTTTTGTATACGTATGAGCACACAAGTGCATAAAGACCAATGTTCATGCCCACATTGATCTTCTCAGCGGTAGTGGACGGCGGTGGGCGGTGCTTGGCCGCGAGGAAGAAGGTCACTAACCAGCTTATAAGCTTTGGCAGTGTTCTGCGCCAGTGGGCGGCAATTACCGCCGACCACTGCCAATCGCCGCCCAAACCACTCACAGCCGCCAAAATGTGCCATACGCCACCGAATGGTGTCCTTAGTGTTTTCTTCTTCCTGTTTTTCTTCTTCTTAATTGGCGCGGGAACTTTGACTAATTTCTCTAAAAATGATACAGATTCCTAATCTCAGTGGACATTTTGAAATATTACATTTGCAGGCTGAGAGTTTGGGTGATCCTTACGGGAAATGTGGTAACATATCTCTGGATTACTATAAGATGTACACGTACTCCGCTTGTCAAAGAGAATACGAGACAAAAGTACTTTTGTCAAAGTGCCACTGCAGAGATGCCTATATGCCAGGCATCAGCGCAGGTTAGTACCTTATGATCAGATTTCCAAAAACATGAAACAGCTTTGCTGCAATTACTTACCACTTGTATTAATACATGCCGGTACTTTCGGACCTGTATCCACTACCAGCCAACCTTCTCCACTGAGCTTCGTCTTAGGCGCAGTGGGGCGCTTGGCACTCAGCCTATTGCTGACCCATAATTCATTGCCTCAGGGCGACTTCACTCTCTGATACAAAATCCCTATTCAGGAGCCTACAACTAGTGACTGTTTGTCGCTGTATTTACCTTTTCAGGTAATGCTTACTTTGGAAAAGTTCCATTATATATTGTACATTACATTCATTCGATAAATTAACCTTCCCTTAACCTAATCGCATATATATTTTCATGCTACCTCTTCAAAATATCCACTCGATTTGGCTGCCATTTTGAAAATGGTGAGTTCCTCACCCAATGGCAATGGTTTGTAAAGGATCATTGGGACGATCTTGCCGAGTGGGGGTGGAAAAAGGGTTATAATTTCTGAAACCAAAAGTAAATATTCTGCAATTATTTTAGAGCATCGATAATGATATATATGCAGTGGCTGCGATTCACTTTGATATCCAAATCAAGTCTACTTTTATAGAAAGGCCTGCCCTGCAAACAATGCATTAATTGCGCAATGTTCAAAATAGCGCTCGAGCATGTCGTGTCGCATTTGGATTTATAACTAACGATGATAACTGCTTCAGACCCAACCGAGCAGGCAGATTAAGATAGTGAGTCGGGTTTTTTTAAGTACTTTATCGTTTGCCCTGGCAACTCGGAGAAAGGACACCTGGAAGCGTGCTGAAAACACGTGGCTGCGATTCAGTGTGATTTTCCTTTAAAACAGTGCATTATGCCATGTTTAAAATGGTGCTCAACGTGTGTGCATGCATGCATACCTGCATGCCTTCGTGTTGTATTTGGATTTATAACTAACGGTGATAACTGCTTCAGACACAATCGAGCAGACAGATTAAAGTTAAGATAGTTGAAGACCGTTTGCCCTGGTAACTCGGAGAACGGACACGTGGAACCTAGCGATACTAGATACCGATACCGCACCATCGTGGCTGCAGCAGCTATGCTTTTTCCTCGGCCCAAGTTAACCGTCCAGACAAGCTGAAATGAAATGCTGTGTTTGAGTTAACTTGACTGCAAAATGACGGCACACGATGGCTAGCTTTTCTGTTAACTTGCAACTTGGTTACGGTTAGAACAACCGGTTTTTTATGGGTGGTCGTTTTTGAGGTGATTTTGCTGGATGTTATTGTTTGTCGCATGTTGCATCCAGCAGCTTGTATCTTGTCTACGGCTGTCCAACTGGAGCATTGTGGCAAAATTTGGCATCACAGTTTTTGAAAAATGCTACATAATTTATCCAAAATGAGTGTTTCTCATGTGGAGAAGTTTTTTGAGAAAATGATCCAGGGAATGTAAATGTGCTGCTGCAATTGGGCAGCACTGTGGTCTTGCGCGTCATTTAACAAATGCAAAAGCGCCCTTGCCAAGGAAATCTGGTCGTTTTAACAAGGTTGGGACTGGGATCGGTAATTGCGGGTACTAGGGCCTGCTGTACCATGATTATACCTATTACCATGCAGAACCTGCCAAAGTACATCAAAGAGAGTGAATGTAAGAAGATTTTCAAAAATTAGGTGAAATCATTGTGATGCATGAGATGGGAGTACTGGAGAGGAACTGTTGGGGAGCGGGGGGATACCCCCGACCCGCCTATCATGCCTTCGGCCCTTTGGGTTGAGTAGGTCTCGTTTGGGCCACTGAAAAAAAATGTCGGACTCTTTTAGGACTCTGATAGAGTTTCTAGCACTGGTCTGGGTCGATCAATATTTATTAGGGAAGGCGGATTAAAAGTACTTTTTTTGTTCCCTCAATTTTAGGGTTTGGCCTTTTCAGTAGGGTCTGTCAGGTGACCGGAACCATATAAACATTTAAATATTTGTTAGGCCTTGGGTAACTTGGACATTTGTTGAAACATGTTGAAAATTGATGTTCTTCTCCCTTTTATGCATTACCTCTTTTGACGTCAGAATACCAGAAGAGAAATCACTGTACACAATTAATTACATTTCCTCAGTATGGTGCAGCTGAATATGCATTTTTCCTCCAAGCTTGCTGAGGCTCGCTGGTGTCAAGCTGACATCAGTTCTATCTCATAAGAACATCTTTTATTTCGTAATAACGACTATGCCGTGATAATAATAGAGTGTTCCCTAATAATTTGATACTCCATAACCGCTTTTATTCTCGTTATAACTACTTTTTACCTCATGATACAAATTTTATCCCGTATTCAGCACCTCATCTCGTAGAGACGACGTCTTCTTTTAATAGAAAGAAAAATATGATAATATATGTTGTTTATTTTTTGCTGAGAAAAATAACAACTTATTAATTGATATACTGTGAAGCTTGTCTGTTGTGGACACCTCTCGGACTGGCAAAAAGTGTCCATAGTTGGCAGGTGTCTACAATAGACAGGTGTTTTTAACAAGCAAATTTACCTTTCGGTCACGAAAATAACTGTCTACATTATATGCAGGTGTCCGCATTATAGAGGTGTCCACAAGGACAGACTTTACTGAAAATGCATAGAGCAAATTAAAGGGGAAATTGAAGCAAAATTCATTCTTATAGGTTTCCGTACCTAGTATAACACACATGTTGAAGTGCCACCATCTGGATATCAAATCATACAACTTAATTGGCACAGAGAATTATCGACAGATTACAAAGACAAGTTTATACCACACATTCGCATGCAAGTAACACAAACGGATATGAACAAGAAAGAACATATAAATATGTAATGAATTATTAGTAATCAATTGCCTATGCTGTTTCCTGAATAAGTTATCATTCAACTCTTGCTGTGATATTATTCCAAAGTTAAGTCCATAGGCTTGTAGGGATATTATTCCAATTTGAAGTCCATTACACATAAAAAAATAGCCACACTTGAATTTGCAGCAAAATAATAACAGACGGCCTTGTGCAGTATGAGTGAACACTTTCATTAATTGTATTTGTGTCTTTTTGCCCAGAACCACTTCCTAGTAGTCAATATCCTATTCCGCAGTTCGAACGCTTTACTCTCCATAAGCTAACCTGTCCCTGTCTAACCTGTATACATATGGAATTACTATTGTCTATATTGCACACGTTCCTCTGTAAAATTTTGACATAGGCTGTATCAGCCCAAATAAATTAAAGGGTCTTCAGCGGGTAACTACTCAACAGTTTCGGAGCCTTTTACCCGTACATTAAGTAAACAAAGTCATTGAATAAAGAGGGCAGTAGTCTTTTCCATTATTCATACATATTCTAATGTTGCAGAATAACTACTTTCCCATTTCATGGAAAAAAATAATTGAGATATGGATATGCAAATGCATTGTAAACATTTAATAGGAAAGACGAGAACAAGAATTTTGTTCATTATCCTAATGGATGTAACAGGTTTTTTTACAAGTTTTTACAGTATGTGCTCTTTCCGATTACATTTTTGAACCATCATTATTCCCACCAATGTAAATTTTTCTATTTGATTAATCTGGGCTTCGTCCATGAATACACGGTAGTATTGGCTTACTTTTTGTTTTTAGAATGAAACAAAATAACTTTTATTTTTGATATTAACAATGACAATTTTAAAAGTCTAAACGATTGCGATATCGCTTAGAACTTTGATTCAATAACTTGAAATGAATTATTAAATTTTTTCTCACTTTGGCATGCATTTGTGTCATCTACATAAAGTATAAACTGAAGCAACTGTGAAGTATAAGGGAGGTTATTTAATATGAAAGAAACAGCAAAGAGCCAAGTATTGACCCCCGTGGAATCCCGCACGATATGTTTTTCTAATCCAAATATATACCATCATAATGGACACTCAGAAATCTCTATCTTAGATAACTTTGAAATCATTCCAGTAAAGAACATCTTATACCATAAAACTGTACCATCTGAAAATAATAGTGTGAGTTATGGTATCGAAGGTTTTTGATAAATCTAAACAAATACCAGGCGCATATTCAGAACTGTCAACAGTTAAAGATAATTCATTGAATGATGGAAACCCGATTGATATTAAGAATCAATTTTATACTTATTCAAAAATATTTCAATAAGCGGGAATATATCAACTTTCGCATAGTTTTTCAGTTGAGAATAGTGGAAGGGTTGGAATATGTCGACAGAAAAAGAACTAGGATCACCAGGTTTGAAGATAGTAATAACACGAGCTAATTTCAACTTGAATGGGACATAGTAGAAAATTTTGTAGTTAGTAGGACAGTAGAAAATTGTGTATTACAGATATGTGAAAAAGGTTGGTGTGTACCCGACTACATGTTTTACAACTTTTGCACTGCCATTGTTTCAGCCTAGACTTGTATTGTTTAGCTGTTTAACGACTTCATCTATTTCATATTTAGAGACTGGATTGGCACAAAAAGAATCTACAAAATTTCCCTTGAGAAATTTATGCTAGAGAGTCTTCATGTCCAGAACCACTCCCTGGTTGTCGCTACCCTATTCATCAGTCCAAAATCTATACACTCCATAAGCTAACCTGTCCCTGTCTAACCTATATTAACGAGAAGTGTTATTGTACATATTGCTCATTTTCGTCTGTAGAATTTTGACCTGGGCTGCATTAGCCCAAACATATAAAAGGATCTTCAGCAGGTAACTTCCAAGAATATGTTTTGGAGCCTGTACCAGAACATGTCTCTCTGAGTAGCGGCTCCATGTCTGAGCTAAATATTCAACAGAGATAACCAACACAAAAATGAATAAATATGAACGTGGCAAGTGATGAATTAGCTCAAAATAGATATAACAAAAGGTGCACCGTCTCATGTGGTATCTAATATACTAAGGCAGGTCCTATTTTGATAAAGTAATCATTAAATTTACCTGATATGATCCTATCATCGGTATGTAGAGCATGTCGAGACTCACATGATTGGATTACTGGTACAGACATAGCTCGCGTACCTATCATTTGATTAATAACTTTCCATTTTTGTTTTTAGTTGGAATTGGAAAGATTTACCTTATCTTAATATGTTCTTCCTGTATATCTAATTATGTTGGTCAGCTTATTTTTTGCACGATTTATATTGCAACTTGGGTAAAGGAGCGGGCAATTGCATATATCTCTCAAATGATTTACTTTCTATATTATGGATACCAAGATCCCTTCAGTAAACCAAAATTTATTGTCACTTATTTTTTAAAAAGAAATTTCGTTTTGGGGATTGTTTGATCAAGTTTCTAAATTAGTTAAGGAATAAAGTATACGCCTCTTGGGTATCAATACACTGAAAAACGTGACACCAAGCAGATGTTTCCAATAAATTTTGTACGTTTTGTAAAGAATTCTCATCTATAATATACTTTTCTTGTTCTTCAAAAGTTTAGTAGATAAAAGACGATGTAGTGGTAAAATTTGTAAAAATGGGGTATTGGTCTAACATTTTAAAATATTTTTCTCCGTATGGCCAAATAAGTTAGACCTTTGATCGCTTCAAGTCAGGTATAGCCCATGTAAAGGTCTGTTGTCCAAAATCCCATCATATGAAATTATTATTAGATTGCCTTCAAATAAGGGACTACTGTATTGATATACAACGGTACCTGGTGTATTCGTTCATCCCTTCCGCCCGTAAAAAAGCGACCATACACTTCGAGTGACGTTTCACTGTAAGTAATTTGACAAGGAATCTGACTCCTCCGTCGAAGAAAAGTGAACAGATCGCGCAGTGTAGCTGTTCATAGCAGTCACCTTATCCAACAGGTGTACTAGTATAGTTACTAGGGTGCTGCATCTCATGATCGCATTACCAGAGTTGATATATTCCAATCAATTATACTATTTGGCAGCATTTTGAAGCATCAACGCTGAATACGATTAAAGCAGACACAAATAAATCTCGTTTTGTAGTGCAAATTGTGATTTTCTGAATGCAGATTCACCTCGAATATGTAGTCTGCGCGAGTACTTCAACTGCACAGTTCCTTATGGTGGTAAGTCATTCACAATCTAATACTGGTCTTGGCGTCCTACAGTCGCGGTTGCGTATTGGATTCCATTTCAAGTAAATATGCGACAGTGAGCCTGAAATGCTAATGACTCCAGTGCACAAGAAGTATATTACTTGAATACTTAACTCCTTGTAGGTGCATTATCAGAACATATATAAAAACGTCAAGCAAAATTTGTTATAAATTTTTTTGAAATAATTCCTCGCCACTCGATGACTTGGTTGAACTATCTGAACTGCTTTCACATGCTGTCGTTTCCCGCTTTATTTTGCCCGTACACGCCTGTTGTTTTCTTGGGCAGTTCCATCTCTATATGTAATAGAAGACTAGGTTTTTTATACCTCACGTGGACGACACTTTAGCTAGGAAATGAAGTTGTGTATTTTCATTACTTTATATTGTAAATTGCTATTCAATTACGTAAAGCTATGAATAAAGACCGATTTTTTTCATGGTAAATGCAGGTGAATCACTTGAAAAATCTTACCTTTTTATTTCATCAGCTCCAGATGTATGTAGCTAATTCAAGGTGGTTTTAGAATAACATTCCATGGGGAAATACGACTGTAACAGGCAAGGAATCCGTGTGTTCTGTTGTGTATTCAGCTGAGTACAGATAAAATTGTTAATTGTGGCTTATCCCATCGTTCGACATGGATTCCAAAAAAAAAACAGATGGTATATGTATTTCCGTTATGAATTTGATCGAACACGAAAAAAAAAAAAATAAGCACAAATGTAACATTTTCTGTCATGAAACAAAAAGAAATAATGAGAGCATTAATTGTAGCGCACACAGAAAGGAGATAACTAAAACAACCCAGGTTTATTTGTGCCATGTGTATCTGCACATTCACACATGCACTTTCAAGTCTTTATCAGACCCTCTTGTTGAAGTATCAGGTCATCAGGTATGTTATGCTTTTAGATGGATATATCCCGTTCTAGTCAATCTCTAAAGTTATCCTTTGTAAAGAAAATGTCTGTTAGCATACCATATCGTTTCTTTTATTTTTCAGATGATGAAGAGGGATTCAGCTCAGATATACCATACCAATGCACGGAGCCCTGTTATAGGGCAGTGTATGAACCAATATTGTCCTACGCGTCCATCTCTGATTTAAATGTTAAAAAGCTCTTGAACGCCAATGTCACTGACATTACCAATAAGTTCCAGCTCGCCAGGGATATCAAGCAACGCACAGATAAAAACACGTTTGTGTCTGACTTGGACAAACTTCATAAAATTTTGGCAAGATTTGATGCATTGAAAGTGTATTGTAAGCAAAACACCTTAAAATTTGACCGATCAGTTTTTCTCAACATACGGTACTCTTCAGATGCGTTATTACGACTGTTTCGTGAAGATGTACAAATGATGTTTACTAATTTAACGGATCGAATTAAAGCTTACAATAAGATATTTGGTACAAGTCGATCGGCAATTGTTACAAAGTCGAATCAAGTAGTATCATCGTTGACAACATTATTACACGATGTCGATAACAAAATAAAAAACAAAGTCACTGAGATCAATAAAACCAGCGAATTGAGTAAAATTATTTCGATAATGGTGGAACTTGATGGTACTTTTAACAACTATCGATGGGGTTTGAACAGACTGGAACCATCTGCTTTTACATTCATTACATTGACAAATCACTTGCCATCGCTTCTATTTCATAATGGGACTTCCACGTGTGAGAAAGACTTCTCTCTTTTTCAACTCGATACATATTTGTTCATACAAAGTCTATCGGATCTTAAGTCAGACATGCCAACACAAACTCCACATACTGTACTGTCAAATAAATTGCCAGCTATATATGATACGCTGTGGATGTTTAAAAGTCAAATGAGCAAAACTCTCCTTTGTCTTGGTGATGAATATTACAATGCATTACAACAAGCCAAAACGTGGTTAAGTTCATATGAACAAGTATTGTATAAACTTGACAGCAGAGGATTGGCAAAATCTGAGCTTCTGAACACATTTTCCTTTACAACTGAGTATGAATCAATTGACAGCGAGTCCCGCCATATCCAAATGCTTCGAGACAGTTATATTTTGGCTAATTTGACAAAGTTGGGTGTTGCCGAAGGGCTCACAAAACAAAGGGTTAATAAACTTTTAGAAAACTTAAATACTTTTGTTCAGCGCGTCCAGCTTCGTTTGGTGGAACCAATGCGCGTTAAGATCAAGGATGTATCGTCAGAAATACAGAATTTGTACCTGGATGCCTTAAACAAATCAGGCAATGTCGACTATTACTTTCAAAGTCAAAAGCGGGTCGGTGCACAAGACCTGTTAATATGGTCTAAGCCAATAGCGAACTTAGTCAATTTATCTTCACCAATTTTTGGAACTTCATCTGACAAAATTAGATGGTCAGGAAGTTTTATCACATTCTTACAATTGCAGGCTCCAAGTCTGTTAACAAATATTATCACCCGTTACTTTCGACCAGTGAGCAATAATTTAGATGCTTTTGACAAGGAGCTTCGGTCATTGCACCGGGAACTGAGTGACCATCTACAATCAGCAAGGGACACACTGCACCAGTATTGGACTGATAGTCAGCTGAATGAAAAATTTGTTCTGTAAGTGTAATAATTGATTGCGATGGCTCGTCACGTTTGTTGAAGTTTGAAAAAAAAAAAAAACATGATAGCGTTAATGATAATTAAATGGTGATATAGATGAAAATGATACCGGTTTAGTAAGCTAATAATAGGATACTCAGATACAGAAGAACCATATATAGCGAAGTGGAATTCCCCGTAAAATGAAATACAGCTAGCTATCCGCTATTTACATGATTTACGTTGGTATGTGTATTTGCTTAACTCTTATTTGTGTGATCATTTGGTGATACAATTTAAAAAAGAAACAAAAAGTAAACGGATCAAGGGATACAACTTGTGATGAAACGTGCATCTAGTCGCTTCTAATTACACGTGCAGGTAGAATTATTGAAATCTCTTCAGACTAAATATTACTCGTGTAACAGTACAACATACCTGAACCATATGGCTATGGATAACGGATTGTTAATTTGGACAAGCATTATTATACTACTTTGAAGTATAAAATTTTATCTGATGATTTTCTAAACGAACATTTCCTGATTAATGCATCATACATGAAAAGTTAATCAACACTTGTTGCGTGAAGAACATTACCAATATTTATGCAGTTGATGCTAAATATACTGTTATTAGCTGATCATGAAAAAATTAATCGATACACGTACGATGATAAACATATATTTCGTAGTTGCTATACATAAATCTTGTGTATAAATCATATATGTTTTGAATTAATAAGTGCATACACAGGAAACATTGTCTGTTCTGGCAAGATGATCTCATTTACAATTGACAGCACTTGATACAGTGCTTGCGAATTATTGATACCTGTCCAGTCCTTATCTTAGTTTCTGCTTGAATCAAACCCTATCAAGAATTGTACGTAATTATAATCCAGACTGTTTGTTACACCCTGCAAATTATTTAAAATATTTCGACCCATTACCTTCCACATAATTTGATTAAGTTATGGTTGATAAAACTCCAACTGTTGCTATAATGAATGAAGCATTTTGCAGCTTGACAGAGTTGCATTGGGGTCCACATGTGCACGGACTTATTTTACATACAACGGAATAGTCACCATATTTAAAAATAAAAAGCAAACTAACCACTAAACTCAAACAACATTATCTTACTGAGCCACACAGCTGAGACCGACTTATAAAAAAAGTTACGTGGAAAATGGCATAATCGGACACGTTCAATTAATACAGACTTACGGCAGCCAGAACTTCAAAGGATGACCGTACACTCAAAATTGTCACACTTGGAATAAACGAATAACTTTTATACTTGGGGGTTTTTTTTTGGGGGGGGGGGTAACGGATGCGTGTACATGACCAGTCAAAATAACATACATGTACAATCTTATTCATAATTATATATATATATATATATATATATGTGTGTGTGTGTGTGTGTGTGTGTATATATATTTCTGCAAGTGACGAAAAATGGAATCAATTAACCCGTTTAATGCAACTTAGTTTTGAAAAATGCAAGGAATTGGAAATGTTCTAAAGAATTAATATTGTTTCCAACTGCTTATGATTAAACATGAATTGCATGTTTCCTTTTTATATAGGCAGAACTTCCTTGCCGTGGACATATATTTCGCACAACTGAAATATCAGGAAGTCAAGCAAATAGTGGCTTATGACTCGGGAAACTTCTTCAGTAAGTTTAGATGTAGTGAGTGCCGAGAATTCAAACCAGCCACAGTTTGCGTTTGTTACTTGTTAATGTGTAACAAAGTATGTCCCTAAAGTTGAAGCACCGCACTTAGAATATAAACAACCCCAAAAGATCTAAGGATATATGGATATCTTGTACTGATTTGAAATTTGCAGATGTCATGTTTAGGAGGTCTGTATCATTTACCGACACATGCAGAGACGCAATCACGTGTGTATGTATGTATGTATGTATGTATGTATGTATGTATGTATGTATGAAATGAAGTAAAATAACTTTTTGGGTTAAGTTTTTAACTTTTACAGACAAAATGAAGATGAAAGTGTTGGTATTATATTTATGCCAATCTCTCTCACGCGTTCACATAGAAATAGAATTACACTGTAACAGCTGTTTTATAGTTATGCATGTGTCACGAATATAAAGAAATAAAAACAGGAAGGTTACTTACACCATTATGCAAAACTGGGATTTGAGTTGCTGACTGGTTTGGTCTTCTGCAGTGCAGGAATCAGGATCTAGAATAACCGTGTATTGATCATTCAAATTGTTTTTAGTTACTACAAATTGCCTTGTAAGAAATAACGAAAGTATATGTGGAATATGAATTCATTTTACATATCTTTAAAGTTGATTTTCCATGAAAGAACAGACCTGTTAGTGTGCCATTTCCTGGGAATATGTACCACAAGAAAGTTTGCCGACTTGTGTATGTGCCTTGGGACGCAGGCCGCTGTCATCTTCTACTCAACAAGTGAGGCTGGACGGCCTTATGTAGGAGATGCCATCTTTGTTTTCTGCTGGCACTAGGCGTTAATTCTAAACTATTAAATCATTTAACTCTGTCAGCGCCACATTTGGACTGAGTCAATAGCATTCCTCGGAGTGCTTTGGGCTCAATGCAACCAACATGACCAAAGCAAGCCAATGAAAGTTTTTGTCCTTGGCAATTCACGCTAGTCTACCTCCACAACCAGTTGCTTCTGAGCGTAAACAGTGTAACGTGGTAGCCTAGTTCACGAAAACAACAAGCCTAGAACAACAAAGGAATGTCTAGCCCAAATTATTAATGTCTGCAGGAAAGCCATTTAATTTCGTGGGTACTTTTAGTACACTTTAATTTTTACATGTGACTAAGTTTTAGCAGAATTTACCGACCACACAGTGTATTTCAAAGAACATAACTAGGCAGCTAGAGGGGAAGTTGGCCCAGGGTGAGGGCAGCTGTACCCCTGACTTAGTTTGGCCAACGTGTAGCACAGGACCTGTCAAACCTCTGCTTATGCTCCGAGCAGTGCATTGTGGAGGTAATCTTTAGTCAATGCATAACTTTCTTGTTTTATTAGCAGCAATGGCAACCTTTCGGCTCGTTTAAATATTCTGACGCTATTCCAAAGTTTCTTGCTGAGTTTATATGATTTAAATGCGCTGCGCTGCCATGTCCCTCCTCAGACATAACAGGCCTAACTTAGAATAAGCCCTCTTGGTACCAGGTTTCCTATCTCTATTACTTTGAAGATAATAAAGTTGTCTTTATAGACAGTGTGCCTCGACAAATCCGTCAGAGCTTTTCAGTTTTATCATGTGCGTTTTGCACATTATCTTTTGTGTAATTTGTTTCAATACTACTAGGTCATCGAGCGAAAATAAATCCTTTTTAATGACTATATATATAAATGGTAAGCGTGTTTTAAGCCTTTAAGCACAGCGTCATGTTTGTTAGGGGGGGGGGGGGGGCGAATACTGTCAGGACCAAAGTGACCACATCAACACAGACTGTCGTCTTATGATAACAATTTAGACACGAAACAGTCCGTAGGTATAATTTTATGAGTAACTTCATATATAAGATACTGTGCGACACCCGTTATAAAATAAAAAATGGGTTTGTGATTCCAAGATGGGATGCGTCTTTCCATACTTTTTCTGTGTGCGTGTGTGTGTGTGTGTGTGTGTGTGTGTGTGTGTGTGTGTGTGTGTGTGTGTGTGTGTTTATTTGTTTTGTTGCTTGTTTTGGTTTTTCTTTGTTTGTTTTTAGTTTTTGTTTCTGTTTCATTTTGCCTTTTTTTTCTTTTTCGTTCAAGCTTTGGATATTTTTCAGACTTGGGATCTTCTGGTTTGAAATAAGGTTATCATGCAAATAGGTAAAAAAGGAAAATTTTCAGAGCCAGAGATGCTGTGGGAGTTAGCTGATGAAACCCTTATTGCCAGGCCTTTTATTATCTCTGCATCACGATGAAGGATAGCTTTAACTGATGCCAATGGCTAATAGATATCTGTACATAAAAGAAACCAGTAATCTAGTACTGACTATTTAGTTCACAGATCATGTACAAATCTTCCTTTGAAATGCAGAAACAAAAAAGAGGCCAACAAATTTATCAAAGCTGTCCATGTTTCTTATCTGTGTGTATGCCTAGTGGAAAAACTAATCACGGATTATTGTCTCCTTGCAGGTGAGGTGGGCGGTTTCATGGGCCTGCTGCTCGGGGGCAGTGTCATTACTATCTGTGAAATTCTGGATCTTGTGTTTTACCACTTGGTTCCCAAGGCATTAAAGAAAACGCACGCCATTACTAAAGTGGAACCTATTAAGTATAATGGCCGGTAAAAAATTCTGTAGTCTCCATTGTGCAACTATTAAACAGATACGATACCTTGGTATAAAAAGAGAAACTGTTTCCTAATTAATTTTATGAGCCGATCAGTTTGACAAATTATCAGCAATTTGAAAGATTTCATTGTTTGTTGAAAATATCATATGCTAAGTCTGTGGCTTTGTCATGTGCACGGGATGCAGGCTAGACATAGCTGTATGGTCCCTAATTCATCATAAAAACACCATGTGCTATGTGTCACACTTAGTCTAACACAAGGTTCACATGACCAACCGCACATGGCTTTTGCTACTTGAGTACAGTTGCCTGCATTTGCTGCTAGCATTGGCACATATTATGAGGAGAGCCAATGTGTACACTTAGTCTAACACAAGGTTCACATGACCAACCGCACATGGCTTTTGCTACTTGTGTACAGTTGCCTGCATTTGCTGTCAGCATTGGCACATATTATGAGGAGAGCCAATGTGTTACACTTAGTCTAACACAAGGTTCACATGACCAACTGCACACGGCTTTTGCTACTTGAGTACAGTTGCCTGCATTCGCTGTCAGCATTGGCACATATTATGAGGAGAGCCAATGGCTTGTTCCCTTCTATGCTCTCCAGACTGACACAATGCTTATTTCTCTTAAGAGGCGGCCTCCTGACAACCCACCTACCGTTTTTTAAGGACATCAATAGGATGTATTCATATCTAAACGCGGTCCTAGTCTAACACATATTGAGCAAAAGAGGGAGCCACCTGCATCAGGGCAGATCCATGTCTTTAGCATGGTCAAAAGTACTTTTTCAACAAAATAAACAACACAAGCACGGAGTAACCTTAAAAAAATGTATTAACATATATTTGAAACATAAAGGATGCATAAATAGAGTAGAAATGGGCTCACTTTTGGTTGAAAAGGTGTTATTTATGGATGTTTATGTAGTATATAATAAAAATCTGCCCTGATCATGGTGGAAGCATCAGTCGGTTACCCCGGCAATACAGGGCAGGACCGCAGTTAAATATGAATGTCTCCTATTGGAAAATGTTTCTCAACACAAACATCTGGGCCTTGTCCTAAAATCCAATTTAAAATGGAACGATCATATTTAAGAAATTGTCTATACAGCCGCTAAAAAGACACAGACAACTGTGCACAAACGGATGAAAAACTATTGAAGGATTTACAATTCACTGCCGCCCATATAGCATCTGGAGCTCTGCGAAACACGCCCAATGACAAATTATACCAAGAAACTGGTTGGGAAACTTTGGCCAAAAGCATGGAGAGATCAAAACTTATCACAATGTACAAAATAGTTCACGGACGAACCCTAAAACTACCTACATGCTACTTTACCTAATGCTCCAGTACACGAAAAGAACCCTTATACATGTACTAGAAGAAATTTAAACACGTCAGACCAGCTGCCAGGTGGAATCAACAGAACCTCTTCATACCGTGCCAACCTGTTAAATTGTATTGATGGATTTGATCTAGTTGACATCTGGCGTGTTCATAAACATGAAATTTTTAAACATACTTGGTACTCTAGATCTCCGCTAGTTCAGAGCAGTTTAAGCTCACATATGAAAACAAGTAACATAGTTCCGTCCATGAAAACTTATCATAGCTTGATAAGTCTAAAGCTACAAGGTTCACATTTTAAAGTGAAAGGGCCAGATTTTTTGAAAGTTTAACTGTACTTTATTAAGAGACAAAACATACGTAATAGATTATTCATTGAAACAGTTTTATCTGTGCCTTTGAAAACGGTCTACTATCTGTTTATCAAAGACAGGGTGTGATTTCATAAATCAAATGAGAGAGAGAGAGAGAGAGAGAGAGAGAGAGAGAGAGAGAGAGAGAGAGAGAGAGAGAGAGAGAGAGAGAGAGAGAGAGAGAGAGAGAGAGAGAGAGAGATGCACTTTACGTGAAGGGCAGGAGACCTATATCACTGTTAGTAGTTGGTTACAAACTTTAAGGTTTTAGCCTGCAGGTTACAAAATTATTTACCAAAATTAATAAATACAGTCCAGACTTGATATGTGAAGAAAGATATATATAGGCAAAAATGGTAGCCTAGTTTCAGACATCACAAATTTGACTAGTTTGAGAAAATGTCAGGTTAAATATTACTGAAACACTTCGAGAAAGCATTTAATACTTTGGAATTGGGTTTTTGACAAAGCACTGCAGGCATTTAATTTTTGATTAGGATTAAGAAAATGGATTAAAATTATATACAATGGTATAAGTAGTTGTGTTATAAACAATTGATATACTTCATCTTTATTTCTTTTTACACAGAGGCGTCCGTCAGGCATGTCGCCTGTCTCCTTTTTTTGTTTGTATAAGCAGTTGAATTACTTGCTATAGACATTCTAGACAATCCGAATATTAAAGGTATCAAAATAGGAGATATTGAGAAAAGAGTCAGCTGGCAGATGATATCACATGTTTCGTGTCAGATTCTGAAAAAATAACTACAAACCTTTCACAGAGTATTAAAAAAGAATGTGGTTTGAAAATAAATTTTGAAAAAAAGAATAATGTGTATGGATTGGCCTAAGTGTGGAAAGACAGCCAGGTAACATCCCTGTCTGCAAAATGGTGCTCCATAAACCTTTCTACTTTAGGTATGACACAATTTCAGATGAACATGATATGAGTGTTAAAAGTTTGGCAGGAAAATTTAATCAATGCAAGAAATATTAAGTATTTATCTTCAATAGGAAAAATTTTGGTAATGAAGTCATTTGGCATTTTAAAATTGGTTTATAGTGCATCTACATTATCCTTAACTTTCGACATGTTAAAATGGTGCAAAAAGAAATTAAAACATTAATCTTGGGTATTAATGTTCCAAAAGTGAAAAAATGATATCATGTATCAAACACCTGCAAATTGAGGGGTAAAAGTTTCTTATTTTAAGTTGAAGGTTAAATCTTCATTGCTTTTTTGGGTAAAACGCTTCTTCTGTGAAGAAAATATAGATTGGAACTGTGTAATGTCAACTATTTTAGGCATAACATTCCAAGATTTATTTAGGAGTCATTGTTCTGTTGATTCTGTGTGGGAGAATATAATTATACCTACATTTTATAGAGATATTGCAAGGCTTGGAATGAATTTAAACCATTTGTTCAGCCGCATACCAGTGTTTCCATTTGCATGGAAACGAACTGGTGTGATGCAAATATCCTAATACAGAAAAAAGCCATTTTAAAGGGGTATGACCATGGTGTTTAGTGTATAATATAAACTATACTGTCAATGCAGAAGCGGAATTTTTTGCGCCAAATCAGATGAAAAACATATTCAATTTTGCACCAAATTTTCTTGAGTATGTTCAAAATCGTCAGCCATTCCTTAAGGGTGGAAACACGCCATGAGAGGTAGTCAGAATGTGACAATTAGAAACAGTTCTTTGAAATTCTTTATCAAAGGTAAATATATCAGTATTATTGATTAAAGTTGTAAATATATGTATTGCATATTTGTACAGTTTGCTTGTTCAAATGAAACATGTGTTGAGAAATCAATGGATAGATTCCCACAGATTTGGAGCACAAGGCAAGATCACCAACTCATCTTTTCTTTAGCCTTTAAAATCGTAATAGAAACAAAATTATAAACTTTTCAATTTAAAATATTCCATGGGATTTTTGTTACCAAATCATGGCTTTTCAATATTGGTATGGCAAACAATACAAATCGTAAAGTTTGTAACTTTCTTTACATACATGCAGTAAATGGAAAATTGACGACATTTCGGTTACATTGGAGGTCACTATTTGATGCTGTCGTTCAGAAAGTGTCGCAGCCACGGTGCACAATTTTTTTTTCTAAAATTGTGGCACTTTGATAAATATTGTTGAAAGGTATCATAATTGTTACATTTTTGTCATAGATTAACAGTGAATTATGCAATATGATGAATCTTTTTGTATTATTCAGAACTCAATAAAATATTTGAGAAAAATATACAATGAGTTTAGTCAGTCCCACTCTGTCCGGGTAAACTTGTTGGGTCTCTCTTATTGCTTATTAGCTCGGCACAGTGTTCCACTGTCGGTAGCACCATTTTCGTGTTCAGCCATACGCTGCATGGTGACAGGGAGCAAGGTGCCGGGTCTCGTGATGTTTCGTCCGTCCTGTCTCATCGTCGCTTCTCAACAAGCAGGGCTCATTTAGCATTGTATAGGGCTTGGACCTCCTGCCCAATTGTGTTTCATGACCGGAAACTTTGTGCACTGTTACACATCATTATATTATGTATTATTACACAAAAACTAATAATGGAGAGGAGCCCATGTGTTATTAAAGGTTATCAGTCCGAGGAGATCAATAACACATGAGGTGTCAGCCTGGTGTTGTTACTGATGTCCGAGGACTGATGACCTTCAATAACACATGGGTGCCGGCCTGCATCATTTGTTTCATAATATAAGCAACTCTTTAACAGGAAAAACGAACAATGATTGACATCGGTAAAACAAAAAATTTTAATACTACCAGAAAAAAAGTACTGGCGTATCTAGGTGGGGGGGGGGGGTCCTGGTTGCCCGGACCCCCCCCCCCCCCCCCCCCGCGGTGGCTCAAGTAAATCAAACAATGGTACTCAATAAACAGTGTTATCACTTATAATATTCCTACCGTGAAGACTACTAACACAGTACTTGTGTGATTATCTATATCAAAAAAGAAAAGAAATTAAGCCATATTTGCCGCCAGGGGCTGCTCTATGAGAGTAGGCCTGTCCTTAAGAAAGCAAAAGTGTGAAGACGCGGTCTATCCATAAGTGTTTATACCATACGCCTTCTGTTACCAATTTTTTTGTATGAAGCTCAAAATGGAGGAGCCCGCCAAGAAGAAACAAAAGCAGACATCACTTTTGGGGTATGTGAAGAAAACAGTTACGATAGGAAGGTTGATGATCCGATAATCAAGGTTGAATAGTAAAACAGCACGATACAATCGCGAAGTTTAAGTGTGGGATATGCAGATGAAAGTAGCAAATGGTCTCGCTATGACAGTCCAATTAAAATGCCCATAGGCCTAGGGCTATATTATATACTTTTGGCCTAGCAGATCTGATAAGGAAAATGTGACGATACATTCGGGACGACCTCTTGTTTCATTAATTATAATTAACTCTGTCATTGCCAATAACGACTAAAATCACACCACTCTTCATTACGTACAAAGTCCTTGTTAAAGCACCTTGTATTGACAGTAAAAACTTGAAAAAAGGTGATATAGGAATAGTCCAGATTAATAGCCCGCCTCGGCGCACTTTTGGCGATGTAAGAGAGCCGCTAAAGGGCAAAATGTGTCCAATCCGCGCTGAGGAAAGCTTTTGCTCCAGTCAAAAACTTGGCACTAAGAGTATGGTTCCCTCTGGACCCTTTATGTTGATGTTGATGGTAGTTGCAAAATCCAAATTTTCTGTTAATTTGCTTTTTGATGATCACCCTGGAAAACAGACAGAAGAACGTGATTGTCCCTAGCAGCAGCGCTGATGATACTGTGCCAAATGAAACTAAAGAAAATTGTCCGGCTTGTTTTTCAACATCGCCAGCATTCCGCCGGACCCTTCCCCCCCCCCTCCCCCCCCCAGCACAGCTTCGTGGCCTTCGGCTGCTCGCATATACATTTACATTTTGGACACCCCCCCCCCCCCCCGCGCTGAAATCCTGGATACGCCCATGAAAAGGTCTGAAGTAACAGATAATAACAAATTCTAGTTAGGCCCACACGCCCTCTTGCACTTAAGTAAACAGTAACAATAGCTTATATTATAACATGGAATAAAGTATGTTTAAACCATCAGAAGAGTCATTGCCCACCGTGTAGGTGCACGCACTGCTTTGATACACTTACCTGTCTTGTGCTGCAAGAAACAGGTTGTATGGAGCAGTTTTAAAGCTAGTGGGATGCCAATTATCCATCATACAATGGAATTTAATACATGCCTGCATGACAGTGTGGGATCTAAGGGTGTCACTCTGTGCTGTGGTACGAAGTTTTGCGTACCGCCCTCCCACTGGTTACACAGGATTCAACGCTTCGAATGCAACCCTGTGTACCGTTCTGGCATCGTAACCATGAGCTTATTGTTTTCGACTAAAAGCACAGAAAGGCAGATTAACTCTACACAGGTGATAAATGTCGATGTTATCATGCGGCTGCTTTCAATACCTCACGGAAATTGACAAACTTTGTCTTTTGTTTACCCTGTTTTATGGCACAACGAAGACTGTCTCTTCACTTTAACTGCGTCTTTTCGTCTGTGGAAAGACTCTTTTGATTCCGTTCTGTACACAAACCCTTGCATCCTGACCATCGTACCATTGAAATTTATACACTACTCCACTGGATCTCCCGTAAATAAAAGTTTTGAAAAAGCTACCCCCCCCCCCCACCACAACCAACAACAACCCACCTTCTATAGGCCTACCAACCTGTAATACTGTAATCATTTGTCATCAGATTAGAAACATTGTGATCATATCCAGTCCTCAGCGGACAAAGTCAGACGTTTATTTGGCTTAACCGTACTGTTTGTAGTTTTAATTGACAACCTTCTATTAAAATAAGGAATTTAATGTTTTGGTTTCTTTTTCAATCATATTAACGGAAGTGTTTTAGGACTATTTCGTATCATTTTTACCAATATTTTGCATCTTCTTCAGTATGTCGAGATAATATCTAAACAAATACATGTCCGGATTAGAACAATGGTTTGAGGGGGAAAATCTAATTTTGTATATTCTTAAGTAGAACCAACATTGAGAAATGTTATTTTATGGGAGTGTTTTGTCTTTTGATCTGATTTACACCTTTCCACGAACAGAAAAAGGCAGTGCAAACTAATGATGGCTCACATCTTGGGGGTGAGGGTGAGGGTGGGGGTGGGGGTGGGCAAACCTACTATATCCCGCCTTCGAAACGTAAAGGTATGTTTGATGTGAACACCCTCATCATAGAACCGTTACAAACGACAAAAGTGTTGAGTAGCTGATGGAAATCTGATTTCCTGTGACTTATTGGAACTTTTGTATCTAGTGTTATCGCTTATGTTGATAAGATGAATGTACTTAGTCTAGTATGTGGGCTATATTCCCGGGGAAAAGTTTTGGCTGGAATTTACTATCGACCACCTGGTTAGTCTGCTCAGTGCGCGACACTTTCTTTCTTCCTCCATCTGCATCAATCTCCACAGCTATTGAAAACCACCCATATATCTTAATCGTCACCGGCGACTTCAGCGACAGATGTGCTGACTGGAACTCTCCTCATACAGAAAGTGAACTTGGCCTAGCTAGCTACTGCCAACCCTCTATGTCAGTACAACCTCTTCCAGCTCATAGACGAACCAGTAAGATTAAATGAGTATTCTAGCAGTATACTGGACCTTTTAATCATGGATTCACTGGGACTTGTTTGGGATGGAGGTGTTTCAGCTTCAGTTTCACATTCCGATCACACGGTTGTCTTCGGTTCTTTTTCTCTTTCTGTGCTTATAAGGATAAACCATTCAAACGATCAGTATGGAATCACAAAAAGGCGAACTTTCTTGATCTTAGTACAGCGCTTTTCTAGGCCCCCTGGGACACTGCTGACGAAATTTTCCATTCAATTAATGATATTGTATCATACTGGTTGAATATCTTTGTGAGTACAGCCAAAGATTCCCTCCCGGTTAAGGACCAAGAGACAAAAGGTGGATAGTAATATTAAAATGAATACAAAACACACTTGCGCCACCGGAATCGTGCCTGGGAACGTTTTTAAGCAACCTCGTCCGTACAGTCATGATGGTTTTAGCAAGATTGATAAGCTCTTCCATTTGTGCAAAATAGACCCCAAAATAAGGCAGTCAATCTAGTCCGCTCCTCCAACCGCATTTTGTTTTTTAAATTACGACAACAACTATATAATAAGAATATCAACTTCAAATAATGATGGAGTCTCTCTAAGTCTGTCCTAGGTTGCAAAATCCATCAATACATATCCCTTATCATAAAAGGCGATTAGATATCTTCCAGCAACTCTGATTGGATTTATTCAATGTATACTTTGCGAGTCGATGCACAGCCCATCTCGATTCAGATGCACCACCACTGCCTGACTTCATCTTTCGAACAGACTCACGCCTTTACGATATTATCTTTGACGAAATTAGTGCCCGTAAAGGGCTTTCACCCTTAAGACTCACATCTACCTCTGGTCCTGACAATATATGAAACACGCTAGTTAAGAATACTGTGCCTTATTCATGTATCTGCAAACCACTTACTAACATCTTTAAAGTCTCTCAGTCACTGTCATTTCCCCGATTCCCGGGAAAATCAAATATGTGTCCTGTCTAATAATAGATAGATTAAAGGTAATTATTGTCTTATTTTGTTGTCGTGCAATGTATCTAAAGTTTTTGAGACTGGTCTTTCATGCTGTTTATGAACACCTCCCTCAAAATAAGCTGCTCAATTCCCAAAATTCTGGCTTCAAGGCTGACGACTCCACTGAAAATCAAATTGTCATTATATGTTCATAAAAATTTATAACGGTATGGAGCTTTCCAAAGAAGCGAGAATGGTCTTTCTAGACTGTCTACGGCCTTCGACAAGGTTTGGCATCCGGGGCTCCTATTTAAGCCACGTCAACTTGGCTTCTCTGGTCATCTTATCGATTGGTTCGGGGGTTATATATCAAGCTGTCCCCAACGTGTAGTGATTCATGGTCAAACTTCTAGCTGGCTGACGATTGAAGCCGGAGTTCCCAAGGATTCCATCCGTGGCCCTCTTTTCATTTTAGATTACGTAAAGGACCTGGTAGATGACCTCAGTTGTGATGTAAGACTTTTCATCGACGACGCAAGCCTGCTCGAAATTGTCCAAAATCCCGTCGAACCGTCTGCTCACTTGAATATCAATTTGTCAACCATTCACAATTCGGGGAAAACCTGGCGTGTCATATTCAATGCTATTAAGTCTCTATCAGTTGTTTTCTCAGCCAAAGTGTTTAAACCTCAACATTCACCAGTCAACCTTGGTCAATCAGCTATTCCTGAAGCCAACAACCCTACCCATCTCGGCATTACTCTCAGTAGTGATCTGTCCTGGCATAATCACATCACCCGCATAACCAAAAAAGCTTATCAGCGTTTTGCGCTTCTCCATAGACTCAAATTTTTAATCACATCACCCGCATAACCAATAAAGCTTATCAGCGTTTATCGCTTCTCCATAGACTCAAATTTAAACTTTCAAAGCATTGGCTAGAGTGTTTCTCCATGGTTCGACCCAGCCTTGAATATGCTGCATTCTTTTCAACAACTGTAGCAAAACTCTATTTGACCATCTGGAATCCATACAGTTCGAAGCCAAAATATGAACCAGTGCATTAAGGCACACTTCTCATACTATATTGTTCCAGGATCTGGGATGGCCAACACTCGCTAACAGACGCAAATACTTCACGTTAATTCTTTTCCACAAAATGTTCAATAACCTGGCTCCCACATATCTTTCAAGCACGAATGCTTGACTGACTGAACGTTACGAGCGCCTGTGGACCACCTTGATTGAATTATCACCAGGCTGTGAGGGGCGGGGGGGGGGGGGGGTGCGCAAACAGGCCTCATTCATCTGTGACAAGATAAAGGCGGTATCTTTCATATATTTTCATTGGGTGAAATTGAGCAAAGCTACCCGACTTGTTCCCATTAATAATTAAAAAATCGATCAAATATTTTCTTCACTCTGCACATGTTGGTTCTGTCATTCATATTGTGCTTATTCCGTTGAACGTTGTGTTTGGATGATCATTAATTGTTTGTCGCAACGACTAGCGAAAGTGTCACTTCAGCGGAAAGGGTACACGTACTACATATGCAGCAGGGCCAACCTGCATCCTGTAGTCCTTCAGTTTACTACCGGACACTTTGCATCATATCGTGTGTAGACAGACTATACTCGCTGCGTCTCTACTTTTTTCACTTTCAAGTTCTCAGAAAATAAAAATTCGACGAATAGTGTTTTTAAAAATCAAATAAATACGTTTGCTGGACAACACAGTGCCCACCTATTCTTCATTTCCCACTTGCAAAAACATTAAATTAATAGATAGATGAAGTGTGGGTGATAGAAGGAAGGAACGAAGGGACTGGTGTTGGAATAGAAGTACTGCACACCTGAAACCATCACCTATGTTTCACAATTTCCATCAAATAATAATGTAATTTCCCAGAAAAAACTCTCCTATCCGCCCTAACGTATTGTCTATTGATAGATATAGGGAAATTTAGCTCATAGTGGTATAATTTTGAATTAAAAATTCTGGTGTCATTCCGGGTGGGAACGGGAGAGCTGACAGCTGTGCAAATACAAGAAGAATGTTTATTAACATTCTCTTAATACAAGATGTAGTCTATGATACAACACACATGAATAAAATGAGACAAAAGTAGCTAAAACATATGTAAATACAAAGAAACTGGCAATTATCAACAACTGTCCGGTCGGGAGACCCATCATTAAGACTACATGGTCATTATCATAGCATCATTCATTCTGTATGTTTGACGCTGTACATGTATGTTCTGTTCTGACATGTTCGTGACTATCGCCCATAACCCATTGTACTTACCTGGCTTAGGCCCATTTTGCCATTTATATCTACCAGAGATTTTCCGTTGTGGGTCTGTTCATTCTGGTTCTCAAGGCAAACATATGAAATAAAGTTAAGCTTTATCACCACTTCATGTGCAAGTTGTAGCGTGCCTTTAATTTGTAAGCTTGTTGTCAACGCTACCTGCACAATGATTGTAAATGTAACTAACAACTTCATTACAAAACTTTGGTCAGAACTAGGTGCATTTTTAGAAATGTTTGTGGCACCCAAGTTAATCATCTGCTGTATACTTTTTTTGCTGTCCTCATATACGTAACTTTGGTTTAAACATATTTTATTCCCAAAAGAAAACAAATGGTAACAAGGGAAGAACCCTATGTGAATTCCTCTTGCAAGAGAAGACACAAGCACAGGACAGATGTTATGCACACCAGGATAATAAATTTCCTACAACACTACTTTTTGCTAACTTATAAAGGGGACCTTTATGCTACACTTTATCGAATGCCTTGCTAATACGATTCTTACTTCTTTTCGCTGATCGACTGCCAAAGATAGCTCATGGTATAGGGAATGCAACAGGTTCACAGTGGAATCACCTAGCATAGAACCAGATTGGTTGGCAGATATAACTATATTGTCTCTGGGAAAATTGAACGCATGATTGAACACAACTTTTTCCATCACTTTTCCAGTAAAACTTAGAAGGGATATTGGCTGGTAATTAATTCCAAAAAAATTTCTTCGCATTTTTTTGTGCTGCGGCGAAACGTGGCCTTCTCTCTAAATTGATGGCAGCTTTTTTCAATCTCAAAGTCATAGGAAAACGTAAAATATTTGTGTTCTGGGACAGCTGTGTACAAGTGATACAGGTGCATTTGGAAAATGGGGCCGGAAGCTTGCATCTCAGTAACTGTCACAAGTTTACAACGAATAAAAGTGTATATGTGAACGATATTAAGTTTCTACCTCTACCACAGATGATGAAACATGATAATTTATCACATAATAAAAATGCGTGACTGATTTACCAAAAAGTAGCGCATAAACAACATGCGTACCGCTAGGTAGCCGGGTGAAATGAATATATAATGAATAACCGTTCATGATAAAACAGCATAATTCAAAACCCAATGCCCATGTGTGCAAAGACAGCACCCATACAAAATAGTGTGAAATACAAGTAAAAGCTTAGGGCCATACAATAGCACACAACCGAGTAGGCTTCCAAGAGAGTGACTTTATTAGTTAATAAAATATCAACTATAATAGTCAACAGTCGTTTTAAAGATAAACACATACCAACATTGACTGTGTTATAAAAGTGTATGGCTCCGCTCCCCGAACGGACTGAAGATTTCTCTATTTCTGAGACAAGCACGAGACTAAAATTTGAATATGTGCCAATAGAAAGCTAACATTGGTCTAAACATATTTATTTAAAAAAAAAACAATTGGTCAACAGGCACATTGCTTATATGAAGACCTCTTGCACAAAGAGTGACGACACAGACATGGAGATGTTCAACTGCCAGATAGCTGATAATTGGTACATCACATTAGAGACAGGAGAAGAGGGGAGGAAAAAAAGAAAGAGAAGACTATTGGGCGAGTACAGGTGCTAAGTATAACTTAACGCACTTAGTCTAGCGATGGGATATACACTCACGTAGCATATTAAACATCTTAAGTAGCGAATCTTTTAAATCTTTCAGTCGATTTCATGTAACTGTGAAAAGATCGAAAAATTTTCGTAATTGTCGCTCGTGTTATTGGTTTTGCCACTTGTGCCAAAAAAAGGGGGTTTTCATATTGAACGCTGCGAGGGCAGTACTTTCAGTTTGGATGTTGGTGCCTTTGTGTGGCATATTTACAACATTGGAAAAAGTTGTGGAAATAATTTTCAGCAGAATATCCGCAGGAACATAGTGGTGAAGCCAACAAACCCATCTTGTACAATCTGAATTCAACTGGCTGAAACCCAGTCTCATTCTGGCATGGATTATCCCAGTCTTCCTTTCCAAAAAGTGAAATAGTTCGTTCCTTTTAGGTTTGTTTTTATTTATTTTGCTTTTAAATTCGTCACTATTTTCAGAGTGTTTCGATGCTTTTGGAAGTAGCTTCAATTTTCTATTGATAGACGGGAAGAAAGCTAACATTGAACTAAGATATGACCAGAGAATAACATTATGTGTTGCAATTCTTAACATATGTGAACTACACGGGACTAATTGATGACTCGGAACAACTACGAGTGCACACACAGAACTGCTGCCTTTAATAACGTTGATTTTTGTACACTTCACATGACGCTGGTCGCTTACACCTCACCAGGTCTTATCCATTTACCGCTCAGCGTACATCGCTCATCGCATTAACTGCAATTACTTTCATAACATTAAGTATCTCCATATCAAAATCAAACCTTTAACATAGTATATCACATATACAAGCCACATTCATTTATCACACATAAATTCATATGATTACATTTAATCGAAAAGTCCAAATTGTATACATTCAGCGCGGCCCTTTTGTCACAAATAACCGTGAACAAAAATTGTAAACCACACAAAGTTGATCCAATTACCGTCAAACTTCAAAGTACTTTATGATAACAAATACTCAATCATTTTCAACTACGACGTGAAAAGCAAATTACTTATGCTTACAATATTACGGAATACCTACCCGGCATTTTGCCACCTTCAACACGTCGTGCACAAGTACCAAAACCAACAATATTTATTCTTATGTGCAAATGAACGGCACAACCGTATATTACAAAAGAAAACCCTCCAATTCTAGTTTGAAACCATCACATACAATAACAATAATGCTTTTACTTGACACAGCGTGACATATACGCGTCCTGGCAAGTCTTACTCTAAACATACAACGCGCACATGTATTTCACTCAAGTTTTACAAAACAATACATGAAGTTTGAAAAGCCTCAATATATTTCATAAACTCGTACATGTAAGCGCACTTTAACGGCAAAAAGCATGACCCAGTAAAACGCGTTTTCACGAGTTGCCTTTTTTGAAAGATGCGTACATTTAGTTAGGAGTTCATTTAAGTATGTACATTTACATTTTAATATCAAGTTAAACTTCTTAATATACTTACAGGAACACTATTGCAGTGTCTGCGTTACAACCACCCCATGTTAGTTACAGAAGTGAACTGTGCATTGGCCAAATGCACGCACCCTACGTGCCTGTAACAAGTGCAGTATTAGCTCCCATGTGTCCGTTAATTATGTACAATATATGGGGAACATAGTCCCAAGGCGCCCGCAAGCGGGTAACGTAACCAGAACTCTTCCACTCCCAGTGAACAGCGACAAGATTCTTCGCCTTTATATATGCGCCGGAACGCGCGGGAAAAAGCTGGGTCACAGTCAAGGAGGTCGGACAAGTACAGAGTAAACCCACAACGAGACAAAAAAGGGGCAAGGCAGCAAACAGGGGTGAAACCTACGTCACACAACGAGGACAACAACAACAACAACAACAACAAAAATCAAATACGACTCAACTGTATTTGACAACATATAGGTTGCAAACATAACAATCACTCTGCGTTCTCGTGAATTGTGAAAAGGCTTCTCTTGAGTTTTGCAATATACAGGTTGACTCTTTCACGGAGAGAACGCGATAATGTACATTGGTAAACTGTGGTATTTAATTTAAACATATTTATTTCAACTGGATCGCCCTATAGTACATCGAGATGTCACTAATCGAGGGGTTCTCCAGAACATAGAGTGACACACAAAATGTATATTACAAAACACACAGGACAAAACAAGAACAAAGTTACGCAATTAACAGAGAAGCTGTACACATGCTTCAGATTTGTACCCTGCATACAAAAATCACAGTAGTGGTAGTCATCAAAATGCAAAACAAAGCAAAATAGTTAACTGCAGGTAGAATGTACACATATACGTCCCTGTTCACAATAATACGGACTAGCGGTGGGAAATTTCATAAAGGACATTTGGGAAGTAAGAATTATCAGCGACGAACCCAATTGAAAATTACTGCTTATGCATAACAGAACTAAGATATGAAGCGTCTAGTATCTACGATGTATCTGTGGAAAGCATCACAAATTTGTATGTTGAAGGGAATGGACAATTGGTCGCTACCAAAGAGAAGAATAAGGTAAGTTCCGGATGGTCGATAGTAAGCATGATATCATCAAAAGTGGTAAATTGAGAGATAGTGGCATTTTGACAAATTTAAACATGGCAATGCTATTGGAAAACCTGATATCTCAAATAAAAAAAGCTATGCGCCTGTGTAGACTACATGTAAATTGCAGCACTCCAGCTGGGGCCCTGCAGAGCAAATTGAGACCAACAAAACCATTGCATGCATAAAAGCGTTTGTGTACAGAGTTGAATTTATTTACCTTGAGAGCCATTACACATATATATATAAAGGAGTGAATTTCATAAACAAAAACATGGTACACGAACACTGGCGCATAAAAGTACAGAAAATAGCTGTTTAATACTGTATAAATAATTTACACTGTGACAAAGTCCGATTATGTGGTTGACGCACAGTTCGAAGCACTGCTATGCGATGTTGTTCGCTAAGTGGCATAAATTACTAATATTGTACCAGCACATACATTCGAATAGCAGTGAGAGAAAATACACAAGCATACATGAATCAAAGAGTTACTGGGAATTTAACCTAGTAAACAAATTTCAAGAAATAACTATCTGCGCAGAGGGGTGAAAAAGAGAAGAGGGAAAATGTCAAATAACGAATCGGCGTGCTGTTTCAACATATTCGAAGAAGACCGCTGAAAGCGAAGCAGCTGTTTCTGAAGAAAAAACAAACTACAGGCGCTTGGAGCCAGAGGGCGCTCCGACGAGCGCCATGACACACACCCGAACAACGGGTATACATAAGATACAAGGTATGATGGATTGGGACGCTCAGACTGACCTGCCCTTTAGAAATGTGGTCAGAAAACTTGATTCCCCAATTTTTCAGCAAAATCCATCCTAATATGTCATCTCTTATTATATTTAGCTTCCTTTGTGGTGGAAAGAAATAAAAGTTTACTCAATGTACAATGGCTGTAATGAATTTTATCAATATTGACCGCCATCTAAACCACCTTTTCGAAGTGTAAAAACTCGAAAAAAGGCCACCTTAGACATTTATAGGAATAAAATAGAAACCGACCAGTTACGAGGGTAGTTATATTTTTATATCAGCCGCAAAATATATGAACACCTTCATTAGCAGTCGGAATCTGGCGTGGAAAAGAAAATTCATCCAATACAAATTATGGGTTGCATCGCTGTTTTGTCTGAATTAAACGACAGTCATTCCATTCATTCATTCAAACATTGGCCAAAAAATACAGAAATGATGTATGGATGTATTGGTTGCTATTCTGTTGGCAATACACACACATACCCACAAAAAGCGACCTCCCATAGCAGAAGACAACATCATACGGGCCACAAAGAAGGACAGCCAATTAGGTCGCAATCTATTGCAAATCATCGACAGAAAAGGACGGGCAGTTGGATAAATGGCGAGTTTGTCACAGGTAGGGACACAAAGGTAAATTTAACACATTGTACATTGTGCATTGAGTAAACTTTTGTTTCTTTCCACCACAAAGGAAGCTATGCACATTGAGAGAAAACGTATTAGGATGGATTTTGCTGAAAGTTTGGGGAATCAAGTTTTCTGGCCACATTTCTAAAGGACAGGTCAGTTCGAGGGTCCCAATCCTTCATACATTGTATCTTATATACCCCTTGTTTCGGTGTGTGTCATCGCGCTCATCGGAGTGCCCTCTGGCTCCAAGCGCATGTGGAACAAACACAAAGTCTACGGCAATTTCAATTTTTCGGTCGCTGTAAGTAAGAATCAATATGTAAAGGTAAGAACTAAGTATCCCATTTTCGGCTAGGTGGCTAGTGCCGAAGGCTGCTAGTTCGAGAATCGGCCATTCCGTGATAAAAAAAACAAACAAACAAACAAACAAAATATATTTCCGGTGCTCCTTTGATGATGACGGACTTACGTCGGTACCGTCCCAGATCTGGAACAACTGGGAATAAAGCACATGGAGCTGAATTGGCTTAAATATAATGAACTGGGCCTTGTCGAATATGCTATTCACGCATACCAACCTTTGTTCGTTTTAAAGAATGGGATTTGGTGCAATGGATATGTGCGTTTTCTATTTTCGGCTAGGTGGTTGTTGCCGAAGGTTGCTGGTTTGAGGCCCGGTCATTCTGTTGGAGAGAGAGAGAGAGAGAGAGAGAGAGAGAGAGAGAGAGAGAGAGAGAGAGAGAGAGAGAGAGAGAGAGAGAGAGAGAGAGAGAGAAACCCCCAATTAAAACTTTGAAATGCCAAAACACTTTCAAGTATAGTAACTTGAAATGATAAGTTATAATTTAATCATTAAACAGATAAACTATTTTAAATATTCCACAATAAGTTTATCTTCAAATATGGGTCGTCCTAATGTTTCCAGTCTCGTCCACAGAGGCGTGCTGCATGCCGACTTTCACCTCGCTTTGCATGGTGCTGGCCGTCATGTGATAGGCCGCTGTAATCTCTTCCGACAAAACGCGCATGTCGTTATGGCAAATGAAGACACAAATATTTCAATAGCCAAACTTGCCAGTCGCAGGTGACATACGATCTTGTACTCGTCGATCGATTCTGATATATATTTTACCAGCAACAGAAGGTGAAACACAACATAGCCCATAATAGATAGCAGATTCCAACGGAAAAGCTTTCTGATATCCCAACAACACAACTCAAAGACACAGCACAGTACAGACGGACATTGAAGACCGTGATGTCTAAAAACGAGACAGATCTTTTCTCAGGTCCAGAAGAGAACTTCAGACCCTTGTCCATGATGAATATTTTGTTTGTCATCACAGAGCTTCTACTGATGTGCTTGATCTGTTTCGGCAATGGACTTCTCTTCTGTGCCTTTTACAAGGCAGAAAGACTGAGAACAGTAACAAATGCCTTCCTTCTTCACTTAGCTGTTGCCGACTTTGCCGTTGGGGCTCTAATTATGCCAATGCACGTGGCTTTGTTTTTGCGTCCACGGATGCTGGAAAATTTATATGTGTGTCTGTTTCGCTACGTTACGTTTGACACATTTGTCAGTGCCTCGCTATTTTTTCTGGTCGTCCTTACATACGATCGCTTCTGCGCCATTCTTTGGCCATTGGAATACCAACAAAAGATGACCAAGACTCGCTGTATTATATTTTGTACACTATCATGGACCGCTGCCTTCATTAGTGGATTTCTTCCTTTAGCGTGGCACAATCCTTGGCCGGCTGCAGGAAAAAGGGAATGTGATTTCATGAAAAGAATGCCACTTGACTATATAAAATCGATGATATCTGTGTATTTCATTATTGCTGCAATTGTCATGTTCTTGTATGTTCGAATTTTCTCGGTGGCTCTTCAACAGCAAAAACAAATTAGAGAGCAAACGGCCATAGACCACTTCAGACAAAACCGTCCGTCGAAACGTCACTTTCGTCTAGCAAAGACTGGAGCCATCATTTTAGGTTTATTTTATATCTGTTGGACGCCATTCTTTATCATTGTAACTGTTCAGTGTTTCCCTAAAATGCAAGAAAACAAAACAGTAAGTATTTTACGAACAGGGGCATCTCTTCTGGCTGTAATGAATTCTGTCATGAACCCATTCGTTTATGCATATAGAATGCAGTCGTTTAGAGTTGAGTTCAAGAAACTTTTGAGACTTAAAATGAGTCACGAAGACCGACAACATAGTACTGACGGTACAACATGAATGTCCTCTCAATACAACGACATGTTCTATTTGCTTATGCTTCAACATTGAGCATGCCAAAAATACCTCTTTGGACATTCACATTTTTTCAGGTACATTCTTATTGAACACTGTTATAGTTGGAATTTTACTCTCGAAAAACAATCCGTGTTGCCACATGATTTCTCTAATTGTTTCTTTGAGTTGAGCCATTACAAAACGATTTTCCTTTCTGCACAGTCTGTTAAGACAATATATTAATTATAAGTTGTCATAAATAATATGGATCTCTTCATATCCGAAACGTGCTTTTTTCATATTTGCTGTGTCGCCTTAGCACAGCAATTTTATAACCACTTTCATGTTCACACATTTTGTTGTTTTTTTTACGGCAAATAACCGTTAAACTTGAATTTCCAATTGGATTTACCCCACTTACTATATATATATATGTGTGTGTGTGTGTGTGTGTGTATAAAATTCATATTCAGTACACCTGTTCATTGATACGTCAAATGTTCTATCTGTTTTCAGTGGTGCCAAATGTTACATGCATTATGCTACACTTCTCAGCACTATTGCACAGTTTTAAGTAATGCATTGTTGTGTGCAATTGATCTATTGCCACCATGTTATCTGTAAACTACTGCATCGTAAAACCAGCAATCGCATTAGCATCATGTGCTTCAAGCGGAATGACCTAACAGGAAAAGTATAGTCAAATTGACTGACTTAGGCGATTCAGGGGCCCTCTATTCCCTCTGAATACCAAGTGTCTCGGTGATTTAATACATCTCTTCTGCATTTTCAATCTTCAGAAGAGCTCAAATCAAAATTGCGATTTCTCTGTGACAAAAATAATTATTTTTAGCTGGACAGTGTGTCATAAATAATTTAAACAAAAAGTAATTTGCTGTCCTATCCTGAATATATTATGTGTACCGTAAATACAATTTCTATCGATCAATAAAATATTGCTTTCATGCTTTTCAGTGCGACTACTTTGAACGATTCTAATTCGCTTTTAAGCTGGATAGTCTTCGCAGTTTAAAAGGTGTAGAATGAAAACACGGACATAGCGAGTATTTAATATTGTGAAAAGAACATTTATATAACATAGATTTTACACAAAAGGATCGGCCAACTTCAAAATGCTTGTATATCGTAGCCTATTAGACAGATTGTTATTGTCATTGTTATTTACAGATTCATCTGAATATCAGGAGTTGTTTTAAATATCTGGATATGCATGATTTGTGTATCGTGATAAATTCAAACTAAAAGAGTAATATACGTTTGTTCATCAGTTCGTGTTGCCACCGTCAAAAACACAGACCGAATCTGGGCAGAATCAACCTGGGCTTTATCCGAGGGAACACTCCTTGTCAGCGAAGAAAAACAAATATAAGCTTGACTTCGTCATTTACAGAAAAAACTTCCTTGCATTATTATTGGCAGAGAAGGGAAACTTTTGTATAAAAGCTCATTGTGACAATTGCACGAAAACGTTTTTTGTTTTGTTTTGTTTTTGTTTTTGTTTTTTGTTTGTTTGTTCCAAACATTTAACATTAGGCAGTATGAAGATTTCTTGCGAAGTTAAGGAAAGGTTTTGCGAGGCATGCCGCCCAGGCAACACAGTATATGGTGTCATTGGTTCCTAATAATTATCTTACTGTTGGTTGGTGGAAGCATCTAACGACAAAAAGACGTTATTGTCACAAATTTAAAGAAGACTAATCGGATTTTCTTTTTGTTCATTCTATATGTCGGATACAAAAATCATTATTACAAACGCATTGCTATATGCTACAATATGAGTTCAAATGAAATTGACAGTCAGCTACATTGTGTAAACATGTTCTTTTTCAGTCTCTAAATACCACGGTCTCGGCTATCACTGAATCACACTATACTAAGAGCAAGCTTTTAGCTTTTAGCAGCTTGAAGAAAAGGCAAATACATTTCAAACGATTATCAGAAATATCACATACAATTGACTTTTGCTGTGAGCCTGTACGTGACATTTTATAAAACACTGAAGTTTGCTCTCACAGTCAAAGAATATGAGTGTTTTTTATGCACGTGAAAAGCAGACCTGCTATCTCCCTTGGTCTGTCACATGTAAATGAACAGCTAATGGTAACAGAGTATGATTATGGGTCATTAAACAGGACATGATTATTTAAATATTCTTCAAATGTGCTGTATACTGTAAACGTCCATTGAAAGCCTTTCAGCATGGTGATATATTACCATTTTGCAACTATATATATATATATATATATATATGATATCTAGCAATGCAGAAATACTAAGACGTGGTTTCGAAATATATTTATAATTGCCTGTATATTGCGTTATTATTCGTTGATATTGATTTGTGGCTTAATGTGCATCAGAGATTAATGTTACTTATTCTGTGACATAACTGAAAACACAATTCTGGCATAACTCATAAAAATATACTTGATATCACTAGATTTTTTTGGTGAGAACACTAAGTATTTTACTGGTTCTTTTACAGTAATTGTGAAACTGAAAAAAGAACCATAAAGGGACCGTCAGCAAACAATAATTGAGCTGGGTAATTCATGTTCAGAGCAAATTTTAGGCTGCACCTATCTGTGGGAGATCGACCGATATGCTTATTCTCTGTACTGAAAGGCCAAGGTCAGTTGGCATCTTCTGCTGCAGCATATGAGAGTAACGGAACGATGAAAATTGTTTATGAAAACAAAATCTCATGACACAGGTTTTGATGACATTCATCAACATACATTCACACACCGTCAAGCTTTGACGAAGGCACTGGCATTTGTGTGTGTGTGTGTGTGTGTCAAGACAATGATACTACTGCTGACAGCTCTGATAACAATGACAAGCTGGAGCATGTGTACACTTTAATTCCAACCATATTTGTCAAATTGACGAAAATGCATTTTGATTTTGTAAAGTGTGTTTCCAATACATGCAATTACCCCAGAGATTTTGAAGCACGCAATGAAAATTATTTGCATTTCCTCATTCCTTATGTTCATATCAAAAGGTAGTGACCTGAACACGGCTTTTATAACTTTCCGGATACTAATCATCGAAAGCCCCTTTTTATTGTCTTATCACACATCAACACTTTCCTGATGTACGCTTACAAAATTCCTTAAACCTAGTAAGAGACAAGATGCCAAATTAGGAATGGACGCACCTTTGTACATAATTAGCATAGTGCCTTCCATTTTAGCCATCGATACTCCTTTCCCGATATATAGTATATAGGCTGCCTTTTTGAGCATTTTAGATTGACGAACCTTTATACATATACAATAGATTGCCTTACATTTATATGCCTGTGTAAATTAGCACCTATATCACAAAGTGAAATTGTCTAAAATTTGTATATATGTATGTAGATGCAACGATGCCTGAAATTTGAGTTTATGTTGTTCAAGGCAGTAATGTTGACCATCCAGAACATTTCGCTTAGACTGAATGACCTTGACAGTGTGAGAATTATTTCAGTATATTTCAAAAAATTGAATAGGTCAAGGGACACTTCAGCAACATTGACTTGCTACATTCATATAAATTTCCCCATGATGGCCAAAGTGTCAACCGCTACTCTGATCTAGAGGCTCATTCAACTTTAAACCGGTGCAGCATGGAATTCACCAAAGTGAGCTTTGTCACTTTACGGTGTCAAAGTCAACAGATTTGAATTATATAAATGTCCGCTTGTTGAGGGACGTAAATATAAACTCGTATATGCCTACTATATTTCAATCAGTTAAAACGTTAAGTGATCCATTTAACACCCATCTGAAATGATTTTTTGCACAAAATAACATTCCATATCAAACCTTAACTTGTCATCTTTATGTCTTTAACGTCTTGTTCATACCTCATTATGCACAAACTTTCAGCATGAATGAGTGCAACACACCTGATAATATATTGCAATGGGTGTCCAAATCATACTTAGCTGAATGTTTCCTCGCAGAAAATTTGTATTTGTAATGGTATTTTAAGGACATGTACGGCAGCAAAATAATACAATGGGAAGTGTACCTAGGCGGAGCGATTATCTCATCTTAGAAGCATTGTAAATTAATTGGCAGGCGCTGATTTGCAATCGGTAATATTAACAGGGACTGCACTGTGATTTGAAAAGTTATCCTTGATGAGTAATGTAAGGTGCATGTACATGAGAAGCTTTCGCCTCGTAGCCTCTGAAACTAAAGGTAAAAATAAGTTGCATGAATGAACATGTAGATTTTTCAGTAGTAGTAGGATAGGGATCGTTCTGGCTCACCTACCGCATTGCAGATAAAGGCCAAGTCAAGGTCAGGCCAAGGTCAGTTCAAGATCACCTAAACCTGGGAATAAATTCGGCGAATGTCAACTCGTAACCTTGTCGGGTCAACTGATCTGATCTCCAATAAAACTTTTACGTCAAAGGTAATTACGTCAGTCCAATGAATTAAAACGAGATCATTGTCAATTTATTAGCTTAGGCATCTATTAATAAGATCGGAGGCTAAGCCAATGTGATGAACAAATCTCTCGTTAGTATCTCTAAACCATATGTCATAGATATCACTACAAGTAAATGTAATTCGAGGTTAGTGTGATGGTATTACCTATAATATAATGACGATCGGAGGTTGTGTGCTATAATACTGTTACAAACCAATATTATTCCTACCAGCTGGATGGGGACCACAAGCTTCGTGGCTATTACCTACTCAGCTTCATTCCTTATTTATAAAATATTGGATGTGGTCCATCGTTTTTTTCCCGAGTTACTCATCACATCCCGACGAGGTCATGTGACTACGGATTCAAAAGATATGCATTGGGCATTAGATGTTCAAAGCAAAGTTTGAAATGTAATCATGTATGCATTGTTTAAAGTAGATACATTACTTGTACAATGTACGGGTATAGGCTCCGAATCATGTTCTAAGTAGTTACCAGCTGAAGACCCTTTAATTCATTTGGGCTGATACATTTAGCCAGAGAGTTTGTGGCACTTGCCAAGAACTTGATAATGGATTTCATTTTGTTATGACAGGCACCAAATTTCAAAATCCAAGAAAAAATTTGCTTAAGAGTATACGCGAAATATTTTGTAATTCGGATGCTTATGATGATCAGAGCATGTTTAAATTTATTATGGTACAGCATGAAACAGAACTCGTATACCTATTTGAAAATTTCATGGACAAAGCCATTGCCCTGAGAGAGAAACCACTGTAATCATGTAACACCGTGCCAATTTGATGATTGCATTCTCTTTTCAATTCAGGTGATTAGTGATTTATGTAAATCTTTTGTATTTATTGCACTTTGCTGTGCTGTACGTGTCTGTACTGTTTTTGTTACATTTTTTTTCTTTCATACTCTACATGTGCACATGTTGTATATTTGACATATTAATGTATTTCATGTAACAGCGCAGTCAATAAATGTTCAATCATCCTATGTCAACATTCTACAGAAGAACGAGCGCAATATCGACAATAGTGCTTCCATATGTATATGGGTTAGACAGTGACAGGTTAGCTAATGGAGAGTAAAGAGTTCTTTCTGCAAAATGGGGCAATGACTACTAGGAAGTGGACGGACAAGAAGACACAAATACAAAACCTGCGGTCACAAATTAGTGGATATGTGCAAGTAGTCTGGCCTCCGCATCCTGAATTTTAGATGTGTAGCGTATAGCAGAGGCCATTGTACATGTTAAGGTTACACAGGTGCACCTAATTTAATAGATAATGTACTCGCTGAAAATTGTCTCGTGAAACTTATGAACTATTTATATGTACATGAACTAACTGTTTATTCTATTCTATTCACTGCCTTATTTCAACATATATTGTCTCTTGCAAATTTACTTCAGTTGTTGCGGACGTGCCCACTAGACATAGTATAAAATACAACTGGAAACATGAAGATGATTTTCATTATAGAAATGCCCTCTTGACAAATGAAGTCCAATATAGACTTAGGTTGACATGAGATAAAATGATTTTTGTGAACCTTGTTACTTCTGATATGATACCCGATGTGAGCAAGGCTTTGTTTAGAGCAGCCAAAAGTGCTAATGTTACAATAAATGCCAAGGGGGGGGGGGGGGGGGGGGGGGAGGGTTGGGGGTTGGAAACTAAAAGCCACGAAACACTAAGAAAACGTCATGGTATGGCACTGACTGTAATGAATTAAGACGCAATATCAAAAACATTTCTATTTCCCTGCATTTCTAGTCCTTTAATAACAGCTTATTGGAAAAATTTAGATGCAAACGTAAACAGCACAAAAAACTTCTAATCTACAAAAAATGCTTGTTCCAAGCTAACTTGCAAAAGAACTTGGAAAATCTAGAAAAAGGAAATCCCCCATTTTTTTTTGGGGGGGGGGATTTATGATGAATTTTCCAACATGACAAAACAAACCAGCACCAGTCCCATTGATGTTTCAGGCTGGACCTATCACTTCAGAAACTTGCTGAATACCTCCCAAGTATTCGACAATAAAGAAATTGATTCTCATATCATACAAAATACCGACAAAATTTTCAACGAGCTGAACTCCAGCATTTCCCAGGAAGAAGGGGGAACTGCAGTTGGAGGGCTCAAAAGGGGTAAATCTCCAGTTATTAACACCAATGTGAATGTAATGCTCAAAAGTGGTAAACAGGTTTTAGCACCCATACTTAGCACTGGATTTGATAAAATACTAACACAAGGAATATTTCCAAACAGTTGGCGTGAGATATACCTAAGCCAGTGCATTAGAAAGAATATCACCTTAATCCACAAAATTGCAAGAGGATAGGCCTGCAAAAATCATTTCAGGAAACTTTTCTGCACAATGCTCCTCCCAAGACTCTATTTTTTTCTTCGAAAATAACACCGTTCTTCCATAACACCAAATCCTTAATCTGCTAAGGTCTCCAAAACCACTTCTCAAATTAGAAGATTTTTGCAACACCTTGAAGATCACTGTAAACATATCCAAACCTGAAATAGTACAATCTGGCCTATTACTCAATACGAGACCATTCTCCCATAAACAAACCATACTAGAGATCACCAACAAGTATTGCTACCTAGGACCTAGGAATTGATCTTATTGCCACTGGAATTTTCACTTCAGCTATAGGAAACCTAAAGATTCAAGTAAACAAGGCCATTTTCAAGCTACGTCAGTACTCTTTTAGCAATCACGTAAAATGATCAATGTCAGAAACTTTTACACTAATTAAACCCATATTATCATATACAAGTGAGGTTGGGAGTCTATTTCTACTCAAGAATCTCAAGATGCAAAATTTCTACAATCTGTGTGACAAGCCTAGTTCTGAAAATGTCCATATCAAATTGTGTAAATACATTTTGGAGTGCACCATAAATCAACAAATGCTGCAGTCAGAGGTGAGCAGGGTAGCTACTACTCCTCTACTGATTAAAATGGTATGTAATTCGGTTAGTATCACCTGCACAATGGCCGTGGAGATTCATCGGTACATAAATCTCTATGAGAGACGTATATATAGAAGCTTGGTGCAATTGAAGCCAGTTGCTGGGTAAAACACCTCGCAGAAATTTTGTGTGCATTTGATTTGAAAGAAATTTGGCAAGCTTACGTTTATCCTAAATGTAGATTGGTTTCGAAACCCGTGTTATGGTACAGCATGCGTTTTCTCGAGTTTCTGTGTTGTGGGTGTTGTGGTAGATTGTACTTTTTGACTTTCTTACTAGAATCTTGCTTAAAAAAGTAAAACAAATTGCCACGTTTTGGCGACACTTGTCGCGGACGCAGCCCACTCACAATAAGCCACGTGCAGACAGACGTCCATCGTGTAACTCAAGGTATTGACTTGGGCTCCTGGTTTGCTGCTGCTAGGTTAAGCCTTATTTAATCTTTTGGGCATCTACCAGTTGTAAGAAATATAGAAGTGTTTTTATATTAGTCGTTCGAATCAATCCCAATGAGGCTAACATTCGACGTCCGGAATGTGTGATCGTCGGGAACATATTTCATATGCACTGCGCCAACTGAACAAGCCGTGTCAAATGCATATACACGCCAAAAACTAACCCGTATCAGGGAGGTGTATGAGCGATACCTTTCATACACCTCCCTGCCCGTATCATCCGGGACTTTGCCCTTGTTTTCTTCAATTATCACAATGAAATATAATATATAACTGTAATACTAATCCCTTAATATTGTTATTTATGTCAATTATGAAGATATCTAATTTTTATTATGATAACCACACCTATATCCATACCAATCCGGGCCAAGCGGGGCCATGTAATATACAAATATGTCCTGCTAAAATTAAAAGTCTCAGAAGTGACCACAAACTGGACAAACCAACCCTTTTAGCTCAGACAGAACATTTCGATACATGTTATTTTTCCTGAAACTTAGCTGCACAAAATATTATCCTGATGAATAAGCCCACTGGGATTTGCATCAGAAAAACAAAAATGTGTCAATATTAATTATCGTTGTTTGTCTTGCTCTCTGATGGCGGACGCTGGACTGTAGGCGTCAGTCACTTAACTGGGAAGCAGTATTTACAAAGTTTGTGATTGCCCGGGTTGACAAATTTGTGGATTACCGTATCCCGTTGTCATGATGTGAACACACTTGTCACTGTCGTCCAGCCTTTGGAAACAAATATTGATAGAGCTTAAGTCATCATAGAGATCTTTCCCTCAAAGATGTAAGTGCCCTGCAACCTAGAACAAAATGTTTCGGTTTTTTCTACTTTATCCTGGAACACATCAAGCAAAATTTCTAATCAGCTGGCGGTTTTGGCCGTGCGTACCTTCTAGTTTCAATTGCAAGGGAATGAGAACTGATTTTTAATTTTGTAAAATTGTGACGGAATTTAATGTTTATATGTTTCAAAAAATAAAGGCGAGTGATGTTCTCATGATCCTGGCGTCTGTCAAAACCAGTTCCGCAAATGGGCCTGATATGATTAGAAGTTATCTTTTGAAAAATACAAAAGCAGCAATTTGAGCCCCTTACAAAGACATTTAATTTCTCCTTTCGGACCTCTACTTTTCCCGGTAGTTGGAAGAGGTCAAACGCTCGTGCCATATTTAAAACGTCTGACAGGCAATCCAAATTGAATTATCGGCCTATATGTTATGTAACGTGTCAAAAACATCTTGAGCGCTTGGTATTCAATCATTTTTATGAATATTATCAATATTTTGCAGTGAACGAATTGTTGACCAAACGTTAGTATATCTGGGCTCACTTAAATGATTCAAGCATTAACTAGTCGCTAAGTATTGACCATAAAATGTACAATGGTCATGAAGTGAAAAATAAAGAAAAAATAATCTTTCTTGACATTTCGAAAGCGTTCAATAAAGTCTGACATGAGGGATCCCTGTTGAAATGACGACAGCTAGGTTGTGCATCTTCTGTGGTCTGCTGGGTAGAAATCCAACAGACATCAGTGCGTTGTTCTACAAGGCTAGTCCTCATGTTGGCTGTGGAAGCAAGAGTACCCCAAAGATCAATATTAGGTCCCCTCTTATTCTTAGGTTTCTTTACTTACTTAGCGAACAATATTTCCCATGACATCAGAATTTTTGCTGATGACACTTGTGTCCGCGAAAAGGTTCATAAGGCTAGCTACCTAAGGTGAACTTCAATCACTATTTTAACCTCATTCATAAATGGGCGTAATTCATTTCAGGCAAACAAGTCCTTATCGGTCATATTTTCGGCAAAATGCAACAAAAATAATTATCTACGACTATTGCTAGGAGAGGAAACAGTCACTGACGATTCTTCTCACGTTCATTTTGGGTATTACCTAATGTTCACATTTTGGCGGGAAAACTCGTGTCGAAGGCGTCATAAGTAGACGTCATGCTTCTAAACGTTTAACTTTACTCAAAAGGTAAAATTTTTTAATGAAATATTCAAACGATCAAGAAATAACCTTACTTAACTTTAAATCTGTATGGTGTGTTCGTTCTTGATTTTGGATGCACCATTTTTGATAATTGTGGCATTGGCATGTCAAAAGCCCTCAAAGTGATTTAATTTGAGGCAGTCAGAATATACACTGGCGCTCCCCCACCGTACGTCCCGGACAAACTTCTATGCCAACTGGGATGGCCTAAATTGAGTACCAGACGTCAAACTTTAGATTTGTTACACTCCACCAAATGTTCCAGGATTATGCCCTTCTTGTTTCTGTGCATCGTTCGAGCTGCCTGAAGAATCCTATTCATTCAAAAGGGTTCAAACTTAAGGAAAGATAGATGTGGAACAAACTGAAAAAAAACTTTTTCCTCCGTTTTACAATTCGCTTGTGCAATAACGTACCTCCAGACATAAGTGACACTTCGCGCATTTCCAAGCTTAAGTTGTATTTGAAACAAACCCTACGAGCAACCGATAAAATAGCACTGTACCGTTCTTACGGTAATCGCTTCGATGACATAAGTCAGACTCAGTTGCTGCCTGGCTATACCCCTCTAAATCAACAGTTATTGCAGATAAACGCAGTTTCATCCCCATCTATGCAAAAGCAATGATATCTAAAAGGGAACAATCCACCTCTCACTTTCTCTTATACTAGGCCCTGTTTCATAAACATAGACTTATTTTGGTTTCAGGCATCAGAGATTGAATAGCACGCGGACCCCAGCATTTACGTATATTCTGTATGTCCTGTGGGCATTTTATATACAATGAGATGTTTCTTTTTGTTTGGAGAACCACTCGATTAGCACATCATATGTACTATTTTGTGATCAAGCTAAAATAATATTTCCAAACTAAACAAAATACATGTCCTTCCAAATAATAATAATAATAATAATAATAATAATAATAATAATAATAATAATAATAATAATAATAATAATAATAATAATAGAAATAATAATAACAATAAACTTGGTGACATTGTGTGTCAATGCGGAAGTTACCCTTTGAAGGAAGTACCATAGCGCAACAAGTTGTTTTACATCCCGAACAAACCTATACCTGCCAACCAAAGCTTTAATTGATTTACATGTAAATAAATATATTTTCCATACAGTCTTGACGTCATTTTTCTTTCCACTCTACGTATATTCCATAACAGGTACATTTATTTATTTATTTATTTATTTATTTATTTATTTATTTATTTATTTTGCAACCCCACTCAAAAAAATAACAACTCGCTGTCTGTTTTTGTAAGGTTTTTATGCAAACAGTAGGAAATGTTGCATATGTTCATACTCCCATATGGGCTTATGTTGGCAATAATTTTATTGCTCATTCCCTTATAATCACTCCTCCATTCTGTTCTTGCTTTCCATATGGAATACTCTCTCTCTCCCTCTCTCCCCCCTCTCCCCCCCTCTCTCTCTCTCTCTCTCTCTCTCTCTCTCTCTTTCTGTGCACACATACCATTATATTTCTTTCTCTCGCTTGTGGTACATCTTTACGAAATTGGATATTTCCTGCACACTATCGCAACGCCATACAGACATACCAGACTGGGAAGGCAGAGTGCTTGACTGGCATTCTGGCCTGCCGTATCAAGGGAGAAAAGTTCCAAGCAGAATATGTATACGGTTTCATTGAAAAAAAAAAGAGAACCTTTACTTTGGAATACCATTCGAGACACGGATCTCCAGGCGCTTTGAGAACAAAATATTTTTACGCCAAAATAAGGCGCCAATTATCTTGCGGCAAACCTTCACAGTATTTGCCTTTTTGAGGGGTGGGGATGGGGGCTTTCTATGTGCAGAGTCTATAATCAGCGATGTATACTCTTCTCCAATTTTTTTCACACACATCTACATAAATGAATGACGCGCATGTCAGGAGTCTTCTTTCAAAAGATCTCAAGACCATAAGCACGATGTGCAAAGGCATGTTCCCTCGTGTGCTTACGTTGCAAGCAGATACAGTGTACAAAATAGGTTTTAAGTACACTTCATTCTGTTTGACAGCAGTAATCCATAAGTTAGATATGGCTTAAATGCTCAGCCCATTAGTCTTACTAGATACGTGATTCTGTTCGAAATATTTTTTATTGGAGAAGGAGGTGAGGCTAATTGTAAATTGATATCGTTAGTACATTCACATAAAACATACCGGTGGCATTGAAAATGTTGCTTAACTCAAATAGTGCATGGTCGTTTGCTTGGTTACATACAAAATTGATAATCCTACTTTTTTACATTCCCCCTGTTAATAACGCGTTAGGAATGGTATTCCTTACTCATGTTTGATTACAGGTCTGACTCAAGTGCTTCGGACGCTACCTAGGAAGAAGATAACATCTTTGTTCTATTTCTGTGTGTTTATTTGTGCTCATTAATCTAAGGAAGAAAGTAGTTTTCCCTTTTGGGAGCCACGTGGTTACATCGGAACATTTACTGCTCAAATGAAATAAATGTTTCAGTTCACTGTTCTGCCTCATTAGTTTCACTGTTTGCCAGTGATGTGACTTTGCGAAATCAAATATTGCACACGCATTTTTGTACGTATCAAAGGGCTGTCACCAGCATGGTTAAAATGTTTCAGAGAGAGAGAGAAAGAGAAAGAGAAAGAGAGAGAGAGAGAGAGAGAGAGAGAGAGAGAGAGAGAGAGAGAGAGAGAGAGAGAGAGAGAGAGAGAGAGAGAGAGAGAGAGAGAGAGAGAGACCGTGTATCTAAAGCAACTAATCATGCACTGGCAAGTATATCTGCACATATTACGAAACTTTTAATTGCACTGAATTTAAAGTGCATACCTTGAAATGTTGGTGATGTATGTGCCAATTGCTTTACCGATCTGGTTACCTCTGAAAACGACATTGAAAATACTGTTTCCATTGCAGCATATTTATTCCACATATGTGTAAAACAAAGGATCTTGCTGAATGAATTGCTTAAGCTATTGACACTTTTTTGATCATCTACTGTAAATATTCAATGTTTAAATGTACAATTTTATTCGATAAAGATATTATCCGGCTGTTCAGCTGAAAAAAAAGATGCTCTTTACCTTCCTAAGGTATTGCTTGAACATTGTTAGCTGACTTCTTTCAGTCGCGATTTTGTTATGTTGATTCATTTTTTACCCACCTGCTATTTCTCATGAAAGATTAATTTGAAGAAAATTTACTCACATAAACCGGTAGGGCCCTGAAAAAAAAAAAAAAACGGTATGCAATAATTATAGCCCCCCCCATATTGATAATATATACGTAAGACTTTTATGCCAATAAAAGAAACTCTACCAGCATGTAGTGATGACATTTTGTCAGAGATTTCAATATAGGTCTTTTATAGCAAAATATAAAACTTACGTATGCAGAATATAGAGACATTTTGTCGGCACTAGGTTCTTACCTAAAATTACTTTGCCAAAAAATGGTACCAACGAGAATTTGCGCTTTAATTAACTATATTACCAGCAACATATCCTATGTATGTCTGGTATCATCCTCTCCAGCATACCAGACAACCTTCCCTTTTTCACTTGTATGAAAACTGAATGAGCTAAAAGAGATATACCTAAACATATAAACTTAAAAAGATTCCAACTATCATAAACGTTTCTATGAAGTCTTTCGTAAGTCAAATATAATCAATATCTTTAATCAGGATTTGTAAAATGATCCCTGTCACTACAAAACATTAGACAATATGATACGAAAAGCTGAAGGAACACATCTGTTCTGTCCAGTTTGTCAAACTTGCCAAATAGGAAAACAATCATCTCCCGGGTAACAACGGTAACTCCACCATGTCACCTTCAAAGTCAATCTTATAATTGAGAGCAACAAATTTATAACAAAGCAAAGATATACCAGCACCATTAGTCGAGAAGTGCAACTGGTTTCGACTCTAGGTAGGTCTCCTTAGGCAGTGGAATTTTAATGCCTGCAAACGCATTCATATATACACGAACATAGCACGGGTTACTACGTGCTATTGTGTGGCATGAAAAAGTGACTTGATACGATGGAGTACCTTAACGCCACAAGTGGGTATTTGTTACTTACAAAAGACTCACACCCTATCCAAATTGATGCAGTGAGTGTACATGTGTGTCTTGCACATGTTGATACGTAAGTGTTCTCGTCTGCTAATATGGGAGACATGATGTATAAATATTGATATTCTTTTACTGAAATCCAGTGATCATCCAGTTATATGAAGGCGTTTTTAAAATGTTGGGAGGAAAAAAGTGCAGGGGTTTCCTTCTGTAGTTTCGTGTGCGGCTTTTAAACAGAGATAACTGTGTGTATCGCTTTGGGGCATTGGAAACAGATGGGGTAACAAGCACAAAACTGGTGTAAAATTTAGCACATTATGACGTGGGCATGCCTATTTTCCTGTCACGTTAAGGCCGAAGGGCTCCATGGTGCAGAGTTGTGAATCCAGAAATGTTCTCTTCTGAGTCTAAAGGTTTCTGTCATTTTTCCGCTGGGGAGGGGGGGGGGGGTGTGTTCAAGAATTTGTATGTTCAAATTTAATTCTTCATGATCATCCCTGGCAAACTGTCTGCTAAGTGGTTGTTGAAGATCTTTTTGTTTGCTGTAATTAAAATGTTCCCTGAGCCTATCCATGAAGGCTCCGGAGGTTTGACCTACCCACTGTTTGTTGCAGGTGTGGCATGTTAAGAGGTAGATAAGATTGTTATGTTTTCATGAACTTCCTTGTGGTGTTCTGTATGCGTGCCCTGTGTGTATACTTTTCACATAACCAGCTGTTTGGATCTTACGGCAACACCTGCAAATGTTCGTGTTGCAGGGGATTTGATCAGTTGATCTGTTCTTTTGTGTTGTGTAGTGCTGGGAGATATTTAGTTCTTGATTTTATCAAGATATCCATGAGGTTTTCATCCCTTCTGTACCCTACAACCAGCTTTTTGTTCCCCAGGGTATTTCGCAAATCTCGAGGCTTGTACTGTGCCCCTCTTGTCCAGGACAATTATCTTGAGCTGGGGTATTGTAGGGCAATACTTTGTCATCCAGATTTGTTTTTTTGTTGATCGCGAGCATTATGCAAGCTGTTATGTTGTAGATTGTTTGTCTGTCAAGGATTTTGACTTTATCATAGGTATAATTTAATAGCTTGGGTGGGTGGCCCCTAACATAGTAATTGAGGATTTGATTGACAAAGTCCTTGTAGTCTTGTGGGTGGTTGCATATTCGTTTCACCCTTAGTAGTTGACCATAGGGGCCTGCTGTTTTGCAGTGTTTGGGGTGTGCAGACCTATAGAGTAAGTACGTGTGTGTGTCAGTGGGTTTCGTACAAAATAATGTATATAATTTGTTGTCATCAAGCATCACCATGGTGTCCAGATAGAGGACTTGGATAGAAGAATGTTCTCCTGTGAATTTGATTGTGGTGTGTCAGGTAATTAGATGTGCAATGAATTCATGGAAAAGTTTCCCCATGGGTCCATATGCAAAATCTATCACCAATAAAACGCCACCAAATCTAGGGTTTTAGTGTGAATGTTAATAGATTGTTGGCTTTCAGATTGGCCATGAAAATATTTGCATGTGACAGGGCTACTTTGGTGCCCATAGCTGTACCACTGATCAAAAGGAAGTGTTCACCACTGAATTCGAAAGTTGTTGCACTGTAGAACCAGCCTTAAGAGCTGTATTAATTCATAGGTGGTCCGTTTCTTCTGCGAGTCTCTGTTGTGTAACAGGGCTCGTGCTGCTTCCCTTAGCCCTTCCTCTTTGGGGATGTTTGTACACAAAGATGGGACATCCAAAGTAACTAGAATTCCTCCTTCAGGGAGAGAGGGAAGAAACTTTATTTTGTAAATGCAACCATTAGTATCGTTGATTTGGCTTGGTATGCCAGCTACTATCAGTGTGAAAAAAAGTTCTACTAGACCCCAAATCCTCTCTGTGAGGCAATTGTTGGCACTATAATTTGGTGGTGGAAGTATGCCCTTGTGTATTTTTGGACATATGTAGAAACATGGAACATTTGGTTTTTCAATGTGCGAGATCTGGGAAGTTTTCTTCGAATGCAATGGTTTTATAGGAGGTCCTTGAGGCATGCTTTTACTTTGCTGTCGTGTGTGGTATTGAGATTGTCATTTAGTAACCTGTAGTGATCCCTCTTGTGAAGTAATTTACATGTTTAACTCAGTGATGTAGTCTACTGTGTCCATGGTTACAATTGCAGAACCCTTACCTGCTTGATTAATAATTATGTGTATATTCTTTCGCAGTTCCTTTAGGCCCCGTGTGTCTTCATAAGTTAAGTTGTCAGAACCTGGAATTCTCTGTATATGTTGTGCTACTTGGTATTTGACTGTCCTACAGAATGCAGTGATATTGGGGTCACCTATCTGTAAATCACTGGGAGTGAAATTACTTGGATTTTTAAGCCCTTATTACCAAAAGGAGCAGTGTTGGACCTCTCATTTTCAAGTGAATTGTCCAAACCTGTAGACTAGCTTAAATTTTACTGTGTTATTGGACTAATGTTACTGTTATCTGGTGGATTCAGGAGGTCTTGGCAAAGAAAGCTTGTAATTTCTAAGATCTGGGGAAATCATCTGTATCTTTACCAATCTCTCCCATGTCATGTTCCCTGGGGGTTGGCAGGCCCTTGTTTAATACACTTTTCTGAGGGTCAGCAGAGAGAGAGTATGTAGATAAGTTTACTACCATTTTTTGGGGATGAGTGCACTGGTACCCCTGACCCCATTGTTTGAATAACCTGTATTCAAATCGGGTGGATTTACGTACTGACATTTGCATGGGTTGCGAGGGTTGTGAGATGAAAAGGCTCTACACACTTTTGGTTTGGTTGCCAAGGTAGTGTTTGCCTCACTGTGAAGCGGTGCTTGAGATGGGGGGGGGGGGGCGATAAAGGGGGGATGGTCTTTGGTAAGTCCAATGCTACTGGTGATATTTCCAACACTCATTCTAGAAGTTATAACACAGCTGGATCATGTCATTAGTGACTTATCATGAACATATGTACAGGGTGGAATTCCATGGAAATCCTCTGTTAATAAAAGCCTAGCCCTTGGCAGTTGCGACCACCTCCAGCTCTGACTGCCCTGCCTCTTCTCTTTTGGGCTTGTGGATAGGGCTGGTGACAGTAGCTGTGTTGGTATAATAGGCCCGGTGCCCTTGGCTGGGTTAGGCTGGATACTAGCTGGGCAATGATATGTGCTTGACTGTGTGTCAAAGGGAGGAGTGAGTGGCTTTTAGATAGCTGGTTGTGATATGGACGAGTTAATTGGCTCCTGCTGTGGCCATCCTTGCTGCACTTTGTGGGTGTGTTGCTCCAGCCTGGAGTCCAGGTTTGCTGGTTGTCCTATCATGTCTGCTGTGCACTGTTTTGATGCTCCACCCCAGTGGGTTGCACCTAGGAATGTGTTGGGGAATGTGTTCCCTCTGTGACCCATTCAATCAAAAGAAAAGAAAACAAAAACAACAATCTGTGTCCACTTCCTGTGACTCATGTTTTTCCTTGACCAGTTCCTCTACTTTCTTGTTTTGTTTCGCGAGCGAGGGTATCTTGTCCCTGTCAACAAGTTGTCCCAAAAACTGTAGTGCAGCAGGGTAGCTGGCCATGTTTTTTTTTTTTTTAGGTAACAGCAGCGTAAATTGTGCGTTTCCTGTTTGTCTTGGGTCTCTACTTCCGTGGCCAATTGAGTCTGTGTGCTTTTGAGCAATCTCGGTTGATTTTGTTTGGACCCAAAGGCTGTCTGTTTCCAGTTGTTGATAGCCTCCCTTGATGGTTCTACCCCTTTTGGGAATTTGGGGAAATATTGAATTCCCCCCAGTGTTACTTTGCAATCTATACACTTTTAATAAAAGTCCCCCCTGGCTCGTAGTTTTTGCAAGCTTAACAAGGGATGCACAATTGGCATGAAAACTGCTTTGTGCCTGTAGAGGAATGAGCTTAGTGGTTCTACCCTGTTCTGTTATGGTTGGCAAAGCTTCCCATCTTGTGGGTAAGGGGGCTGTTATTTGCTGTAGACAATAATCTTGGTGGATTTTTGTGGTTGAGATGAGAGGTCTCCACCCAATCATTTGTGTTTTCACCAGGCATTTTGATGGAAAGACATGTTTGCTTCCGTTCTCAGTGTGGGAGCTGAATATCCCGGGTTTCCCTTTGACCTTGATCCCTGTGAGTGTTTCTCTGTATGTCTGCCACATTCATGACAGTAGTGGTTGTGGCATGAGTATCTTGAACAATTATGGTTGGAACCGTGGCTGGAGTTTACTCCCTGGTTGTTGCAAGGTCAGCCCATGAAGTACTGGACCCTTGTGGTGTGTTCAAGGGAGTCCTAGAATGGTCTACAGCCATGGTTAGGCTAGGTGCAGTAATCGTATCCACTGTGGAAGACAGTGATGACTGTTCCCCTGAGAAAGGGGACCCTCTCTGAAAGTGGCCAAGATCTGTGGTAATGCTGTCCACATCTTGGTTGGAAGCATCTTCAACTTCGTCCAATGCCTCGCCAGAGGGCATACCGAACATGACAAAGATACAGTTAAAGCAAAGCAAAGGTAAATCAGCACTGGTCTTTGAAAATTAAGACTGGTTTTGACCCTAGGTAGGTTGCCTCAGGCACTGAAATTTTAATGGTTGCTAACACCATTTATATATACACGAGAGCAGCACAGGTAGCTACGTGCTATTTTGTGGCGTGAAAAAGTGACGTGATATGGTGGAGTACCTAGACATCACAAGTGGGTATTTGTTGTTACTCACAATAGGGCTCAGACACTTATCCAAATTGATGTATTGTGCATACATGTGTGTCTTACACATAGTGATATGCCAGTGCTTTAGTCCCGTAATGTGGGAGAGATGATGTATAACTTTTATTGAAATCCAGTCATTGTCCAGTCATATAAATGTGTTTCTATAGTGTGGGAGGAAAATAAAGTGTAGAGGTTTCCTTTTGTAGTTTCGTGTACAACTGTTAAACAGAGATAGATGTGTGTATCATTTCGGGGCATTGGAAACAGATGCGGAAACAAGCATAGAACTGGTTAATTGTTTTAATTCAGAAGGTCTTACTAAATAAACATGCACGAAATAAAATACTGCCATCACTTATTTGAATAAAAAATAAAATAACGGCACAAAAACATTGGATTTATAAACTATGTATTAAATATCAGTAAAAATAACACACATTTTCTTTTACTTTTATTGTAGACAATTGCGAGATGACAAAGAAGTTATTTCATAATTATGTGTTTGATAAATATTCACGACAATCAGTCCCAACCTAGCTGCTAATATTGACTACACAAACAAATTTTCTAGGAATATGTATACAAATTCCGCAGAAATAAAAATATTCCCATTTACTGCAGTAAATGTATGTTGCATTATATAGATTCCGAAGCATTTAGGCCCAGAATGAATACTGGGCATAATGGTGTCATAAAATTCATCTACCTGCTACAAATTGTGGATCGATTGGATATGATAGGTAAGCAGCGTATATATTTGGTTGGTAGGAAAAATACTATCTGCAAATGTAGTAGAAACTAACAATATGATATTTCACTTTCCTTAGAAAACAATAAATTTTAATTTAGATTTCAAACTAAATGATATTTAAATTTCAAAGACGGAGGAGTTTGGCATTTTTAGCTTACAACTTCACGGATATCTTAACTGGAACTCATGTGGACAAAACTGAAAATAATCAGAGTAGTTGGTTTCAATGAAAAGAAAGAAAATATGAAACAATATAAGCTTATATTTGCGTAAATACAATGCTACTTGTGTACTACTATTTATGGTCAGATCTGATTATTCTCTACTTGCTTCGGGAAATTCATCTACTCGTTTTTCACATGATACCTGTCCCTACACCAGCACGACCAACAAAACAGAGCACAGCAGAGCAGAGTAGAACAGAACAATACAGAACAGAACAGAACTAAAACGCCTGCATTAGATATAACTTGTTAGATTCACAAAACAATCTTCCACCTTACATCACTAGCAAGTTACATTCTCATTCCCTTTCTAAATTTGCAAGATACGTCTAAACATTGTTCATTTTTATACTCTGGAGTATGGTGTAAATCAAACCACTTTATTTCCAATTTTTATGTCCATTTGGATGTTATCGCATAAATGTTACATTATCCGATGTGCTCTTATGATAACCATTTTATCTCTCTCAGATGCCTTCTATAATAGCACAAACTTATTCCTGCGGTGAGCGTCAGCCTGAAACGATAAACTGTATGATTTTACGTAATTACTGTATATTTTTATTTAGATGTTTTGTGGATTGTGTAGCCACTCCGTGCCGGATAAGGGTTTCTCATTTTATTTTTATTGATTATTTACTGATTTTCAATTATAGAAGACTACCAATGAAATACAGACAGGAAATGAGCAAGTGACTTAAAGTCTCTGAACCTGAGGGCTGTATGAAGAGCCCGGACGTCCTCGGCTGACCTTGACTCCTGTCCAATTTCAAAGCGATTGGCCAAGCGGTTTCGCAGAATAAATCTTCTTTAGACTGATAATTAAGTGATTCATAATAACACTGACAATTTGAAATTGTCAAATTGAGCGCAGATAGCTGGCCTTGAGACCTGTCTCATTACCAGGCCACCATATTCGGATTCCATACATACATGACCTGAATCTAATAACTTTCCTACACTGTACCGAGTCTTTATTACATACATGTACGATATGTGTCTGTTCAACTGTATCTGCCTGTATAAAAAAAAAACTTAATAACATTATATGCAGTGCAATAATACTCGTGTATTTTCGTTCTTCAAGCACAACATATCCTATGGCCCATTTCACCTGCTGTCTGACGTCATATGTTGCAGAGTTCACGCTAAGATCTCGCTGGTCAACGGTAAGGGGGATATCAGTCTCTGTATACACATCAATCTTAATAAGATCATGTCGTGAATCAATATTGTATCTATACGTTATTTATAAATATTTGGATCTTCCACGATGCAGTCGAGCTATAAATCTCTACATCGCTTTTGGGGGAAAAGTGCCAGGCAAGAGTCTATCATGGGTCCTTTTCCAGGCACAAGCCAGTCATTTCAGCACTTTATTGTAAACACAAATCTTAGGCAGATGGAACTGTAAAACTGAACCTTGCACACATATATAAATGAACTGTACGTAAATTATTCTTACTCCCTTAATTTATATTGAACCCTATGAAAATAAATTTTAAAAAACAAAGGAAAATAAGGGCTTGGATGTACGCTGGCACTACAATGGCATGGCATCGTTCCGCATAAAAAAAATCTATATATAGTAATTGCTTTTCCAAAGGAATTCACAAATATATGGATAACACTATTTCACATGGACGTACGTAGGCGTCATAGCACAGCAAATATAGACTGCTTGCGTGTTGCGCACTCTTCCATAAGCTGTGATGTTGGATCTGGTATATCTTCGTTTGTTTTAAATATGTGTGAGGCATACAAGTGTTGCATTTAAAAGCAAATACTTATGTGTAAGTTGTAGTTCTAAATCCTTCTTTGAACAAAACAATGACATAAATAGATTCCTTTATAATTTTTGTCAAAAATCATTTGCCACAGCCATCCCCAACTTGGTAGGGATGTACCTTAGGTGTGCGTGTGTCAGGTTTGTTTAACTGGTTTCCACGATCCCCCCCCCCCCCCTTTTTTTTTCTGTGTAAAAATCTTGAAAATCCCCAGGGCTTAATTTGTACAACAGGTGGTGCTGTAGTTTTCTACTTTTTGTGAATTTATGTGTGTTTTTGGTACTTTTTTACTTCTCTTCTTCCAAAACTTGCTGGATTTTTGTCAAAGATGACAGGAATGTACTTTAACTCATTGTGCGCCAATTCAGTTCACTAAGTGTTGCTGCTTTTTATTTCCTGATGTATAATGAAATATTCGAATTATGAGTTTACAGCCAGAGCAAACTATAGCAATTTAAGGATATTGGGACGGCACTGTAAATGCATGCTTTTGTCTTGTGTTCCTTATGCACCTGTGTAGTGCTAATTTAAATGTAATATTTTACAGTGAAAGCTAATTACCAGGACATCGGCAAAATGTGGGATTCAGCATCTATGTTTTAGGGGACCCACTGGAAATGTACAGTTCAGTAAAGAGTTAAGTTCACTCCGTCAACACACCTGTTCAACTTGCCTGTTAAGCTGAGCAGCAGTTCTTACTGTATGCATATATTGTGAAGCAATTGACCACGGTATCCTATGATTTATATGTAAAAGAAGTGTTCAACCTGCTTGCACACCGCTGCGAAATGGTAAATCTTGCTACTGATTTGTCGTCTCATTTATTGTTCAGGTTGCGCAGAACACTAATGTAGACGACCAAAACTGGCTAAAATGGAAAATGGCATGGTTCACTGCAAGACCATGGTTGAACACATTTCTTCATTCAGTGCAAGCACTTGTAAACGAGTAAATAACCTCATGCCACATTTTGTCAGCGTCACCTTTGTATATTTCAAATGACTTGGTTTAATAGTCAAAAACTGGACACTCAATTTATTTCCAATTAACATTCAAAGAAAACAAAATAAAACAAACAAAAAAAAACCAAAAACAAAAACAAAAACAAAACAAACAAACGAAAAAAAAAGAAAACACAATAAAAAACCCACAAAATTGTGTAAAAATAATAAAAAATAAGAAAAAAAGGTAAAGGATTGGCATCACTTAGGCTAAACCTGTCTACCTGAGAATCCATGCCTGCAACCTGGGATCTAGCCTATCAAAGGCCTTTCAACGAAAATCGTACATCTTGTACTACCAGTCATCATATAAGACTTAGCGTGACCGGCTTCCTTTCCATGTTGATATTGGTACAGACAGAATCAAGGTTTTGCACTGTGATATATATGTTTACCTTGAAAGCATTTTTATCTGCGATGGGAGCATAGCATCTCCTCCCTTAGGCTTACCTCTGCGTCTGGTCCTGACAATATTGGGAACATCTTACTTAAAAATACGGCTGAGTCTATTTGCAAACCACTGACTAAAATCTTTAAACTCTCTCTCAACCTGTCCTATTTTCCAGACTCTTGGAAGAAATCCAATATATGTCCTGTGTTTAAAAAGTCTAATATACAGATAAAAAGTAACTATAGTCCTATATCCTTACTGTTCAACGTGTCCAAAGTTTTCGAACGACTGGTCTTTAATGCTCTCTATGAATACTTCTTCGACAATAACCTTCTCACATCAAAACATTCCGGCTTTAAGGCTGACGATTCTACCATAAATCAACTTATGTATATTGTGCACAATTGTGACGTCATTCTTGTCATCAGGGTCCAGTACCCGGTGGCCATTACTGTATTGATTGCCGGTTGTTACAATAGTTCCCAGGCAGTTATGGTGTACTGCGCTGCCGTTGGTTGTACCAACGGTACAAACTTCGGTGGAAGTTTCTACAAGTTTCCAAGAAACAAAAAGCATGGACGGCAGCGATCAAAAGAGACGGATTTAATCCAGACCATCACACGCAACCAGTGTTGTGCAGTGACCATTTTGCTCAAGACGCGCTCGACAAGAACCCAGAGATAGCACGCAAACTTGGAATGCAAGTGCGGCTGAAGAAGGATGTAATTCCAACTCTTCATATTTAGAACACTCCGAAAAGACAGGGAGATATCACAGATTCAGAATGTCCGCCGACGAAGCGAAGGCGATCGAACGCACTGACCCAACGCCAGAACCTCGCGGTAAGTAGGCCTACAAGCGACACACAGTTTCGCTTGCCCATTTCTGTGTTCTCATTGCGTCCCGGCGGGTCACCTCCCTGGTCAGATCCATCGGTGATGGCCAATTGGCGCCTGTAATTCACAACGTCTCATGTGTATTCATCATCAAACGTTTGTAAATTTGGCTGTATTGCACTAAGTTATGGTAGTTGTATAAAATTAGATGTACAGTGAATTACCGGGTCAATTATTGTCGTCTGTTATGTCGATGGTCTCAGACTCAATCTGAACGTGCACGACTCATTCCACCTCCCTGGTCAGATCCATGCATTTCGCCTGTTTACCGTGCTGAGTTTCCCGCAACAGCATAAACACGAGACGACGTTCAGTGGCAATAGTAAGACCAACGTGTGGCCTACATCGATTATGCACAACACCAAATATATATATATATATATATATATATATATATATATATATATATATATATATATATATATATATATATATATATATATATATATATATATATATATATATATATATATATATATATATATATATATATATATATATATATATATATATATATAAATAACATAATTCTTTTACTGTCGATTAGAGTGAACAGTAAATATGTTTATTTGGCCATAGTTACATTTTGTGCTCGTGAGTTGTGGTTATTATTGAAGTGACAGTTTCATCATGTGTTCATACAGTACTGACTTTTTTATTTTTATGTTTAGCTAATTGCAGAACACGACCAGGCCATGGCAAGAACAGGTAACTGCAGGGACACAGCAAGCTGTATTTGAATTCAATGGGGTAGGCCTATCAGACAGAGCAACTGGTATTCAGGCCAGCCTTAAAAATATTCTTGTTTCCAGTAACACAAATTTTATGAAGTCAAAGAGTAGGGAGGAAATATTTTTTTACACTCCTGATAAAACACAGGAGGGAGGGAGGAGTTTTTTTTTTTTTTAGCCTGCTGACAAAAACCATGAGGGACACTCGGCATTATTTTTTTCTCGCAGTGTTCACATTCAACCTCCTGTGGGTAAAGATTTGGGTACATTTACAGTATCCATGTCTTTGGTATGGTGCGTTTTTGGAGCCCGCTCTAGCGCTGCATGAAAGTTGAACATAAGAGACATCACAATTGTCAAACTCGCCGTCTTCAAGACCGTCACTGCCATCACCGGGCCAAAACTGTTGGAGTATCTGTTTGAATGTAGAAGCTCTATTCACTCTAATTAGCTTGTTTCTCAGTTTACATTTGGTAGTTCTGCTGTTTTCTATGACCGTCATCACGGTCATGGAGAAAACAGTTGTTGCGGGCGTTGCGTCTTCTTGCATTGCCGCCATTTTCCCACGTTTTCTGGGACGCTAAATATTTCAAGTTCGCATTTTCATCAATAGATGGCGCGGACAACCGCATCAATTTTTTTTTTTTTTTTGGCTTGCATGGAAATTACAACCGCACTTTTTGGTACCGTTTTCAGCCCATACGGCCACGTTACCGGTAACAAGAATATTTTTAAGGCTGGCCTCAATTGCAAGGGACAGAGCAAGTTATACATTGTTCCAATGCGACAGGCCCACATCTATCTGCTCCTATCCATGTCGACACACCAAAGGTTATTATGATTTACATTATGCCAGTCCAGATAAGCATGTTTCAGTGTACAGGAATAAATAATGTTTTTATGACTATTCATTTGTGGATAATCAAAAGGTTTTTCTACTAGGAACTGCAGAAAAAACTGTTTTTACTTTCAAGTTAGTTACTTGATAAATGTAGATATAGTGATTTCAGATAATTACATAATGGTATAACATTTTTCACTCAGTAACAACAGGAGGCAAGTAAGAGCCGAAAAAAAGGGGAAAATGTGAAATAAAATGCTTCTTGGTGCACAATCATCTTATTATTATTATTATTATTATTATTATTATTATTATTATTATTATTATTATTATTATTATTATCATTATTATTATTATTGTTATTTTGTTTTCATATCATGTACATCATTTTGCAGTCCCATGGTACTCTACTTTTATCATAAAATAGTTATGTTTTTTTTACACATCTTACGCCTGCAGAAAGCAAAAAAAAAAGAAAAAAAAAAAGAAAGAAAGAAAGAAAATGGCAGAAACAAAACCAGGTATCTTGAGAAAACCGAATTCTTTCTCTGATAAATGTAGTAGAATTTTACAATAATTAGGACTGTTTTATAATTTGACCTTTTGAACTTTATAGAACCACGAGTTAGATGTACATTATGCTTGGCTGACTTACAGATGACTTACAATGGCATACTAAATTTTTGGAATTCTAAATTATTACACTAATAATTGACTTATTAGATGATTTGTGGGATTATATGCTTTCTTGAACATTTAAATGTCCTTTCAAAAATACTTCTGGAAACCAACTTGAAATGTGACTGCTATCCTTACAAATTTTGACTATTGTAATGCATTTTTGACGACGTTTTAATGATTTGAGGCCTAATGTCACTTGCTTCTGGCTGATGTTTAACATTTGAACCAATGTACTTGCTATATTTGGAAATTCAAACACTTTTCTTTTTGAAATAATCTTAGTTTATCTCCTTTAAAACAACATCATGTCTTTAACTACATGCCTAAAACACATCGAATTATATAATCATGTTGTTTAGATTCTTATTGATGGTCATTTTAGGCCTAGAGGGCTTTTCTGATGGATTGATGTTGGTGTTGGTGTCGCTTTGTGGACTTATATGGATGATGATCATTGTTGAGATGGTGGTTGCAAGTAGTACCTTTTTAAATACTGAATTTTATTGACATTTTCAACAAGTTAAGAATCTCCACTTACAAATTCTTTGATGTGCTGCAAATTTTGGTCCCTTTTCATAAACTTTATGGTCCTGTATATGCATGAATGATGCAAATGTTCAAGCCAATTTACTGAAATAGGCCTATAATTTCAAACAAAACTTTTTGCATTCTGTCATGTGAAAACTAGATAAAGTTTTTTCCCCCTATGGACCTTTGCACTTACGTTTTGGTCTCTTTTGGGTAAATACGAACTATAAATTTATATTTTTCAGCTATACATACCAAGGAACATTGCCTTTGGTCGGAATTGACTTGGATTTGTTTTGTTAGGACTACGGTTTGGATATGGTAATGACACTGTCTAATTTGGATATACTCCTCTGGTCTCTTGATGCATGTGAGCAGATGCTCCGATCAGGAGATTATATTTGAGGTACATAACTTTTACCATAACGGATCAAACATATAGAGGACATAGGCAGCCTCCTTTAAAGGGCCTCAGGAGAAACTTGACTCGGGGTGCCGGTCATGTTAATCCTGTTGATGATCAGGCACTACCAAACAGCAATGCCTTGCAACCTTGTAGTGTAGTTTTAGAAAGAATTCAATCACCACAGTCCAATTATGCTAACCATCTTATAAGACCACGCTTGAGACCTTGCACAATCAATCTGAATGACTGCCTTATCAATAACAGCCATCTACACAAAAAAATTACGTGTTCAGAATTGTGGTAGTTTGAGGTGTAAAACATGTCCCATTCTGGACACTCAAACTAAATTTAGATCTTCACTGACTCACAGGGAATACAACACATTCTCTCCTGATGTAGTGACTCCTTTAGGTTGTAAATCGAGAAATATCATCTATTTACCTTCATATCAAGAGTGGATTTCAGTATATTGGTGAGACTGGTAGACTGTTGCATCAAAGGATCAACGGTCACCGTAATACTGTTCGTAAGAAAGAAGGTATCCGTGGTAGACATTTTGCAAAAGAAGGCCACAATTTTCGCATTAAAATTATTGAACGCTTGGTTCCGGTTCAGGGTGAAACAATCACAGATTTCACAGCAAGGAGAGAAGAAAGAGAACTTTTTTGGCAGAAAGAACTCGGTACCATTTGGCTTTTGGCCTAAATGATAGAATTAAAGGTGTTGGAAATGTATCAAAGAAATACTCAAAAATAGGCAATTCCTCCCAATTGATTAATACACATACCCGCCCCAATAGAAGCCATGGACACCGTAAACATCACAATAAATCATTTCATGATTATGTTACTGTCGACCTTATTAAGGATACTTATGACAGAACTGATGGCCTTCATCTTTTACGCTCTCTACTCTATTCTATACCTCTTAATCTTCTCTCTAAATTACAGTCTGATATTTCAGCTTTATTCATTAGAAAGGAGATTATAAAACCTATTTTTCTCATTGTGACTGATATATCTAATCATCGACTTTTTAAGCCAGTTTCCACTATTAATGATAGTAAGAAACGAACTTTCATTAAAATGCTATTCAAAGACAGAGGAATTGACTTGATTAATCTTTCTAATATTCTTCACAACAAAAAGGTTCAATCACTTATCCCACCCTATTTGGACACAAGTGTTCCCACTATATCTTATGAATACACAAAAACAATCTCTTCTTCTATTTTTAATCACGTGAAGACAGTGTCACAATTTGAGGTTGATAGGTTTTGTCATAATGAATATCCCTGTGAATGTGGTCAGTCCCCATTTTTATCAACTCATCATGGTCATGTCATTACAGGCAATCTGTCCATTATTTCCAATGAAGCACTTAGAGCTTTAATTTCAAAAGGTCCTAAATTTAGAGAGCAGAACAAAATATCATGGAAAAGGGATAAACAAATAGTAATGGAAGCTATAGAGAATTATGCTAAAACATGGGCTAAAAAAGAAAATTGTGATGTTTCAGTTTTATCTGAGTGGATTAACGAGATTGGTAGTATAGTGGATAGAAAAATTGATAAACTGAAGAAAAAAACTAAACAACCACCTGATCCTGTCCTTCATAAACCTGATGTTAAAGCATGTCTACATGATTTACATGAAAAGTATGTTTTTGCTCCAGCTGACAAGGCTGCCAATAATGTTATTATCATTTGTAAACGGTTCTATCTTGATGTAATTGTCAAAGAATTAGGGCTACTCAACTCTACAGTTAACTCTACTACCTATGAAAAGGTTAACTTTTCTGTTGAACATTTAGTGGATGGTCACTTTAAATATTTAGAAAAGTACAACTTAACTTTCAGTGAAAAATTCCGTAACTTACCAAGGATTTTTGCAATTCCAAAATTACATAAAAACCCATATAAATTCCGTTTTATTGCTGGATCTAAGTTCTGTTCTACTAAAGAATTGTCAGTTCTACTAGCTAAAGGATTAGAAAAGGTACAGGAATTTTGGTTTCATTACTGTAAAAGAATTGAATCAACGTCAGGAGTTAATAGGTTTTGGATATTAAAGAATTCTGTAAGTTTACTTGATGCTTTACAAACAGATAATGTTTCACCTTACAGACACATATCATCTTGGGATTTTTCTACTCTCTATACTACAATACCTCATGCAGATTTGAAACGTAGCATTCAAACATTGGTTTTTAAAGTTTTTGAGAAAAATAAATTTCAGAAAATTATAATTGGTCATAAACATGCTTTCTTTGGTGATTCTGCTAAGAATGGTCAACATGCATTTGACTATGATGAGTTTATAAAACTGTTTGAATATTTGATAGATAATATTTACATTCGTTTTGGTGATAGTGTCTTTAGGCAGGTCATAGGAATTCCCATGAGTACAAATTGTGTGCCACTTTTGGCTAATCTTTATTTATTTTATCACGAGTATAATTTTCTAATGAAAATGGCAAAAGATAAAAATTACCATGCTAGATCATTTAATTTAACTTTCAGATATATAGATGATTTATTAAGTGTCAACAACAAACATTTAAAAGATTACATAACATCAATATATCTTAGTGACCTGGAACTAAAAGAAACCACTGAATCGAACATAACATGCTCATTTTTAGATCTACTCCTATTCAATGATGGTGGTATATTAAAATCAAAAGTGTATGATAAAAGAGATGATTTCAATTTTGATATAGTAAATTATCCATGTATAAGTAGTGATATTCCTATCAATCCTGCTTATGGTGTCTATGTCTCAAGATTAACTGCTTTCGCAAGAAACTGTACTGATTTTAAAGATTTTGCTGATAGACATAAATCACTTTTTGGAAGACTTATTAAACAGGGGTTTTCCAAAATAAGATTAAAAAAGGTTTTTCTTAACTTTAAAGATAAATATCAATATGTTCTACAGAAATATCATGTTGATTTATATGAACATATTAATAAGGTATTTTCTGAGTGTCAGTAAAACACATAGAAATATGTTTATGTATTTTAATGTTGTAGCTGAGATTGTTTTACAATGAGCTTGATCAAACTTTCAATACTGGAACATAAAATTTATTATAATTACAACAAACATAAAATGAAATAAGGACCATTTAAGTTCTCAGGCATCATGTTGAACAATACAGGCCTTCTATTTTCTCATCTTTTTGAATATTGTGACAAAATGTAAGGAAAACTTACTCAGCTGATGTGAGTAATATTTTTGTAACGAATTTTAGGCCTATTGTGCTGTTTTTTCTAGTGAGAATGGAACATGGAAGAACTTAACCATGTTTCATAATAAATATAATATTAGCATCAAGTTTACTCCTGTGTTCACGTGGAAACTTTTTTTTTTTGGTGTTTAAATTCAAATTTTGTCATGTTACGCAATTCTAAGGTAAATATAGTAGTATGACTTAAAATTCTTAATTGTCCTGTCATTGTTTGGATGATGTCTGTGAACTATGGTCAAGTAATTACCTTTTATAACTGTACATTAACATTAAGGGCTAAATTTGTTTTAGGCCTACTTTAAATGAATGTGAGTGTTTCCCAAAGTGGGAGGATTGGGATCCCGTAAAACTGGTTTGACCCACTGCCAATACGTTGGTAACCTGTTCCAAGTCAGGTAGAAGATACTCTCATTCATTAAAATATCATTACTGTTGGTCATGGATTCTTCTGACGACGAACACTAGCATGTCTTACTATTTCGTAAATGATCCTGGATCTGACAAGGTTAAACTGGTGTTCGGTTTGGTCTCATCACTATCATTGAAAACTGTTATCCACTTCTCTTTTCATGGAACCCTTATATATTTGGTAACAATTTGAACAATCAGGCATTTTCTGCACATATTACAGTGCAGTAAGTGTTCCAAGTGTAGTGAAACTGATGTTTTTTATAATTGTCTGATGAATATAGTTTGTTATTGTGAAAGCCATGTCAGGTTGGCTCAAAATGTTTAATGTACTCTTTCTCTGTCTCTCTCTTGTATAAATAATTAGCATCTAAATCAACTGACTGACAAGTTGAACTACGTCTGATTATAAATGAAAAAATTTAAAACTGTTACAGGAAAACAGTTATACTTACAGTTACCTTAAGGAATTTCAAATGATCCCTCTCTCTCTCTCTTCATAAAACCGAATTCTTTCTCTGATAAATGTAGTAGAATTTTACAATAATTAGGACTGTTTTACAATTTGACCTTTTGAACTTTATAGAACCACGAGTTAGATGCACATTATGCTTAGCTGACTTACAGATGACTTACAATGGCATACTACATTTTTGGAATTCTAAATTATTACCCTAATAATTGACTTATTAGATGATTTGTGGGATTATATGCTTTCTTGAACATTTAAATGTCCTTTCAAAAATACTTCTGGAAACCAACTTGAAATGTGACTGCTATCCTTATAAATTTTGACTATTGTAATGCATTTTTGACGTTTTAATGATTTGAGGCCTAATGTCACTTGCTTCTGGCTGATGTTTAACATTTGAACCAATGTACTTACTATATTTGGAAATTCAAACACTTTTCTTTTTGAAATACTCTTAGTTTATCTCCTTTAAAACAACATCATGTCTTTAACTACATGCCTAAAACACATCGAATTATATAATCATGTTGTTTAGATTCATATTGATGGTCATTTTAGGCCTAGAGGGCTTTTCTGATGGATTGATGTTGGTGTTGGTGTCGCTTTGTGGACTTATATGGATGATGATCATTGTTGAGATGGTGGTTGCGAGTAGTACCTTTTTAAATACTGAATTTTATTGACATTTTCAACAAGTTAAGAACCTCCACTTACAAATTTTCTGATGTGCTGCAAATTTTGGTCCCTTTTCATAAATTGTATGGTCCTGTATATGCATGAATGATGCAAATGTTCAAGCCAATTTACTGAAATAGGCCTATAATTTCAAGCAAAACTTTTTGCATTCTGTCATGTGAAAACTAGATAAAGTTTTTTTCCCCCTATGGACCTTTGCACTTACGTTTTGGTCTCTTTTGGGTAAATACGAACTATAAATTTATATTTTTCAGCTATACATACCAAGGAACATTGCCTTTGGTCGGAATTGACTTGGATTTGTTTTGTTAGGACTACGGTTTGGATATGGTAATGACACTGTCTGATTTATTACACTCACTTGAACACATTTTATTCGAGACAATATTACACCAATACGTTTTTACAGTAGATATCAATATTACTTTTAATTAATACAATCAGATGAAAATACATTTATTCCATTCACCAGCTGAATATTTCTGGTGTAATTACAGGTTGCTATTGGCTTGCCTTCACTTCAACGAGAACAGCAGACGTCAACAGGCAAGGACCATGGATGGAGAGCTTCAGTACAGTGTGTCTTTCTCCATGGCAAAGAAGGGAGCGCCAACAATAAAGCCGATGAAAGGAAAATGTACATATGGTACTGGTAAATGTATCTAGGGGATGAAGCATTGTGAACCAAATATAGTAATATTTATTCCAAATATGAATTACTGGAAAAAGTGCACATGTTGATCAGTATTTTGGAGGCAAAGGTCCTTGTGCTTTTCACTGGTAATATTATGGTAAGTTGAGGGTCCATTGTCTGATACTTGTGCATCACATGCAGTATTGTCAATTTATTATCGTTTTTGTTACAGCATATGTTCAAGAGCTCACAGAAGAAGTACTGCGATTGAGGACACAGTTACCGACTTCCAAGGCAACTCGTTCTTCAACTTCAACAGTCCAAGCCCGTAATGCCACCTATTGCAAGCCAATACGAGAGGCCTGACAAAGCAAAGTTATCCGAAGAACACTGGGCCCGGTTTCACCACTGACTTCTCTTAACCCTTAAAGGGTCAGGTTATTTTTTATACCAGGAAAAATAAAAGTGACAATGTTCATTGTTCACGGAGCAGTGGAAACAGTTTTCTTTGAAGCATACCAAAACTATATATCATTGTGATGGCTGGAATGCCAAGTTTCATTATGTGCAATAAATTGCCAATAGTCACGTGACTGGTTGCCATGGCAACCACTTTAATCACTCATAAATGGCAAAAAATCATTAAAAATCTGCTGAATTAGAGAACAAAGTATCTCTTCATTTTATGTGAAGCACCCTTCTCTCCAAATATGCATGGTATTTGGATAACTGGAGATACGAACTTTCAGCAAACTTCGAAAAAAATATGTATCACATGACCTGTTTCCATAGCAACGGTTTAAATATTGCCTGTATTTGGCTAAAAATTGGAAAAACTGCATTTTTTTAAAGATCTGCAGAACCAGTAAGAAAGCAGCTACTTTGCATAATAGTCACCATAAGTATTCATAGATTATGTTTCAGCTTAAATATTCTGCAAGAAATGACAGAAATAAAATAACACTGCTGTACCTTTATGAAAAAACTGTGTTTTCCCCATTTGAATATGTTACCATGGAAACAAAGTGTGATTGGATTCACAATTATATATATATGATGCCTTATACTGAAAGTTAGTTTGCAAATGTGGATGACATGCATGCATACAATTTACATGTAATAATAGAGTAATTTATTTCAATGCAAAAGGCAAAGTAGGCCTTTGGTATTGGCTGCCTATCACAATCTCTGAGACAGACAACAATATCATCATGTGTCAGTCTGCTACCATGCTCCTTTCCTACCCTCCCCCCCCCCCACCCCACCCCAATCCGTGTAAATTGACTGAGTGCGGAGAAACGGTTTAGGTTTGAATGCATGGTTCCATTACTGGGCCAAGGCAAAAGGTCATGTTCATAAAGTTTATTGAACACAGGTCTGACAGGGAAACAGACTTGGGGATACTTGGTAAGAGCAGGCATTGACTCAATCATTGAGTAACTGATGGGCTGAATGGCAATCTATTCCTATGCCTTTGCTTTGGGACCCACTGTGAAACCACATGGACTATGCATGGTCCACTGATACGCTTGACATCTGTGGGCTCCAGCCTCATTAAAAACAAAATACTTACAACCTCACACCCAACATCGACTTCACTGTCCCTCTCCTCTACATAATCCCACCCTGCCCACTCCCGAATAAGATTAATAGCCTGGGCACTTGTATGTAATTGACGGACACCTGCAGCTGAACTGGTACTGGATGCTGCCCTATTTGTGACGTCACGCACCTCAAGGGAATCACCGGGAATCCCGTGAATGACAAGCAGAGACGCTAGAGGGGGCGGTATACATAAATAGATCGATGTGTTTCTTAGGGGAAACACAACAGCTGTCTATGTCAAGTTTGGTGATGGTTTATGAGTTGTTTACACAAGTTAAGCTAAGCCAGTGTTAGCCCAGCATAAAATCATGTGATTACCGGTCGTTAACGACCGGTCTGACCGTTTAAGGGTTAAAATGGCTTTCTGAGGTAGAATCCCTTGTAAGTCTAGCTTTCTTCTGGGAAGCTACCACGAATGACGGACACTGCGCAGGCTGGGATTGGAATCCTGTTCCCCTTTCCACGCTTTCCCCAGATCCACCTGGTGAAGGATCTGTGAGCCACGTAGCGATAGAGCCTGAAATATGAAAGACACAAAAACTGAGTATTTGAACTGTATAGACTATGCAGAAGTACAGTACCCAGAATAATACAAAGTTGCACTACAGTGAACAGACTCTGAAAAACATATGGTTTGTGACAGTGAAATGAAAATATAGTGTGCTACATGGCTCTTGCTTGCTTGATTTTCTAAATTGTACAAGCGGTGTTGTAGACATTGACTTGTTATATACTTACTTGTGGATTGGCTCATCATCCCCAACTTCACCATACTCTTCCAGGAATTCCCAAAAGGACCTTTGTAGGACATAGACGTTTTGGCAGTTGCCATGGAATCCTGGGTGTTCAGTAATACAGGCCATGCGCAGTCTGTCCATATGGGCTTTCACTGGCAGATAGTTCCAGCAGCACTTCCTCTCCTCTTTTGTCTTCATTGGTACACAATGTGTACACTTGCACCTGCAGAAAAAAGTGTAAATATTGGAAAATTGTACATACTGGTCAGAGATCTGATGAGATAACTAGAATAAAATGTGATTTTGTACACAAATGTGTTTGTTATTCCAAAACCTTGGTGCACAATCAGTAACCTTCCTATGGAAAGGTCTTAGTATGGTTGATATTTGATGAAATGTATTTTATATTGTATTCAACAATAATAGTATCTTGGCAAGTATATGCCCCACCCTCATCCTACTTGCCCTGTATGTTTCCTTTGCTTCCACGAGAGATTAGATTACAGATGACATCCAAGACTGAACTAATATTTTATAACTGATAGTTCAAAAAAAGTAATGCTACACAAAACACTTCTGAATTTATACATTCATGATTAATTTTGCTTTTGTTTCAAATGATCTATATGGGCTGTGACTAGCCATCAACTTTAGGCATACAAAGAAAGATTTGGCAACATAAATTTATCTTCTTCAACAAAGTGGAAAGGAAAGAGTAATATTTTATATGTTTGAATTACAAAGTAGATCTTCAATAATGAATCAATACTTTGAAAGTCCCAGCAGTTTTTCAGAATGTTGGCTGTCAGACCCAAGATAATTTTTTGTTTCTTTACTTGTGCTAGCCTGCCCACAAGTGACAAAAATCACAGTTCACCACTATATATACTATGAACAGAAAAAAAAGGTTTTAGGAAAGTTCTGACAGTTTTTGTGTATGGTTCAAATTGTCACAATGCCCAGTTGTGTGTGTGCTTTTTTTTTGTGCAAGTCAAATAAAGAGTGTGAGATAAAAAGAAAGAAAGCAAGCAAACAAGCAAGAAAAGTAAGAGAAAGAAAGAAAAATAAAGAGACAGGAAGGAAGAGAAGAAAGAAAGCTTTTGGATACACATATAGTCTGAATAAGCCTCACTGCCTCCTAGTTATGCTTTGAATGAAAGACTTTGATTTCAAAATTGTCAGAATGCCACCCCCACCCTTTTTTTTTTATTTATTTATTTTTTTTTTTTTGCTTTTTCACTTTGCACTTTTTATGTTACAGAAGCAACAACTATGTTGAAAATTGCTACGAACTTTTCACCCATCAAGAGAGTATTTGGGTGGGAAATACTTGCTCTCACTCAAAAACCCTTTCATAAATATGGAATATATTCATAGCGACCAATTCATAGCGTTTCCTGTACCCAGTCGTTCCTCAGCACCGTATTTGACTTTGTATGCACGCCTGTGTATTCTACTTAGCCAGAACAGTAGCTGCCGTGTATCTCCCGCCCTCCATAAACTAATTATCACTGTTAGCATCAGTGATTGTGCAATGCGATAAAGCGTGACCCGGTAGCCAGTCTTGTGTGGCCTTGTGTATTACTGCCCCACTCCAAGCTACTCACGATCTGTGCAGATGGCTCGGTCAGATCTGGCTTTTAAAAAATGTCATTCGTTTGTTATAAGTATCATCACATGCACAATACCAATGGCATCTAAAGTACAGACAAACTCGAGTTTACAAACGAGACAAGGGGCTTTACTGAAGTCTTCCACGGGCACAGTACTCCCGAGAAAGGGAATGGAGAAATGTCCCAGCATACACACGTCTTTCATTGCCAGCTACTCGGAATTTGTTGATCTGTATAACTTCAATTCGATACGAAACTTTAGTGTACGCTATTGTGACCACACGACACGAGATAAATCTACAAAACTCTGTCCGAGTGCCGTATATTCCTGTCGCAAAATTGAGCATAATCCACATACCATGAAACATCTGTTGGGTCCTCCGGCTCTGGGTCCACGTTCTCCTTCTCGGAGTCGCACGGCACCACCGCCACCTCCTCAATACGTCTCCTCTTTGCTACGGGCTCGTACATGTACAGTTTTACAACGGATCTGAATATAACCTATGGTCCAAAACTACTCTCTTCATCATCTTCCCAACCGAACATAGGGTCAAACATGTATTCCGCCATTTTCTTTCCCACTCGCTTTGACAAGAATGACGTCACAAAGCGCGCCATCTGGCGGCAAAAATACGGCAAAAACCTCAATAATGTTTTCAGTGGTGAGGGTGATAAAAGACGGTGTTTTCGTATCTCGGAGGTAAAATCATACAAAAATTCTTTCGGGTTCGAAAAATGTGGTCCTGATGCACACATTAATGCTAAAATGTGGGAAATTACCGTCATCTTTGACATTTGACCTTTAAACACTCTAATGAAGCCCGTATGGTCTTTTTAGACGTATCTAAGGCCTTCTACAAGGTCTGGCATCCTGGCCTTTTACTCAAACTTCGTCAACTAGATATCGCTGATAATATCGTGGCATGGATTGAAAGTTATCTATCAAATCGTTTTCAACGTGTGATTATTCATGGTCAAGCGTCTTCATGGCTGACTATTGAAGCTGGCTACCCCAGCGATCCATACTGGGTCCACTCTTGTTTCTGGTGTACGTAACTTAGGGTCCCCACACACTAAGGAGCGAGATTACGCGATTTATCGTCGCATCCCAATCGCGGGCCAAAAAAAAAAATCGCATCATCTCGCCTGCTGGTCTGGGCCATATGCGTGCGATGAAGAGATTTTTTTTCCATCTCCTCATGATCGCAACAGCATCTCATAGCCATGCGATGGTTTTAGGACTGCAATAAACATCGCATCATCGCGCTTCGTCGCCGCTTATCTCATACCGATCTCCAGTGGCCCACACCAAGGAGTGCGATGACGCAATGTTTTTTAGTTTCCGCTTTTTGCCAAAGATGGCGCTTTGGTCGTCTAGCAGCTGTTTAAAATTCTGACCCACAGATGTCGCTACATGAACTTCCCGGCCTGTCACTTTCGCAAAACGTGCCTCCGACACATTGTTTACGGGGACCCGTACTGTTGTGGTCAACTCTGGACAAGCTGGTATGCCACCCAAAAAGGCTGCACGTAGGCCTAAAAAGGCCAAGACGGTCCAGAAGATTCTAATATAAGATATAATTTATACATGATCAGCAGGCCCATATAGGACGTTGACACTGAATTTGTTGCGCCATCTTTAAAGACCGTGTAAATAGGTCGCATACACAATTATAGTGGGTCACCAACAGATGTCACTGTATTCATACAGTTGCAAAACCACCTTGTTTCATTTGCTATACAAATAGGCCTACGTTGTGGTGGACTGCATTCAATCTCGGCTATTGGCGAAAATCGCGCGCACTGGTGTGGGCTATTGGAAATAGTCTCTTGCACGATCGCAATCTCAGTGAGACCCCCCACACACTAACGCGATAGTGCGACGCGATTTTGATGTGATGTCGCGTGGAACGAAACGGCGATCGCATGAAAAATCTCCTCATCGCATAGGCCCTGAGATAACCATCGCGAACTGCCCACATCACTGAGATTACGATCGTGCGAGAGATTATCTCCAATAGCCCACACCAGTGCGCGCGATTTTCGCCAATAGCCGAGATTGAATGCAGTCCACCACAACGTAGGCCTATTTGTATAGCAAATGAAACAAGGTGGTTTTGCAACTATATGAATACAGTGACATCTGCTGGTGACCCACTATAATTGTGTATGCGACCTATTTACACGGTCTTTAAAGATGGCGCAACAAATTACAGTGTCAACGTCCTATATGGGCCTGCTTGTCATGTATAAATTAAATGCCAAGCTAAGGAAGAAGAGAAGAGCTAAGAGAAATTGATGCATGAATGGCTGCGAAGGCGTGATGACCCTGAGCAGGAAAGAACCACCATGTTACATCTCTACAAAGAATTCTTGACTGTAAGTTTCATTAATAATCATGGCAGGGGTGGGGCACTGGGGGTCGACATTCTCTATCTTTCGTTAATATCATCATTAAACAATGGGCCAGCTATCCGTTTCAAGATAACTGACCAAGTTCTGGTCAAAATAATATTATATACTTTTCACGGATAGAAAATATGTCATACGAATGGTACTCCCATTTTAGTGCTTGTATGTGCATCCTTAATTAAATAATAGGGCATGGCTAACAATAAAGTAAAAATGAATTCTACACGTTGTTTTTCACCAGAATACGTTACTAAAACTTAGTAATCAAAGAACTTTGGTTTAATAAACCAATGTGCCTGATTATGGAAATAAACACACAGACAATTTTTTCAATGATTTTAAAACATGATAAGGCCTTTACATCTGTCCATCACGGTTTTCGTAGATTTTTCTGCTTGTTACCATGACCATGCGTGTCCTGCGGTTTTCAGAATTTTCTCGGCGTCTTAATTAAAAAATAGGTGGAGATGCTCTCCCTGGATCAGATTCAGTCTCAGAACCACTCCCACTATTCTTCTGCGGCCTAGATTTCACAGGTGTTTTACTATTTGCAGCCCTCCGAATCTTCTGGACCGTCTTGGCCTTTTTAGGCCTACGTGCAGCCTTTTTTGGTGGCATATCAGCTTGTCCAGAGTTGACCACAACAGTACGGGTCCCTGTAAACAATGTGTGTACGTTTTGCGAAAGTGGCAGGCCGGGAAGTTCATGTAGCGACATCTGTGGGTAAGAATTTTAAACAGCTGCTAGACGACCAAAGCGCCATCTTTGGCAAAAAGCGGAAACTAAAAATCATTGCGTCATCGCACTCCTTGGTGTGGGCCACTGGAGATCGGTATGAGATAAGCGGCGACGAAGCGCGATGAAGAATTTGAAACAGCTGCTAGACGACCAAAGCGCCATCTTTGGCAAAAAGCGGAAACTAAAAATCATTGCGTCATCGCACTCCTTGGTGTGGGCCACTGGAGATCGGTATGAGATAAGCGGCGACGAAGCGCGATGATGCGATGATTTATTGCAGTCCTAAAACCATCGCATGGCTGTGAGATGCTGTTGCGATCATGAGGAGATGGAAAAAATAAAATCTTTTCATCGCACGCATATGGCCCAGACCAGCGGGTGAGATGATGCGATTTTTTTTTGACCCGCGATTGGGATGCGACGATAAATCGCGTAATCTCGCTCCTTAGTGTGTGGGGACCCTGATGTGGGCAGTTCGCGATGGTTATCTCAGGGCCTATGCGATGAGGAGATTTTTCATGCGATCGCCGTTTCGTTCCACGCGACATCGCATCAAAATCGCGTCGCACTATCGCGTTAGTGTGTGGGGGGTCTAAACGATATAGTCGACGACCTTACCTGCGACGTAAGACTCTTCGCAGGTGACACAAGCTTGCTCGAAATTGTTCAAAATCCAACAGAATCTTCTCGACACTTGAATACCAATCTTGCTCATATTCGAAATTGGGGGAAATCGTGGCGAGTCATTTTCAATGCTGCTAAATCTTTATCTGTTGTCTTCTCTGCCAAATCAATATACCACATCATCCACCTGTTCAGCTTGGTCAGTCAACTATACCCGAGGCTAATTCTCACACCCACCTAGGCATTACTTTTAGCAGTAATTTATCTTGGCATGCTCACATAACCCGTATTGTGAATAAAGCTAGCCAGCGCATTGCCCTTCTCCGTAGATTTAAATTCAAACTATCCCGAAAAGCCCTGGCCATGCTGTATTTCTCCATGGTTAGACCCATCCTAGAATATGGTTGTGTTCTTTGTGATAACTGTGGTCAAGGCCTAATAGAGTTACTTGAATCTATCCAGTATGAGGCGGCCAAAATATGCACTGGCGCTTTAAGACACACTACTGATATCAAACTGTTACACGAACTCGGATGGCCTACCCTCGCTAGCCGACGTAAATACTTTAAATTGATCCTACTTTACAAAATGACCCATAATCTTACTCCTTCCTATCTCTCCAACCTCCTTCCGCCTACTAACATTGGTCGAGCTCTGCGCCATTCCAGTACAATACTCACCATCCAGTGCAGGACCCAACGTTTTGACAAATCCTTCTTCCCCGACACCATCAAACTTTGGAACAACCTTCCTTCAGATATTCGGAATTCCATTTCGCTTCAAATTTTTAAATCCAAACTCAAGGCAACCTTACTGGCCGTGGACGATGTACCTGCCTTCTTTTCCCAGGGTCAACGTTACCTGTAATGAATATCTGTCAGACCAAGCTGCGACTGGGCTTCTCTAGGCTTAACTCTGACCTTTGTAAGGTAAATGTTATTCCAAGTCCTATTTGCTCCTGCTCTTTCCCCACTGAAGATATATTCTATTTCTTCTTCTTTTGTCCTAAATATCATCCCTCTAGAAAAAAAAAACTTCTCGATACTACTATACCGGTCATTGTTCCGGGTTTTCATCCTAACTTGATAATCCATATCGCTAATGAAAGACTGCTTCGTATTTTCCTTTTTGGCAGCAGTGAATTACCAGATATCCTGAACATACAAATACTGGATACTGCGCAAAATTATATAGCAGAAAGTAGACGTTTCGTTTTTTAACTTTAATGCGACCTACTGGTTAAATAGGAAAAGCTATTTTTTGTCAATATTATAATGTAAAACCTCTTGGTGACGTAATTATGTATGTACTTATCTATTTATTTACCTACTCCAATTACTGTTGTTGGTTTTGTTTTCCTATTTCCCCTGTCAACAGTGAGTGAAAAGTTATATGCCTTGTGTCGCAACGTCTACCATATATTCTGTACTGGGTATTACTACTCCGATTTACTTGTATATCACGATTCATATTTTACATATTCACAAATGATCTGGTAACATAGTTTGTAATGCCCTGTATGTACTGTATATATATTGTGCGTTTTCTACGTGTCTGGAGAACCCATTATATTAGTTATTTCATGTACTATAGGGCAATCCAGTATAAATATATATGTTTAAACTAAACTAGTCATGGCAGAACACGCTTAGGCTGTAAGAAAATACTCGCTTAAACTCGGTTTCTTTTCTTTTTTTTTTTTTTTTTTTGAGCAGAAATGCAGACATGCCATTCACTGTTGAAAAGAAGGTATTAGATACCGCCTTTATGGCAGCAACTTTGTATGCATGTGAAAGCTGGATAAATGTTGGATTGAAGAAAATGAATGTACCTATATGACAGCATAAAAGGCTTCATTAGGTGTTCGGATTTCAACAGCCAATTATCTGTGTTCTACAGAAGTAGGTATGCCTGCGTTAAGTGACATGGTCAAGTTACAAACAGAAGATGTTTTTTACAGGTTGATAAATGAACGACATAACATGTAAGACGATCCACTTATGTACATATGCAATCAATCTTACCAGAACAGAGGTACTTAGTACCGCTTTACACATTAACTCTTTATTAGGTATGGAAGATAGTCTATTACAGGGTGTCACGAAAGTGAAAGTCCGAATCACACATTCTATTCGTTCTAAGCTTGGAGTGCGCAGAGAAATCAATCCCGTTTAGCGGTACATGATGTATACAGTCAAGATAGCGGTCATCACATACCAAAATACATGCGAGTATCATTTTCGCGCCTTCGCCTGTCGACACATGGACTTGGAGTCGAAACCGGACGGTGATCCCGCCAGTAATCCAGCCTACCTCGGGATCAAAGGTTATGCCCTTGTGGGCAGGTGCACGACGAGGAGCACGGGCTACAGTGGTGTCCTCTCGTGCAGAACATATGTGACAATCAAGGGCGCGCCAAAATGGTGTACCCACAGTGCGTCTTTGGCGCACAATATGTCAGTGACTTCACAATTATACATGATATCTTGATGAAATCAGGTCAAATGATTATTGTCACGATACATATTTATTTCATATTGATTGTTATAATAATATTATACCTTAATGTACATGAATGCTTTGGACCTTCATAGCTAATGAACTATTATTACTAGTGTCATTGGTGCCAAGTGTATACAAAAATGTATGTACACCAGAAAGTAAGACAGACATCAAATTCATTTCAAATTAAAAGAACAAACCGACCGAACAAAAGGCACAGACCAAAAGTGATTGCACACAGGTTGACACGGATTAATGTGTCAGAAAGCGGTATAACAACTTTTGGTTATGACATGATTCGTATAGGGAGATAAAAGTAACATGTTCAATGCCTGCACACTGCTGTCCCAGGCTATTAATTCGTTTGATATTGACATTACCTACACAATGCGCATACAACTATCCCTGTGCAATACATTTGCTGCCATAGGTCTTTAATTAAAGCTGGGAATCGTCAAAATCAGGCACTAACAGCAGCATCGGACAGTGAACATCTTTTGTAGAGGCCCGAAGAATTATAATTGCTCATCTGCTTTGGAGATAATCTAGCTTCCAGTTCTGGATGATCAGTAAAAAAATATAAAAATGCACAACGGGTGATTGCCAAAATGCAGTGCCTTTTGTGTAAATTAGTCATGGGGTTCACAGAAGTATCCTTATGCAATTAAGAATTAATCAGCCAAATTATTTGAAAGAAGAAATTTTGAATATTTTCTGTAGAAATTGACAAAATAAAATTTAAAAGAAACGGCACTAAAATTTACTTACTTCATGATATACCTTTAAGTCACGATTAATAACTAAAAATTTTACAGGAACGGGCGAACTGGCGGATTGAGAGACTTGTTGAAATAGTATAAAATCTCTAACTTAGTTTTTGTTGCTGTCGCTGGTGGTGGTGGTGGTGGTGATGGTGGTAATAAAAATCATGATTATTACTGATATTTGTGTTGGGCCAAACAATGCCAGCATTTCTTGGGATGTGCATTAATTTTGTAATAGTAGCATAGTTTCGTATTCTCTTGAGTGGTTTGTATAATATACTGTGTGTCTCTCCGTGACTGGACCTCCCCCCCCCTCCCCCCCCCCAAAAAAAAAAAAGTGATTCAACTCCTTTCCCAACACGCTCCTATATACTTCGCCATATAATTCCCTTACTCTTGCACGGTCCCCTGTACGACCTGGCATCATGGGGCCACTCGTCGCTTATGTCCCCGGACATTAAAGGAGTGAGTAGTCTGACGCATTTTATCATCGTCAGCGGTAACATTTTTCTGCTTTTTAGTATACTTGGGGTGCACGAATTGTGCAGACATTTTTAATTTGCATTATTTGTCCTGGTTTGTTTGCATTATGTGCTTTGGTTTGCTGGTCTTTGTGCTTTGATTTCGATTAAATAATATACGTTCAGTGCTCTTTTGATCTCGCCTTCATCACACCATGGCTATTGTTGAGCAACATTCAATGGGGGTCAGAGAGTGTAACAGGTCAGGTCAGCACCTTGTGTGTGTGTGTGTGTGTGTGTGTGTGTGTGTGTGTGTGCGTGTGTGTGTGTGTGTGTGTGTGTGTGTGTTTTCTTCGCCAAGATTAAGTTGCCTTAAGAGATAGATAATTCACAAAGATCAACATAACGGAATATTGTCAAAATAAACAAATAGATAGATAAATAAATAAATAAATAAATAAATAAATAAATAAATAAATAAATGAATGAATGAATGAATGAATGAATAAAAGAACAATGGTTCTAAGTAAAAAAAACTTGATCGTTGTGTCGTTCCTTCTCTTTTATTTCTTTCTCTCTCTCTCTCTCTCTCTCACACACACAGGACATTTGATAATTCAAAGTTCAAGTTGTTTTTTTTTCTTTAATCCTACATCAGCGTGTTCAGCAAAGAAGAAATATAGATAAAACTGGAAACTAAAACCGACATAGGAAATAGGCAACTAGCTACCGCAGGCGCTCGGGCTTCGTGTGAAATGTACCTTGTAATCTCCGTTGTGATCTTTTTAGGAAAGGACATGTTAAATCCTGTGAGTACAGTGTTCAATGGATCATGTTAATGAGGAGTTATTCCATTATTTTTGCGAGTGTACTAGGTATAGTGTACACAGGGACATTTTACAAAGGAAAGTTGTTGCCATGGTATTATTTACCGTTCTGACACATATGTGGTTCAAATAAATGTACAAAGAAAGAAAATGAATTTATATTTCAGGCTGTTCACCATTATATCAAATCCACAGGAAGGCTTGGGGCAGTTACCTGAGCAACTTGGAATATTTACATATCATAGTATCTGGTTATATGATTACATGTACTTCAGCCCGACATGTTTACGTGCCTGCATATCCATATATCGCTTCATATACCATGCATCAAGATTAAAGTCAACACCGTAGCTACTTCCCCTACAGTGAGATAATGTCTTAATTATCCTTAACATGAGTGCTGGGATTTTGCCGCCTCTTTGTAGCTTCAGTTGGCGTCTTTTCGTATTTTGCATTAGTGATTATTTGTTGTATAATGTCTCTTATTTCTGTTCTTTTATATGTACAAGAAGAATTGACAAAGGGCATAGCCCTGTTTCCCTATTGTTTTAATAAAATATGTTTAAATCAAAACTGGCAATCACACTACTTCTCTGAACGAGCTGGGGTGTTAACTGCATAATTTGAGTCGATAGAATTTTATACAAAAGAGCTGAAACGTTTTGAGAAACATGCTCGACCCCCCCCCCCCCGGGGGGGGAGGCGGGGGCTACTCCCTATACCGAGCGTAATGGGGATGTGCCGCTCTGAAGGGTGCCTTTTCGCCAGTACTTTCCCTAACAAAGGTATCATTTTTTTTCTGAGACCCCTAACCAAGGTCACTGATAAAATCAAAGGGTCCTAATCAAGACCAGACGATTTACGCTCCAGCCCCGTGAACAGGGCGCATGCTGTGAAAGTGATTGACGCGTTGTTTATTCTCCTATGGTGGCGATGTTGGCAGCCCTAATGAAGATCCACTATTTGGTAGGATGGGAGCCCTAATGAAGGGTCATTCTGAAAAACTTGAGCTGCACACCCCCACCTAAAAAAAGCAGGGAGCCCCCCCCCCCCCTCCCGGGGCTCGAACATGTAAATCATTTACGCATACAGCTGAGGCCACACATCGATTTCTGTGCTCGCACGAATCCTTGAGACAGAACAGCATACTTTGCACTACAAGCATGTTATGTTTGTGTACATGTTGTTTCCTTATCAATATTAACTTTATGGTAGCTGAAGTATTATAAGAAAAACACTGCATTGTTTCACATCAAACATAACAGAAACAAGACCCGTGTGTATGTTTGCTGTCAAAGTTCTCTTGTTTCATGAACGCAGATGTGACAGACGTGAAAGAGTTCTTCGTATATTGGTCACCAGGGGGCGATTACCATCACAGTCGCATGTGAAACTTCAAGGTTTCAGCGGAAAAAGTGAGCTTCAACTGTTATATGTTTATATTAATACCCACCGAACCACAGCATCCAGGCATTTCATAAAAAGTGAAACAAAAGGATCAATGTCGGAGAAATGGATCATAGTTTCTTGGTTTGAACAAGGAGACTGCAGAGAAGGAGGAACAACTTGCGGTTTGTGCAGGGACTGCCCGTTTGGCGCTTTGCACTGTTTGTAAACAAACTGTTTTTGGCTTTTGAACATTTGATGTTTATATGAGGCACGTCCACAAAGATATTTCGCGTGTACATCTGCTGCAGGATTCCCCCAACTGGAATGTTTACCAACATTGTTTCAGAATATTTTAATCGTCACACAGGAGTGGCTTTGGCGTGTAGAATATCTGTACAGTACAGTAAAGTAGGAGGGAAGTGAAGTAAAATCGCAAAGGGTTCACTTTTCGCTCAGCGGACCTGTGATTGGTTATGTAACACAGTTTTATATGAACACAACCTTCCTTCTTGCATGTACTATTAAGGGGGTACGTTGGCGGCACAAGTTAAAATATAACTGCACGCATGTGACACAAGTGACACTTTTTGGCCACTCGAATGTGGGAATTTTACTTCCAAACATCAGCAATGGGATTTAAAATGCATATATACCTATGGATCAGCCAAAAAGGGACATTTCACCATGGTACCTTGCAAAACGGATGGACCACGTGACATTGTTTATATTTTAATTGAATGGACCAACACAAAGGAAATGAATAGTAGCCCGACAATAATATTGTAGCTAAGCGATGTTTGTCCTCCTCCTCTCTACGCTCCTTGTTTCGAATCACTTTTACTTGCTTTAGAGTGCGGAGACAAGGCTTTGGATGCTTCTCAACGACCATCTAAGTGACGTTGTTTCTCATATACAAAAGAATGGTGCAAAAAATTATACACTAAAAAAAATTCCCTGATTTCCCATTTGTTTTCCCAGTTTTTAAATTACAAAAAGATTCTTAACGAAACGTTCAAAATAACTGTAATCAAAGCGCTGTTAAATGATGAATCACACGGAATTTTCTGAGGCAAGTTTCATTAATCACACACGTATGTCCAAATGTTTCTAATCGCTGACTTTTATTCATGATTTCTTTGGACTATCATGTGTCAAAGCTTGTTTTCTTTACAGTTAATTTGACCAGACAGTCACACCTACTGTTTCTACAAATTTGACACGAAATTACCAGCCATATCCTACTTACTGCTGAACTTATGAATCTACACCATAGAAATAATTTTCTTCATTCAGAGTACTCTGGTAAAAACTTAAAATAGGCAACATTTTTAATTATTCGTATGACCAGCATACATGTAATTACAGTACGTAATCCGTCCATGTTGGAACACATATATTTCTCTTCACAGCACAAGCTATTCATTTGATGCCCTCTCCTTTCTCTCTCTCTCTCTCTCTCTCTCTCTCTCTCTCTCTCTCTCTCTCTCTCTCTCTCTCTCTCTCTCTCTCTCGCTCTTTCTCTCTCTCTCTCTCTCTCGCTCTCTCTCTCTGTCACGCACGTACACGCACACGCACACCCACACACTAAAAATAAGATGAGCTTCCTTTTATTTTTTAAAAACCGTTATCCCGGACCCATGGCCACGACCCATTCACAATAATACGTCCGCCGTGTCGTACTGCCTCATGATGGCGATTGCTGTTGGGTTTTTGGCTTTTAGGGCCTTGACTGCAGGACTTATTCCAACGTCGTTCAGCAAGTTAATATCGGATCCAAGTGCCATGAGAGTTTTCCATATAAATAGCGTAGAGTTGTGAGAAGCCTTGTGAGCTGGAGTCTCGCCTAGGATATCACGAAAGTTTGGTTTGGCTCGGAATTTTTGTAGTACTTTGACATTCTCGATCATGTTGTATTTGATTGCTTTGTGCAGAGCTGTTTCCCTGTAAATAACGTCTTGCAGGTTGATATCTGCTTTGCTCTTTAGGAGCCTTCTGACTATATTACCTGCAAATATTTTGAACATATTGTAACCATGTGCATACAATTCATCGCATGTTCACATGTGAATATCGATGCAATATTAACTTCACGACCAACATCTTCGAATATCTGCAATTGAAACATGACCCACAAAAAGGGTAAAAAAAAATAGATAAAAAATAAATCAAAGCAAAATATGCTGTATATACAGGTATACAATATAGAACATCACCGGCTCTATATACCAATGGCCCAATATATGAATTAATCACAGTTTTTTCACTTTACAGAATTTATCTTAAAGTTTGAACAATAGTATGATCAAGTGCAAGTATCACATTTGCAAGAACGCTTCAGCATGCATATCTTATAGCGGATACCACAAATGCAGGTTGCACTCTTGTGCCTATATATTCTTGCACATATAATTTTGCCTGCGGGGTAAGTTTGACATTACCTAGTATTGGAATAAAAAGCTAGGGCATCGAATAGTATGTGTACATATAAAGGTATACCACATGGAATCATACGAATCTTTATTTTCTGTTTCGGGCTTTCTCCCAGAAAAGACTACCACGTGTGATTTGCCAGTGAAACACAAAATATGGACACAATGAATTATAATTGTTGTAAAACTATCCATATAATCATTAAAAGCAAATTCCACAGCAAAACACATTGCTCCTGTGGACATGGCTAAAATCCTGTACATATACTGTCTGGAAATGTGCAACTCGGAATTATAATTAAATCCTAGGCTTTGCACATGAATACATCATGCAATGGCGCTGTTTAAGAAAAAAAAGACAGACATGCAAATATACATAAATATATATATACACAGATTAATACATTACATGATTTCTTCACCACATGTACCCTGATTTACCATGTGGAGTTTAGATCGTATACATGCAGTTGCCTGAATTATCATGTTGCCAATTTTAATGTGGGAAACTGCGCAGCCCCGCAGACTTGCAGTGATCTGTCCAGCTAGCAAATGTGTTTCTTTTTCAGAGATAAAGGGTTGGAGCAAATTTAACAATTGCAAAGCATAACTCGTAATGTAACAGAAAGTCGTCTCAAGTGTACGACCGAAAGATAATACTCGTCAAACTGGAATATCAATATCCCAAGTAGCACATAATGTCATTATAACGTACGTTTTTAAGATAAAACGAAGATACAACATTGTCATAATGTGAAAGTTATGTCATCAGAAACATTAGAGAAACATAATTACAAAATGTTAAAATTAAAATGTTTGAATGACATTTAATAATTTTTTTAAAACACTTTGGCAATATCATCAAGATATTTGAAATTATATTTGTATAAAACCTTAAAAAGATATCTTTTAAATATATATATAAAAAATATTTAATGTTTAAAAAAAAATGTTTTGATAACGTTTCCGATGCCATACACTTTCACAGTATGATTACCTTTTTTTTTTTTTTTTTGACAATATAATCAAAATATTTTTGTGCTACCCGGGATATGGTGCTAACGCAGATGTCTAGTGGAATCTATTGTGTATGTACTAGCTTTGCCATGGAATATCGGTATATCATCCTCGCTGAACATCGTTTACCGGATGATATCAAAGTAGAACATCCATATGGCTGGCTGATAACGTCTATCAGCACATCGATAATAATGTCCAGTACATCTTTCATAAATGTACCGTTAATAGCTTGAAGGCCATGGCTTTTACATTTGCTCTGATTACTTTATTATATAATTTTCCAGTGGTACACGTAACACGTGTGCAGTTTGCGTATCTCGCTATCTCAAATAATACAGATTTACAATCGTGCCTGCTATCCGCTGTGACAGTCATTATGCTGAATGACAATATTACAAACCATAGTGGTCTGTATGGCTGTTACAGTACTTCTGAGCCCCGGGAAACACCCACACATTGTACAGCATTAACAGATTAAAGATAGTTATTTCAGCCAGTGTGGTCATACTACGGTTGCACAGAAATTTCAGGGATTTAGTTTGGTTCAGAAGTGAATTTGTTGACACAGTACATTGGACTGTATTTGGACAGTTCGGTGACTGGGACCACTGATCACTGATAGGGCAACTCACATCGGATCAATTATATTCGCTGGAGAATTAATTGTTACACAACGGGTTTCGCTAGTGGTTGTGCTTGAAACGTTGCAGCAGCTCACATTTCAAATGCTGGATCAGCTTATTGTTGTGGTCGTGTCATTTTGTGGACATAGGCCTATCCCCTCCAATAATATGTATGTAGAGCTGTTATTACAGCCTAGAAACTATAGGTGCATTTTATGATATATTTCGATGATTAACCGTTTGTAATATAGCAAAATTATGATATGGCTACATATGATACGATCAGCACAATTGCACCCGTGTACGTATAATCTCGAGTTTTAAGTACATGATCCCATTCAGGGTTGTACTACTGACACTCAGTCCCATTATAACGGTAAATTTGTCCTTTTAGTGCATGCGATCGGTGCTTCCGTGATAGATCATCGTGTAGCAGGTCCGCGATGTGATATGACAGTATTACAAATGTACAGTTTGCTTGTAAATATCCTGTTGCTCATAAATCCATTCCATATTGTTGTATTATGAGCTTGTTTGCTTGTTTTTGTTTGTTATTGCTTTTTTTGTTCAGCTTACGACGCATTTGGTTGCAAAGTTTATCTATCTATTTATCTATCTATCTATCTATCTATCTATCTATCTATCTCTATCTATCTATCTATCTATCTATCTACCTGTCTGTCTGTCTGTCTGTCTGTCTGTCTGCCTGCCTGCCTATCTATCTATCTATCCATCTATCTATCTATCTATCTGCCCGCGTCTGCCTGCCTGTCTGTCCGTCCGTCCATCTATCTATCTGTCGAACTACCTATGTATCTCTGTGTGTGCGTGTGTGTGTGTATGTCTGTCTGTCTGTCTGTTTTCAGTCTGGCTGGCTAGCTGGCTAGCTGGCTGGTCGGCCAACCGACCGTGTATCCGTTCACCTGTCTATTTCTCTTGGGACATGAGCATGCTCACGAAAAAAAATCATCATCATCATCATCATCATCATCATCATCATCATCATCATCATCATCATCATCATCATCATCATCATCATCATCAATTTTATAATCTAGTTACAAGTTTATAATTAAAGAAGTATTCCTATAAGGATAAATGCAACATGCTTGCCACACGCAACATAATTAAAGGACAAGTACTGCCGGAACAGCACAAGATCAAATTAAAAATAATTTGGGGATAAATGAAGAGTCTTTTGTGCATTTCATAGGGACTATATGTATCTGTCTACGAATCAGTTTGAAATGCACAGCAAAATACATGACGCTTTGCAACATGTGTTCCACATTATATACATTGTAACCCCTTTGTTGAATTTTAGCCCTAGATTTAATATCAACATACAGTCTAGTTAAGATGCAGATGATGGAGAATAGATTGTACACTGCTGGCCTATTCTCTTGTCTGTGAGAAAAGCTACTGTCTTGGTGCACCACTTCTTTGGTTCCGAATGAGACAAAATTGAGTGAGTCGCACGGTCAATCTGTTCATAAATCACAAAACACGAGGAGCCAATCGTGATAATCCATGCATATCAGCAAAATATGTTATTCTGTTTCAATGTTGCGGCAATGTTTTCAAATAAAACACTTCGAAGGAACCCAAGGTTTAGGATCATAGATTCTTATCGACAGATAGCAACAAAGTTCACAGACAGACAGACAGACAGACAGACAGATAGATAGATAGATAGATAGATAGATAGATAGATAGATAGATAGATAGATAGATAGATAGATAGATAGATTTCATCGACATACCTGTAAGGTCATGTGACGCAGCTAAATGAAGTGGTGTCTGTCCCGAACTATCAATTCGATCCACACGAGCGCCCCCTTTCAGCAGCTCTTTGACATTATCTTCACGCCCTGCTTTCACTGCTATGTGTAAAGGAGTCTTTTTACCAAGATCTTGTAGGTTTACATTTGCTCCGCACTGTAGGAAATAGCTTATTATCTTGTTATGACGTTTACCTAGATGAAAGACAACGCAGTTTAATTAGCAGTTTGGTTTCATATATTCTCTTACATGCATACTAAAATGAGTATTTCGAATATCAATATCAAGTATGTTTGCAAACATGTTCATTAATTAGTCTTTTCGCAATAATAAATTGCTGCATGTCCATTCATAATCAAATCTTCAAGTTCTCTAATTATAACAAAGAAGCATTCATTTTCGAAAATAAACCTGTCGTTAAGCTGTATACACAAAGAGCCAGCTAATTTTAATCATCCGGAGACCATCAGCTGGACACGAAGAACAGACAGCTTGTGGTTAACCAATATACATACCTTGAGCTGCATGATGCAAAGGTGACTGCCCTTTCCAGTCTGTTGCATTGAGGTCAGCACCTAGTTGCACCAATGTCTCGATATTGTCCACGTTACCCTTTATAACACATTTGTGTAGCGCCCCCTGGAGTTTAGCATCTTCGGCGTTGACCTTTGCTCCGCACGCAGACAAGGCCTTGATGATGTCACTTTGCTCTGGTGCCATTGCGGCATGGTGCATGGCTGTGAGCCCAGCAATATCCACGTGGTTGATATCCAGTCCATTCTGAACTAACATTGACACGATGTCAATGAATATTCTGTGGTTTTCGGCTTGTTCAAAAGACCCCAAGCCCACGTAACTTATCACCATTTCCTGGACAGCGTTTCGGTACTTTCTATTTGTTCTGTTAACATCTACGCCGTGCTTGACAAAACTGGTCACCAAGCCCATGTCAAATCTGATAGCAGCCATATGTAAACACGTGTCTCCAGTTTCTTCGTCTAACTCATCCATTAGTAAAAATATGTTATTGTCTAAGGTACTTTCGTCCTTTCCTTCAGATATTTGAGATTTAGTCGGGTCTCCATTTTCCAATCCATTCTGGGGCACCTGTTCTTGAATCACGTTATTTGTCTCATCGGGCAGAGCCTGAGAATCAGCCACCACGTCCTCCATATTTTTGCAAGTCTGACCCAGCTGATAGGGGCACTACAGACGTCTCTCCTGAGTGGCAAAGGTAAACACAATAAATGTGACTTGGTTATACGGACATCACTTTGTCAATAGTGCATCAGAGCTTTGCGTGGATAAGCGCTTTAAATTGGCTGGTAGCCTACGCACCGTGTCAGTACGTCCTTAATACGATACCTCTCAATGGAATTCATGATACGGATGTACTCTATAAATATGGAGTTGAAAGGGGAGATTTTATGTTTCATTACAGTTCATATATACACAAACAGGATGTGCTAATGTGTTCTCCTATTCGAGTCAAATCGTTTGAGCATCAAGGCAAATTAACAAAGGCATAAGTCTTTTTGCATTTAATATGCCTTACATTTAATTAAGTATACGACAGAATTCAGTTCTCCCACCCACCCCCATATATATATATATATATATATATATCACGGGCGATCATTAGCTTATCATTTTTGTTTCGGGTGGCTTTGTGCAGACATCCAATTTGTTCCATAATATCTATACTGGGTGGTTCTCATCGGGATAGTTTCACATGCGGACACAGATTGATCATTGGCCGTTTGTGAGTGTAAGGTTAAAGGTTATTTTCGTGCGCCTGCATTATATATTGTGTATACTCTTAATTCAGGGGATTAGAACGAAGATAGGTGGTCACAGATCTGGACAGGGTTAAAAGCGCCGTCTTTTGAGTTAATTGGCAATGCATTTCATCATAGCTCTAAATAAGGTATACATTTTAACCCTGCACACTTTGCTGCAATTGACATATATACGACAGCAATTATTGCGCCTGTATAGCATATATTCATGGAAACATTCTGCCGGGAAACAGGTGTGGCGGCTTATTATATTGCAATTGTATGAGCAGCTGGGCAGGTTGCTGGGTAGAAACGGCCAAGCGTCACCGTATCATTTCCTGCAGTTTTAGTGAGGTTGTGTGCTAACACAGACCTACTATTTATTTATTTATTTATTTATTTATTTATTTATTTATTTATTTATTTATTTATTTATTTATTTATTTGTCTGTCTGTCTGTCTGTCTGTCTGTTTGTTTGTTTGTGCTTTCGTTTGTTAATTTATATGTTGGTGTGCTGACATAGGCATATTGTTTTTCTAAAACATCATCGATTCCTTCTTTCTTTCTTTATCGATGTTTTGTCCGTAGCTTTTCTCGGACATCATGTCAGTGAGAAATACGAAATTTTGCACAGTTATTGCTATATAGCAGTGAAATTATGCACTTGGTCTGAAATAGTGGACATGGAAAATTATGCAACTAAGATTCATTTGAAATTTTAGACGTTTAAATTCTTCAAAATTATTAAAGGTAAAGGTACCATTCCAACTTTAATTCATAGGTTTGTACTACAGGCGCATCCAATGAACCCAACCAAAGCAGAATTTTAATTTATACCAATTTGGGGCACTTGAAAAGTTTAAATGTCAATTATGTTCCAAAACTATTAAAGATAGAGGTGGCATTCAAACTTTAATTGATAGGTTATTGCTATAAGCGCATCCGATGGACCACAAACAAAGTTTTGAGGACACCTGAATAAGTTAAATGAGATATAGGTATCTGTTATTTCCTAAGTTCTTAAGTTTGTGCCACAGCAGTATTTAAATAAGCTTTGAAAGCACACAGACAGAATAGCAAATCTTATTTTCTAGCAATTCGTCATCTTACGCCTCGAGGTGTACTTTTCGTGCAGGTTGAAATTCGTTTGCTTGTACTTGTCCCCATGTAAATCAGACGTGCAATAAATATGAATCAGTGATAAACTGGAGCATTGCACACAAGTAAAGAAGTCAGTGAAGTGTATCTTGTATGAGCATTTGATTTTCAATGGCAAGTAGATTACGATACAATTGTTGGGGTATTGAAGCATCGGCGTTTTAGACTTGTGTTTGGATGGTGCCTACTTAATATTAGGTCATGTCATACGAAGGGGGACCGTCTTTTATTCACCTTTCTGTGTGTTAAATTCTAATTTATCATCTGTCAGGATATTGTAACTTTCAATAGAATAATTGTGCCTTGTGGGTATTATGTCCTGAAACAGACTGCTACGCTATTTGATGTGACTGCAAGTAACGACAGGCAAGACAACATGTCGTGAATGTTGACATATCTGCGAACAACATGTCGCTACAGTTACTGAACTTGTGTCATTTAAACCTAACAAGAACAGCCTGACTGAACATGATGCATACTCTACGGTGCTGTATAGTGTGGTATTCAAATGGATGCCAGGCGATATTGTTGTGCAGATTTTGTCGAAAACTTGTCACCGGGAGCTTGTGAGATGTAATAAAAACGTGTGATCAGAAACAACAAATGGTTCATCTGTGACAAAATTACATGTGATGGAAGGTACTTATTATCACAATGACGTAAAACATTTTATTTTCACAATCGACAATATGCCACGCATGATATTCTGACGAGGTCATTTAGGAGGAAAAGTGCTCCGCTATAAACCACTGTATTGTGAGCGTTGTTGTTCGGAATGGAAGGTAAAATAAACGTGTTTCAATGACCGCTTACACTATATGTGGAACAATTACATTCCATTTTACGATCAGGTATAACGTTAGTATTGCATAATGATGATTTATATCTCGATAACGCTCTTGGGCGACAGATATCACGTTATTGGAAAGAGACAAGACAGTCACCAATGTTGATGAATGGTAGAGATAAAAATTAATCACATAGACCTACCTGTAGCAAATGACAATCAGACATACAACCATTCCAGATATGTTCGCTGGCCGCACTGTACGCGATGACTCTCACTTCAGGTTAGGGCAATTTCGGGACAACATGAACTGGAACCAGACTGCAAATTACCCTGTGTGACCACTCAAGTATCCGTAATCTTTTGAAAGCCTGTAATTGTATGTACATGCAGAGAAAGGAACGTTCTGTGCTTATGCCTTTAGCTGCGTGCTTTTGAATATTCATGAGCCCCTCGGGTCACATGTTGTCATTGCTCTCATAGAACAACACAGACGGGAGTGATTGGTGCGTCATGCTTCATGCTCCACTGAATGCTGACGAAGCTGGGTGACTGGGTATTAATGTGTATGTATGAATATGTAAAATCTGTGTCTGTGTGTCATGTGTGTATGTATGTATGTATGTATGTATGTATGTATGTATGTATGTATGTAAACATAAGGTTGGTACAATATCAAAACAAAAAAAGCTTCAAAAAAAACCCAGAAGCAATAAAAAAAATAATAAAACACACACACACACACACACACACACACACACACACACACACACACACACGCGCGCGCGCATAAATGAAAAGTGGGACGAATTCCGCTATGGAATCGCCTTGCCACACATAGTATTATGTGAGACTAAGACCACATACAGCACAAAGACATTGCCATTTAGCAAAGGCACCACTGTATGTTGCTTTTGAAATGGTTGAAAGCAACATTACATCCACAGCACTTGTTTCCAAATTGCGATTTTTTCACGTTTTGATCTTCACAAATTGAAGGAGATGAATTCTCTCTGAATATGGCCACTGATGAAACCGAACCTGGAAAACGTGTAATATGACTTCCACACAAGCATACCCGCCTAAATAATCTACTTCCCTCAGTTCGTAATATTGCTAATAATATATGAGACCATTAGACTAGTACCAGTTAATTGTTTGAAATCCAGGATGTGGAAAAATCCATAATCGTGCATCAAATATATATAACAATTCTGGTAAAACTATGCAATAAATTTAAACGTATTTATTATTTTTATGTAAGAATAGGTCAGGCCCGCTTCAATGATTGATTCGAAAAAGGTCTTTTCGCCTCAAAGCGAGCACTAAAACGGCACCACATTAGAATTAATCTACTCATTCACACTGGCAAAAATAAAGTTTTTATTCTTGTGTGTCCGAGTCAGTTGTCTAAAAAAATTCACTTGCTTTCACAGTCGAAAATTTGAAGCAGTCAACAAACGTACCAGGAAATTCAAATTTGGACTGATATAATCAGTTGACCTATCTTCATGACAATGAATATAAAATATGAAAATGAATATAAACATTAAAACAATCATGTAAAACTACTTCTATATGATAGTAGTAGGTTATATGTACGTTATGTTCATATATAAATTATATATATATACATACATATATATATATATATATATATATATATATATATATATATATATATATATATATATATATATATATATATATATATATATATATGCATGCATGTATCTGCATGCATGTGCATTCACTTCCTCATTCCCCATACATAAAAATATGCCAGTGGGAGAAGCATAAATTTACTACCAAAGAAATTTTCTCTGACTCAGTATTTAGGTTCACCCAGACAAGAAAGAAAATAAAATAACTTTCAGAACAAAAAGTCGCTTTGTTCATGCCAACGCCACTTTTGGAACAAATGATGCCAATAGCGACGTTTCGTATGTGCAGGCGTTTGAGCTGGGTTCAGTCATCCCTGATTTTATCTTCCTGATTCTGATGACAGAAGTGGTGAGGTCAACCAACACAATTTTACACCCAGTGCTTAGAGCACGAACAATGTATGTTGTAGACTTTTATTCTCGGCGCTACCGAGATTTCAGCTTGTAACTTATATGGTCTTATCACACATTATAATATTTCATGCGGTTAGTTTTATTGCAGTTGTAACGTAATCCAAATGGAGAAGAAAAATTCTACTTGTCTTGTAGTGATAACATATTTGGCAGTGGACCTCCACCGCTGTTTGTGGCTTGCTTGTTCTGTTCAAGAGCAGACGATCTGTTTTCACCGTTTCCAATAGAGTATTCACTTTGAAAGTAACAGTGACTTAAAACCCAAATGAAAAAACATTTCAAAAGGGGCGTGCGCATGCGCGTGGCGGCAAAACCGAACCTAAAAGTTGCTGGTAAAAAAACTTCACTCAAAATGGGCTTTCACCGAACTGAGATAATGATGAGACTTTGGATACATGTATGAACGTATGGAGAATGCACCGTATCAGTCGAGAAAGTTACACATGATATAAGTGAGTGTCTTTGAACGTTCCATATGGGCGGAACAGCAGAGTGTGCCAGGCAGAAAGAAAATCTCTGCATTCAAGTTGGTGGTTTGTTAATGTTATAGACTGCCGGGTAACAATGGATCAGTGAGCGGACATTACTGGCAATTCTTTACCAACTGTGTACTGTGATAACCTAACCATGGACGAAATTCATGAGGATCTGGGTAGTTATGAAAAAGACAGTGTAGAAACCACAGAGAAAAAAAAAAGTAGGGGGGGGGGGCGGATTTTCTTCCCCAATGGCCTCAGCTGACCTGTCAGGGTTCAGTGAATCTTTCCACAAAGGCTTGTTTCTGGTATTTACCAGCGACCCAGAGATTGAAGCCTTGACCGAAGCTATCAAAGCCTCAATGGTGCAGCAGGTGCAAATTATTGTCGAGGAGGAATTGATCTCGGTTGTACATAAAAAACTTGGAAACAACAACTGAAAAGGTCCTAGACAACGACTCTAAATTGTCAGATCTTGGGACAATAGTTTCAGCTCTCGGTGGTGAAGGTGATTTGCCGAACGAGTTCCATAACATGAAAAAAAAAACAAACAAAAAAAACAAAAACAAAAAAAAAAAAAAAAAACAAAAAAAAAAAAACAAAAACAAAAACTAAAACAAAAAAAAAAACAAAAAAAAAAAACAAAAACAAAAACAAAAACAAAAAAAAAAAACAAAAACAAAAAAAAAAACAAAAAAAAACAAAAACAAAAACAAAAACAAAAACAAAAACAAAAAAAAACAAAAAAAACAAAAACAAAAACAAAAACAAAAACAAAAAAAAAAAAAACAAAACAAAAACAAAAACAAAAACAAAAAAAACAAAAACAAAAACAAAAACAAAAACAAAAACAAAAACAAAAAAAAAAAAAAAACAAAAACAAAAACAAAAACAAAAACCAAAAAAAAAAACAAACAAAAAAAAACAAAAACAAAAACAAAAACAAACAAAAAAAAACAAAAACAAAAACAAAAACAAAAAAAAAAACAAACAAAAAAAACAAAAACAAAAACAAAAACAAAAAAAAAACAAAAAAAAAACAAACAAAAAAAAAACAAAAACAAAAACAAAAACAAAAACAAAACAAAAAAAAAAAAAAAAAAAAAAAAAACCTCTGAACGCTGAGGAAGAAAAACTGAACGTTGCCAACCAAACAATTGAGGAGAAAGAGCAACAGTTTCAGTCCCTCCTATTTGATCATGATGCTGTGGAGCAGTATGCGCGATGAATGAGTTTGAGGTTGTATGGCATAGCAGAAACCAATCAAAGTAACCAAGAAGACACAGACCAAATTATTGTTGATCTGAGCCGGAGCAAGTTGGGGATTAACATGTAACTTGAAATACAAAGCAGACATCGCATCGGCCGTCGGGGGGGGGGGGGGGAGGGCGAGCAGGGTCGGGTCGGCAGGAAAATCACGCGGTTCTCAAGTTACCGAGTGAGGGCGCGGGTGTTCCAGGCAAAGAAAAACACTGAAGGGCACAAAACCTGCTGGCCACCGAGGACCTTACCAGTTACAGGTCCTTGCTGGCGTGTCATGCAAAATGCCTGAAATGAGCTGGCCGGGTCGACGGGACGTGGACGACCGACGGGAGAATTAAAGTCAAATTCAACCAGAACGGTGTGACCAAGATCCGTACGATCACTTGCCAGGATGACCTGAACTGCTTTGGTCCCCTTTAATGACAGACTTTATGGTAACTCTGTCCGATCATAATCTACTTGCGATCTCGGATTAATTATTTAATATATGCTGTAATGCTCAATGGACCGATTCACTTCTACGTGTACTCTACATCAATTTCGCTTCTTGTGATTTTTCAGTTCATCACAACTGAAACAGTGACATGTATGTTGTGAACATAATTTGGGATATTAGTAATAATTTGATAAAGACATGAAAGAGTTGTTTTGGTTATTCGAGTTGGCTCATTGATATGAACCGTAAGAGAATTTACGTAACAAAAATTAATCATTTTTTCCAATGATTAGTGTTGGGATCTGCGTTTAGGTCTCTAATTACAATAATTTTGTCATCATCTCTGTTTCTCCACTCGTCATAAGTATCCAGTAAATCTTCTAAAAAACTGACACCGGAATTGGCATGTCTGTAAAGTACTGCCAATAGAAATTTGATATTTGAAAACGAACTTCCACACAGAGTATTTCTAAATTTGCACTTTCAAGATCTTGACGTCGTTTTATAACCAAACATTATGAAGCGTAAACGGCCACGCCCCCGCCGACTCCAGTTGTTCGAACTCGTCTGATGATCGGGTGAAAACCCGGAACTTGAAGATCGTTGTCATGAGTAGTGTTGTTAAGAAATATTTCTGATGAACCTATAATGTCGTATGAGTCAGCCAAAGACGCTTAACACATCTCAGTTTGTCCTGGGACAAACTACAAATATTGGCATGACAGAACGTCAAATCTATGAAGGGAGAAACCTGCCCGGGGTGTGGGTGTATTTTACCCGACAACAGTAGCTAAAATCACACAGTAGAAGTTTTCTTTCATTGTTCAATAAATAGGTCAAATTTGACTCTGACGTAATCTACAGCACCGCCTGACCTTGATATTGATCTTGACCTTGATTTGAAAATTAACATCAGAAATCGATTGTATTCACCCAAACACTCTTTCCAAGGGTATAATATATCATCAAATTCATTATCCGTGGATATGTTTAATTTTCCTATGACCGTAATCGTGACCATGATCTTACCTTGACCCTGAATTGAAAATATTACATCAGAAACGGTTTTTACACATTCAAAATTCCCCATAAGAGGTATATTACACATTATTCTAGGACAAGTGTTTTAAAGGAGAAATATCTAAGATGGTGACAGGTGGCCATCTTGGTTTTATGCAAATTACCAGAGTTGCCCAATATTACCGTTTGGTTTAAACATATTTTATTAAAGCAATTGGAAATCAGGCATAGCCTATACAAATTCCTCTTGCAAAAACAAAAAAATAATAATAAGGAGTAAAATACACAGTATGGTTTGAAAGGTAACGGCACAAACCACAGGACAGTACATTAACGGACACATAACAGAATGCAAGATAAAGACACCACCAGACGTCACAGATAGTGGTCCGAGTAATGAGTAGTTTGCATTGACTGTAAGATATAAACAGTCTCGAAATAAGTCTTTTATAAAAGTAATGATGTTTGCCCGCACGTGGCCACTTAAATGGTAGGCCTACCCATATCTATATAACAAAATTCGCAATATCAACTGTATATACAAACTACCAAGTGAAACCAGTGCGGGCTTCAGTTGAATCTGCCAGTGCGGATAATGTACGTATGCACAGATTCAAAGATAGCTACATTAGCGGCTTTTGAACATTTTAAACTTCCATTTAGAACTGTATTTAATGTAAACGGAGCCTTGGTTATAATAAACATTTGAAGAGTGTTGCGTTCGGTAGTGAAGCGAGGACATTCAAAGAAAAAATGGTACGAATTTTCTACTGTGGCGCCACAAGCACAACTAGGAGAACTTGCGATGCCAATTTTATGCATGTCGTGGTTCAACTGACTGCAGCTCATTCTAATTCGGGAATGTAGAATGTTTACTTTCCGGTTGCCAATGTAGAATAAATCGTTAACCTTTGGTTTATCATTGTCTAATTTACGCTGAAATGTATCAAGATCCTCAGAGTTTCGAACTGAATTGGGTAACAAATTCCACTGACGAATGGTTGCTGGTATAAAAGAATTGCTATAAATACTAGTTCTTGCATATATCTGGCTTATATCATTTTTTGATCTTACATTGTATATATTTCTAGAAGACACGTTTCCTGGAATTAAGTCATGAAGGTAATCGGGTGTTAGCCCATGTATTATCTTATATAACAATGTTAGCCTGTGTTTATCTCGACGTTTAGCCAAAGACTCCCATCCCGTCTCACTGTATAATAATCTATGACTAGTGCGACAGGTTGCCCCGGTTATTACTCGGGCTGCAGCCAGTTGAACACTTTCAAGCGATGAAGCATCTGCCTGAGTAAATCCACCCCAAACTACATCCCCATACTCCAGTAATGGTCTAATATATGTCAAGTATATAATTTCCAATGAACGCCTGTTGAGTCTATATTGTAGCAGTTTTAGAATTCCAATTAGTTTCCTGGCTTTGCATACAAGTGAATTTATGTGGTTTGACCATGACAAGTCAGAACTGAAAATTACACCAAGATGTTTATGTTCTGATATATTTTCTAAAGAGTTACCGAGAAAAACAATGGGTGGGTTTTGATCTTGACTCTTCTTTTTAGTGAAAAGCATGGATTTGGTTTTGGTACTATTGAAAGTGACTAACCATTGACGAGACCAGGTCTCTATAGATTTCAGGTCATTGTTGATAGCGTTGGCAGAGCTGATGGGGTCGTCGATGGTAATAAACAAAGTTACATCATCGGCGAACAACTTTATGTTAGACCTTACGATATCGGTGATATCATTTACATAAACCAGAAACATGAGAGGACCAAGAACCGATCCCTGGGGTACCCCGGCTTCGATACTACCCCAGTCCGACAAATCGCCATGTAAAGCAACACGTTGACTTCGATCGTGCAAATAACTACTGAACCAGTCCAAAAGGGAACCACGAATACCTACCTTGTGCAGCTTATAAAGGAGGGCAGGATGATACACTCTGTCGAATGCCTTAGTAATATCACAAAAAACTACTCTAACTTCTTTCTGTAAATCAACAGCTTTTACAAAGTGATGATACAAGTATACTAGTTGGTTTACAGTACCATCGCCCGGAATGAAACCAGACTGTTTTTCTGACAGAGCAAAGTTGTCTCTAAGAAAGTTGAAGACATACTTAAAAATTACTCGTTCGAAAACTTTGGAAACACAACTTAGGAGAGAGATAGGTCTATAGTTGCTGCACAAGCTAGGGCCACCCTTTTTAAGAACAGGAGTAACATTGGCTTTTTTCCAATCATAGGGAAATGTTTTTTTCTCGAGGGATAGGTTAAATAGTTTGGCAAGAGAGGGCGCCACTGAAGGGGATGCTTCCTTCAGTAGTACGGGACTGATCCCATCAGGACCGCTTGCCTTACTGACATCTAGTGATGCCAGTACCAAATAAACGTCGTCCTCACTTATAGTAAGACTATCAAGAATTTTACCAGAGCTACTTTGGGTTGACATTGGAGGACAATGGAAAGTGGAACCGTCAACACAGCTTTGTTGCAGAAAGAAAGAGTTCAGGGCAGCTGCCTTGGATTGATTGTCCGAAATTACAATGTCGTCGACCAATAAATGGCTATTCGAGGAGGCCTGACTACCTTTCACAAAATAATTTACAGTTTTCCACCAGCGTTTTTCTTTCCTTTTGGAATTATTTACAATATCAAATCGACGATTAAAGTAATCATCTTCAGCTGCCCTCAAATCACTTATGTATTGGTTTCGTAAGGTCCGAAAATAATGCCAAATCTGGGAATTGTTTAAATTTCTGGTGGACTTGGCCTTGCGGTGTATTCTATCAACCTTTCTTTTTTGGGCCCGTAGGCGACTACTGTACCATGGAGCGTCACCATCTCTAACTGTAATTGTCCTGTTAGGAATATTTTGTCTTGCGACATTTAAGAAAGTACTGCTCCACAGTTTACACATCTCATCAACATTATCAGTATCAAAGCAGGGATCCCAATCGACCTTGCTCAGTGAATCCCTAAACACGTCAAAGTCAGCTTTGGCATATAGCCATATAAACCTTTGAAAAGAAGAGTTCTTCTTATGTCTAAATAATAAGTTTGCAGCTACTGTACAGTGATCATTATCATCTACTGGTGGAAGTACAGTTGCAGCTTTCACAAATCTAGGTACATTGGTGATTATTTGGTCAAGGCAAGTTGCTGTTCGATCGGTTATCCTTGTAGGCTCTTTTATATGTAGGGTAAGGTTATTGGATGCACAAAATGTATTTAATTTCTTACCGTGATTTGTTTGAAAGTCAGCATTTAGATCACCCACTAATATAATTTTATCAGTGGGACTACTGTAAGCAAGATCGTATGATACCTGTAAGTCGTCCCAAAACGATACAGAGGCGTTTGGTGGCCTGTAAGCGACCGCCACTAAAAATTTATTATTATGTAGACGGATTTCAACCCACATTACTTCGATACCCGGTATTTCTAAGTCAGTTCTCCTTTTTAACCCTCATAGCCCGAGATACGTATAGTGCAACACCACCGCCGACCCCACCAGCTCTGTCGAGACGCAAAATCCTGTGAAAACCAGGCAGATCATAGTCACTATCTTGATTACATGCAGACAAAAATGTTTCAGTTACAGCTATGATGTCGTAGTCCTGCCCTAAAGATGTTTTTATACACCTCAGCTTGTCCTGGGAAAGACTACGAATATTCACATGACATAGGGTGATATCACAGTAGGCGTTCGTTGGATGAGGGCCAGGATTCGGATGCACATCGCCTGACATAGCGATTAGTAAAACATGTAATGTTTCAAAACCATCAGTAGCATTGTCAACTATATTATACCATCTATACAATAGAACCACCTGGTCTATACTCACATTTTTGTAAATATTGGTGTATAGTGGACCAATTCTGATATATAAACAGGCAAAGATTGTACCACACAAGGCCGCGTAACACAAAATTAGGAAATGGACTAACACCTCGAATATGAGGAATGACTCTAACATGAATATTACTTCCACCCATATCTTCATGATATTACATACGCTTCTGTGTAGAATTGAACAAAGGGTGTAAACACCAAGTATCAGTAAAGAAGTTTTGTCGCGCTGCACTAGATCGAGTGTTATGATTCGTATTACATATACATAAACATGAGCTAGTAACCTCTTCTCCTGACAAGGAGAGAATAAGTGTTCCCCTAAAGATTTGACATGATAAAAATGTTCGTTTTTGTATTGATGTATGACTGAAAAAGATAATCCTAGAAGTCCGTATAGAACGTACATGAGTGGTAAACAGTACCATAGTCTGGGTAGTACACAAAAAGCAATGTTAACGTAATGCCAGACTTTGCACACTAGTATTGTTCCAGTTAACACATATTTCCAAGTCAAATTCCCAAACTGGTATATAGTAGCTATACATCTCTTCGTAAAAAATATCATTACATTATAAATGCGGTTATTGTAACTCCACTCACCAGAGTGAACCGATCCAAACACAAAACAAACAGAAATGCCCATTTTGTACATTTCCGCAGTGAATTGTCTAGTCAAACTAAAGAAGGCAGGGATACCCATTGCTCGGACGAACAGGCAAAGACCCATAGAGGCCTGCGCTCCAAAGAAAAGACATAATACAGAATAATAGCATACGTAGGTTACAAAGACATGAATAGTGGTGGTCATATATTGACCCAATACACATAAAACATAAAATATAAAGATGTTCATAAATGAACAAGAATTAAGTATGAAGGTCGGAACGCAAAGAAACACTGTGTACCGGTCACTTTTGAGCGATGAAAAAGTGAGATACTTTAGCGATAAGTGAATGACATCAATGAGGAAAAAGGTAACTTAATGGTCCGGTCAGACACCAGTAGCTGGTAAGAAACGCCAGTAATGCTATTGATAACCTTAATTCACGGATACAGAAGTGTTCACAGTCAAAAAATGGCAAGTAAATGAGAAACATATATTGACCATACAAAACAAAGGGATTTTTCTAAGTTTTGTGATACATGGCGGTGATACAAGTTGAATGGCGTAATGACAAGATATTCATAGTACACATGTATTTCAACACAATCATTTAGCTGCTTGGCATTAAGCAAGAATCACAACATGGTGGTTGGTGGATTATGAATCACATGCCAGTACTTTATGAGAACAGATAATAATGAGCATTACGCATTAATAACAAATAAGTACTGGTAAAGAAAATCCTGGTATCACTGGAACGTCGAGTCACGTAATACATTTTAAATAGTATGTACACAACGGTCATGTCAATACAGGTACAAGGGGAATGCATATACATATACATGCATACACACACGCACACACATACATACATACATATATAAATACATACACACATACATATACATATATACACATACACACACATACACATATATATATACACACACATACATACATACATACACGCACAGATACATACACATACAAAAACAAATATACATTATATATTATACAAATACACACATAAATTTGCATATGTTGCCAATTCATACATGTACTGTGTAAAACAACGTTAAAGGTTAGCGTACATCGTAATTACAGATAGTGTTGATTGTTGGGTTGTAATTCACATGTTAATAGTATGTGAACACCGCAAGTGATAATTTTGGGTTGGAACAGAATTAAATGCAATAAATACAATACAACGCAATAAATCAATAGATAACCAGTATAAGTAGCCAAGAGAGGTGTCACTGTAATACCAAGAACCGTGATCATTAAGCAACGTAAATATATGAATATCAAATCAGTCAAGTCAATTGACACATTTCAATTGGGATATTCAAATGATCACATCAGTAGTTTGTCAATCTGGATGCAATAGTTGATTTTAGCCTGACGTAGTATGTATGTGGTCGCTAGAACTAAACCTACAGGGTGAGTCGTAAATAGGGTAGTTGCCACGTGCCAATAATATGTAGACACAGGTGGTGATGATCACAAGATGTTAAGGCATTAAGCCACAACTCATCAAAAAAAAAAAACAAAAAAAAAAACAAAAACAAACGTATGCCATGATCAACCCCGCACAATCGCAAATCAGTTATAAGTGGCAAGTTGTGCATTTGTTTTCAACTCCAACGCTTGGCTTGAAGTAGGTGACAGAGGTAGAGATAGTGGTTGATATGTATGTACAAACCAGTAGCTTGTAAAATCGGCCTTAAAGTATGATTGCATGAATGAATGGGTCACGTGACACTTTCATGTATGTATGCAGTAATTGCATCAGTCCAATTACAGATTAATTGTTAGTATGTATCACATATATGGCAATAACGGGAAAAACGATCAAAACAAAGCAAAATCAAAACAGAAACCAAAGTAAGTACAAGTGCGTACTCGTGTGTGTGGAGTCCAGTGTGATATACTGAACCCCAATGAAAAGTATCCACATAAAAAAATTAACACATTAATTTTGTAAGTTACTAAGTACTGTGTGTGCATATATGCATGGTTTGGAGCCTACATCAGGGTCATTCAGGACAACTTTTTAACTTTTGCTGGGTTGTTACATAATGCATGTGACTTTTGTGCACCGAATATGGCTTCTGACCACCACGCCTATTGGATGGCTAAAATGACCTGATGTTTTCAGTGGCTTTAAAAAGGGATGTTCAGCCAAGAAAAAAGCCAGTGGTCTCAGGTGTGTTGAGGCGATCATGCCGCGTCTGAGCCAAGGTCAAAGACACCATGCTTTGGGGCTTGCAGAGGGTGGAGTCCCAATCACTCAAATCGCACAAAGAATGGGGTGTACTCGGCGCACCATCCAACGACTAATTGAACGGCAACAAGAAACTGGATCCGTAGATGATCGGCCTAGGCCTGGCCGAGAAAGAGTGACAACACCTGGCCAAGACCGTCACATCCGGCTGATGCACCTGCGAGACCGTTTCCGTACAGCAGCCCAAACAGCCTGTGAGACTCAAGGGGTGAATCACCGTCCTGTCAGTAGTTCTACTGTGCAGAGGCGACTGAGGAGCAGTGGCCTAACAGCCAGAAGACCTTACAGGGGTAACCTGCTGACCCAACCCAGAAGAGAAAGACGACTGCAGTGGTGTAGAGCACACTCCAGGTGGACTCGCCAGCAGTGGAATACCGTCCTTTTTACTGACGAGTCCCGTTTTTGTGTCAGCAGAGCAGATGGCAGAGAACGTGTGTGGCGCCGGACTGGGGAGAGATATGCAGATGCCTGTGTCCGTCAGGCAGATCGATGGGGTGGACCCTCTGTCATGGTGTGGGCAGGCATCAGCAACCGCTACCGGACACCCCTAGTGGTCATTCAAGGGATCCTCAATGCTAGGCGGTACATTGATGAGGTGCTGGAGCCGCACATGGTCCCATTTATGGAGCAGCATCAAGATCTGGCGATCTTTCAGCAGGACAATGCACGTGCACACTCTGCAAGATTAACAATGAACTTTCTCAATGAGAACAACATCAATGTCATGGAATGGCCAGCGTTCTCACCCGATCTGAGCCCTATTGAACATTTGTGGGATCAGTTAGGCCAAGGTATTCAACGGAGGACACCTAGGCCTACTACCCGAAACCAGCTGATCCAAGCTCTGCAGGAAGAATGGAATAATGTTCCCCAACACAGAATTCAAACCCTGGTCAGCAGTATGCGCCGCAGATGTATAGCATGTGTTGATGCTCGAGGTGGCCACATCCCATATTGAACAGAAAAATTTGTGTGACTTTCAATTAGGGCAGTTAATGACATTTTTTGCCTGTAAGTGACGTTAATGTCGGTAGAGCGTGACATTATTTTTACGCAAGAAAAGTGAATGCTTTGTTAAGTTCTAAGCACGTCTAGGTATGAAATGTTTCAAGTATAAACAATAAAATACTTCAACATTGGCATGTGGATACTTTTCATTGGGGTTCAGTATATAATGGTAATGCAGTAGCAACTCACACTTTACATTATTCATACGCAGATAAGTCCTCCTCACTGGTAATAGCTATCACACGGAAAGATTCATTGTCCTTCATCTTGATCTTTATTTTGCCGTCCTTCGACCAAGTGTCGATAATGTTCCCTGCGCGTTTCAGGCATCTGGCCTTGTAAGCCAATGAAGCTCGAAAGCGCGTCAGATCCTCGGTGATGAGAACATCAGTACCCTTAAGGCGACGCTTGGCTTTGAAGACATGGGCCCTTACCAGTTCGCGAAGCGAGCGATGATGGCTTTCCCCTTTTCACGTCCGCCCCAGTTGCTAGTACGTCCGACCCGGTGACTACGTTGAATGTCGTTCAGCGAAAGTTCCAGACCCAGCTTGTCTCTACAGAGATTTATGATCAGCTGATCGGTATCCTCATCACCATCCTCGTTGGTTTCCTCTGTAGGGGGTAATCCCCAGAACCTCAAGCAGCCTCTTCGCCCGTACTGCTCCAACGCATCAAGCTCCATAGTTAAGTTGGACAACTTTTTATCTTTCTCTGCAATCTGGCGTTCTAATTTGGATATGGTAGCCTCCATGTCACATACCTTTTGTTGCAAATTTCCTGCGTGCTCAGGTTGAATTTGGGAAACAGCAAGTTGGGTCTCTAAATCCGATATTTTTTCGACGATCGACGGACCCAGCTTTTTTTTACTACTGACTGCAGTTGGTCGTTGACCATAGCCTGTACCTGATCCATATTCATCCCATGCATAGCCTGGGTAAGGCTTTGAACGAAAGCCTTGCTGCTAAACAAGTCATGAACAGATTGTTCAATGGATCCACTGACCCTTGACAAATTGGTTTGAGACAAAGACAAGGGTGAAGACAATTGCCGTTTGCGCTTTTCCCTGGGCTTTCCCCCTCCATTTTTCGGATCGTTGTTCTCAGATTTTCCCGACACACCAGAGGCATTTTGCTCGGTAGTAACATCTCCCATATCCTCATTTTGAATTGACTGATCAAACAGTGTCTCTAATGATTGACGGATCACAGTCGAGAGCGACATATCTGGAATTGCACCACAGTTACAGAAATCATGGAACACATGTGTCGTGACAAAGAACCGTCAAGATCGCACGGATCAAATGTTCAAAATAATGGTTTTGCAACACTTATCTCTAACATCAGGTGTTTCTAAGTCGTCCCATAGTCCTTAAACGCATGATAATCCAATCCACATAGTTTCATATAATATGAAGCTTTGAAAAAAGTGAAATTTTCCTGGACACGTCTTGAAGGGGTTTAAATCTCCCGCCACGCATGCGCCCTTGCATGTACCGTTTAGGCAACAAAGCTGAATTTGTTGTAGGACCCCCGCTGCATATGAATCAATAAAAAAACTTCATAGGAGAGAACATTTCTAGGTGCAGGAAAATGACTAACGGACTAAGGCCTGCTTTGGTTTTGGACAATGTCGATGCTCTTACTGACTTGTCGAGCAAGAACTTTTTAAGCTGTGCTGATGATAGTATTCCCCATAAGGAGGTCACTTGTAGAATGGACGATACACCTTGGTACACAAACTCTCATCGTGCTTTAAAAAGCAAGATTTTTTTAATTCACAAAAAGAAAAAGCAAACTAGAACCACCACCTGCGGCCTTATTTTCGACAGCTGCGAAATACATATATTGAAGAATTGAGATCTGTAGAGAAAGCATATTACCAGTGATTCGAAGATTCTGTTAATTTGGCAACGCAAAAAAAAAAAAAATAAATAAAATGAAAAAAATGAAATAACAAAAAAGATTTCGTGGCACACCGCAAAATTACTTTTGAATAAACACCAAGATTTCGATATCACGTCACTCTGCCACGGATGTTATGAAGATGTGTATGGCTGTTTGTTTTCATTGGAAAAGGCACTGTATTCATTGAGTGTGTGCCAGGTCACTGAGTTTAATGAGTACCTTGTGGGGCCACTGCAGGGTCATTGAGTTCGCTGGTTTTGTGGGTGATTCACTACATTCATATGAGGTGGTCTCAATGCACTGGGATGTGTGACTAAACGAAAAACTCTGGAACAAATTAGAGATTGCTCTTCCTAGATATATAAAGTAGATATTTTCCTGACCGGGGAGAGAGAGAGAACTCTGATGGATCTGACAAAAGCTGTGTGTTGTCAACAAGCCATTGGGACTGTCAGCCATTGTTTATATTATATCTGTGGGGTGTGGATCTTGAGTGGACTGGTATATTTGGTGCTACCCATTTACACTTTGTACCTGTGGAGTGTGGACATCGTCTTTGAAGTGGACTGGTATATTGTATCACATTGGAACCAAACCGTACCTCTGTGGGATTGGATCAGCACCACACCTTTCAGCACCATATTGGACCCAAACCGTATCTGTACTAGATCATTTGGCACCTGTCATAGGACTTGGAACTGTGGGAAAGTACCTGTGGATAATTTCACCAGGGATAAGAATTTACCTAAGACTGTTTGACTGTTGAAATACCAGTGGAGATAAGTTTACCTATTTTGTACTGATTTTGAGTGTTAATATATTGTTATTGTTAAAGTTATGTCATTGTTGTCATTCTTTGTTCAGTTCTGCTACTATTCAGGGGGTAGGCATTGTAACAACAGAAAGCAAACAGTAACGGATAACAAAGCTGAGACACTTTTTTTAATGGAGTTTTTTTGTATCCCAGTCTACACTGGATGACTCCAATTTCTCGATCCCACCTTTCGAGCAGAGGAACTCCAATCTTTAACAAACTATATCTGTTAATGATATTGAAGTACAAAACATTGGAAAGTTTTGACGTCAGCAAAGCCAATGGCCTTGACGGAATAAACGCATGCTTGTTGAAGGAAGGTGCCCCAGCTATTTTTAAGTCGCAAACCAAACTATTCAACTTCTCGCTGGATTGTCATAAATTTCCGTTTGAGTGGAAAACAGCGAACGTAGTGCCAATTTGGAAAAAAAATGTTGTCCAAGCTCTCGTTATAGCTACAGACCTATTTCCTTATTTAATATTGCAAGCCAAGTTTTTGAAAAAGTAGTCTTCAAATATTTAATTTCTTCCCGGGTCGATGCTGGTTTGTCCGACTTATAGTCAGGATTAATACCTGGAGATAGTACGGATAATCAACTAATTCTATTGAACTTGACTTTATGTTTTTCCATCAACTGTCCGTGAATGAAATCTGTTAACCCTGATCCATTCGGAACCTCGAACACTTCAATGACTTCAAAAGAGAACTTAATAGAGCTTGTTCCAAACGTAATGGATTGTATTATACTGGTGAAAGGAAAATTGCTGTCATTTATGTTAGGATGAGAATTGGATCCAACCAGCTAAACAGTGATCTCTTCAAAATTGGTGTTATCGAATCGCCAGCTTGTTCGTGTGGAGCCAACACTGAAAATAGCTACCATTTCTTTTTCAATGTAGCCCATGCAATGTGTGTAGAAACAAACTACATTCGAAAATAAAACTTTTGGGGAATTTCAAACTTTGTACTCTATTATTTGGTATCGAAAAGAATACAAAGATTCAAAACGTAGAAATTTTTGAAACAGTTCAAAATTATATTAAGTATAATGGAAGATTTAAATTATGAGTGGTATATGTAACACGACTAGTAAACCATTGAATTAGGCATTATGGTGTTTTTTTTTTTTTTTTGTTTTGGGAATAAAATATGTTTAAATCAATCAGTTAATTTACTTGCACCATCACTTTTGCGAGGCTGTGGACCTTGAGAAGGACGTCAGAATTGTATTCTTTGACATTAACAAGGCATTTGATCGTGTATCGTGACCCAGATTTATTGTTTAGATCACGTAATGCAACTATTGATGGTCCTCAACTGAGCTGGTTTGCCAGCTATCTAGAGGGTAGACAGCAACGTGTTCTTCTGAAAAGGGGGTGGGGGGGGGGGAGTCGCCTAGGGGCCGATTCAAAGCAGCGTCCTACAGGGATTGATACTTGGTCCTCTTTTATTCTTCATATATGTTAATAATATTGTTAACGTTGTAAATTCCTCCACCCGATCATTTGCCGACGATACAGTTCTTTTTATCACTGTCGAGGATCCTGTATTTCACCAAAGTTCATTGAATATGACTTACATGAGGTCGAAAGTTGGGCGTGCAAATGGTTAGTATCATTTTTTATTAATTTTATTTATTTATTTATTTATTTATTAAGCTTCAATCAGCAGTAGTACATAAAATGACATAAGATACAATAAAATGTTTGCTGCATAAAACATACTGCCAATTAGGAAGAGTCAAACAGGTGAACACACCTATACAAGTTGACTCCCCGTTGGTGATCTAATGAATGAAATGAGTACAGCTAGTGCTGTGTAATAACGATGTTCATGGAGATAAAACCAATTTACTACACTAGAATGATGTATAAAATGTCTGGAAAGGCATGATAAAATCTGAACTTTACAATATATAGAAAGCACCACTTAAAATAGTCAATTAATATCATTTGGATGGTGTGTCAGATTACAACTAGTGGAGTGGGTCAGATTGGGGACCCCCAGCAGAGTGACGGGGGACAAAGCCGTGCAGGTGTTCCTTGAACACCGCAGCAGACACCGGCTCTGCTGGTTTTACTCCACAGTTGATAACATATTGGTTAAAAAATAAAACACATATTTGGATAGACACACTGTAGTAGCACCAGATACATACTGTCACTGTACATAAAAGCTGTCACAAATTACCCTCTGCATTTAGCACAGAAGCATTTACTTCTCCATGTGCATGTATTAGAATCATCAAAATAATTGTTTCTCAAATTATTGTAATGCTGCTTTAGTCTGGATTTGAACATGCCAATTGTAGTGGAAGCTTTTATGTTATGTGGCAAGTTGTTCCACCTGTAGATTGTGCGATTGACATATGAGTGTCTGAATGTTTCTGTGCCGCAACGGGTGGCCTCAAAACGGATAGTATTGTTGGAATTTCGTAGCTCGGAAGTATAGGTTTGGAGTGGAAATAAATCTTGTAAATTTACTGAATAGTATCCATGTAGACATTTGTATAAGAATACTAAATCCAGAATTTCACGCCTATAGGATAGAGGATGAAGATTACACTTAATAAGTCGTGCTTTGTAGGTGTCATCGCAATGTACTCCCAAAATATACTTAGTTGCCCTATGCTGGATAGATTCTAAAGCCTTTAGGTTTTTCTTAGTGCCGACACTCCACACAACACTGCCGTACTCTAAATGGCTTCGTACCATTGAAATATATAACCTCTTGGTAGTTTCAGGAGGTGCTTGGTATCCACATGTACGTTTGATGATCCCAAGTGCACGATTGGCTTTCGTACAGCATTTTGTTATGTGGTTAGACCAGTCGAGGCAAGAGCTTAACTCGAAACCAAGATCATTTTGGGAGGACACGTGTAAGAGGGGTGTATTGTTCATGTTGTAATCAAAGACGACTGGGTTTCTACTAACACTAAGTACAGAACACTTATCGGCATTTAAATTTATTCCCCAAGTTTTACTCCATGTTAACAATTTGTCTATGTCGTCTTGGAGAGACGATGCATCAGCATCTGAGTGAATTTTCCTGAAGCACTTGGAGTCGTCTGCAAATAAAAACATTGTAGTTTCACTTGACAGTGATGTGGGGAGATCGTTAATATATAACAGAAATAGGAAGGGCCCTAAGATGGAGCCCTGCGGAACTCCAGATATAACAGGTTTAAATTCACTTTTTTGACCTTCCACTAGTAATCATGTGATCCTTCTGAACCCAGTAGTATGATTTTATCAAGGAAGCGACTTCCACGTCTTCATCCAGACTTGGTTTCCATGGACAAATATTTACAAGAAGATAAGCACTTATGATTATTGATACGATCTCACTTAAGTTGGACAAGTCATATTCATGAGTCAAACACAAAAGGCATCAAGATGGTTAACATTTTGAAACATCTACAATATCGTTTAAGCAGAACATCTCTGGAAACTATTTATTTCTCCTTTATACGGCCATTTTAAGAGTACGTGTCTGTCGTGTGGAAAGGGTGTACAAGTAGCGATTGCGAGGATCTGGAAACAGTCAATCTACCAGCTGCAAGAGTGGTTACAAGAGCGACAGCTGGAACGAGTCACGATCACATTTATCAGGAAACTGTTTTCGAAAAAAATGTCAGACAGAAGAAGCAAAAGTAAACAAATGATGTCTTGTAAAATTCTCAAGGCTGATGCACCCCAATATATGACAAATTGATTGCCAACTTCCGTCAGGCAACGTAACAACTATAATGTGAGATTTGGATACAATTTGTCTTTAATTCGGGCACGAACTAATTTATTTAATGCATCCTGTTTCCGGGCCTTGTTTCCTTCAGCTGTTCTGTCTCTGATACGATTTACAACTTGCCACTCATAATGCCAAGTTTCTAGACCAATTTATTCTATTTCATGAAATAAAAATAAGCCTAAAGTTAGTCCACTATTTTACACTGGGTCTAGAAAAGTAGCAGTTTTACGTGGCCGTTTACGTATAAAGTGTAGCAGATTTATTTTAAAATGGTCTCGCTGACTCACCCAGGTGTTTCTGTGGTGCTGCAAATGACTATGTTTTTCATTACTTTTTCGAATGTGGAAATTTTATAGTGGAACGAGATAGATTGCAAAATAGCGTAATTCCATTTGCTCCATTCACAGTGCAAAATATATTATTTGGCTCTGAATATTGTACTTTTGAAGAAAACGAAAACATTTTTACCCTGTACAATCGTACATCAAATTCACAATTAGGCCTGGAGCTGTTGCACGAGTTTTACAAATAGTCGTTATAACGGGTGGTGAAGTAGTGCCAGTTCATGATGGCATACCCCATTATCCTTCCCTGTCGGTGACGTTTGGTCCTGTCAACAGTTCTTATTATGTAGCATTGCCGTTCTAGCTGTCTGCATGCAGTGGTGTTCATTCTGATAGTGGCGTTTTATTGTTGTATCTTGTCTCCACTTCTCTTTCTCTTTGTCTTGCGAAAGGGATTAAAAAAGTGCTGCGCCCTCTTTCCCATTCGCCTTTTTCTTAAATAAAATATGTTTAACCCCCCCCCCCAAAAAAAAAAAAAAAAAAAAAAAAAAAAACATTGTTCTTGAAGTTTTAGCATATTTGGCAGGGGACTTCTACCGCTGTTTGTGGCTTGCCTTTTCTGTTCAAGAGCAAACGATCTGTTTTCACCGTTTCCAATAAAGTCTTCACTTTGAAAGTAACAGAAAATATAGCTTAGACGTAATTTCGAGACAAACGTGTAAAACATGTACTGTGTGGGTCTGGAAAGATTAAGACAATAATGAATAAAAAAGTACCATGTTGTCACATCATTTTGAGCCACTCTGTATTGACAATTATGACAAGATAGCAAGCCACAGTTCCATGTGCTATGTTCAGGCAGTATCTACAACAGGTGGCTGTTATACATGATGCAACCTGGATTACCCGCCGGTTGTATCATTTTCAGATCGGAATATTCGGGATTGCATCATTAAAACATCTCACCCTGCATGCTTTACATTCATTTTGCTTTGCATACTTTCCCCTAACAATAAATTGAAATATATTCGTACATTTTCCCGGGTTTTTTTTTTTTTTTTGGTTTGTTTGATTTTGTTTGTTTGTTTTTTTGTCTTGATTGTTTTTTTCTTTTTTTATTGAGAGGGGGGGGGGGTGACAATTGCATATTATCTGTGATCAGTTTGAACACAGATTTCGCAATCGCAGAAAACATGCCATTCATGAAGTACAATTTGATTTTCTTGTTTGCATCTTCATTTCAAGAAAGTACGCCTAAGTAAAATATGTGAGAATAGGTCCATCCTTAAATTTTCTCTAAAGTAGGAATTTAAGCAGTCCTATGGGCCTACCTTATTCTACTTACCCAGTAATTGTTCTTAAATATGAAGAAACTGCGGGTCGCCTTCATTTTGTTGTTTATGTAACACAATTTTCGTAATTTACACTATGTTACAGTTTTTAGCAGTTTGAATCCAGCTCAAATTCAACCAGTTTGAGTCCCACTTAGCTCCAGTGTGAATATGGCATGGTACGAATCATCTATTTTCCAACTTATAACAATCCATTTAACCAAATTACATTGTTGGTTATTGTAAGGGGAAAGTATGCAGGGAACTTTCACAATATGTTTTTGTTTTCGCTCCAGGTCGAATTTTACAAGTTTTTCTTCCCACTTCAGTTTCAATTATAAATCTGTTTCAATTATTATTAATTACCTTAATTGCGCCACTTTCATATTAATAATTTTCTAAAACTTCAAAGTTTTCATTTTATAATTTTTAAAATGACAGCTTCACGCTTCATTTTTTAACCCACGCGGAGGCCTATTTATTTATTTATTTATTTATTTATTTATTTATTTATTTATTTATTTATTTATTTATTTATTTATTTATTTATTTATTTATTTATTTATTTATTTATTTATTTGTTTGTTTGTTTGTTTATTTATTTATATACTTATTTATTTATTTACCTCAAGTTATGCAGGGGCACTCATGGTTGTGGCAATTACAATGGCGCATCCATCAGGATTATCTTTTTTGTTTACAATAGAATACATTTACATGCGATATGTCTAAAATCAAAGAACGGTATTCACAATATTCTGTAACGTCAGCAATACAGATAAATACATGAATGTGGGTCCCGTTGAACATTAACCACAGAAATAGTCATCCGCGTATTACATGCTTGAAAAGCTGGTTGTACGCTCCAGAGCATCTTTTAGAAACCTACGGACTGCGACATCGAACACCTGAAATATATTTTTCCTTATACTACCTGGCGCCATCGCCAATCAGATAATCTAGTTTTATTAACAGGCAAGAGGGCATAAAATGTTGCCAGATTAACGAAGCGTTTTAATTGGCAAGGTACCGTTTTATGTAAGCGAAATATGGTTGCCGCAGATCGTCATATATTTGACAGGTGAAGAAGAGGTGAATAATGTCTTCTTCCCCTAAGCCACACAGACTGCATGTGCTCTCACCGGTACCCCCAACTTTTCTTTTTTTTTTTTTTTTTTGCGGGCGGGGGGGGGGGGGGGGGGGACCATGTTGCGACCGAAGGTGAAGGTGCGTGCTTTGAACTCACACTCAGCACCGCGAAAATCCTTCACATCCACCACATATTTTGTCCATTGTGAATTTGGTCTTAAAACTTGTGTACATTTGAAAGGTACCCGTACATTAAATCTGATGCACACACACACACACACACACACACAAATTACAGATCCCATGCCTCATTATTTAAAGTAGAGAACTGCTGTAGCCAGCCACCTTCTGTCTCACTGACAGCCCAGTCATGCCCGCGTTAGTTAAGAATTACTTGTTTAATTCAAGGATAAAAGCATGTATTTTTGATCAAATACTTATACAAATTATGCTGTAAAAATCCAGTGATTGTTGGAAAATTGTTTCAGTAATTCTAGAGATTTCAGCTTTGCCTGTTTTGCTACTTAATTTTACCTTTTGGAAAAATTATGTTTTAATAGTCACCTTTCTGATATTTTAGGCTAACATATGAGTGCATATTTATTCAATGTAAAAAAAAAAAAAAAAAAAAAACAACAACAGCAACAAAAAAACAACAACAATGAACAACAACAGCAACAAAACAAAAACAAAAAAACAACAACAAACAACAACAACAACAACAACCAAAACAAAAAAACAAAAACAAAAACAAAAAACAAAAAAACAAACCACTTTGTACGGCTGTCCCACTGCAGGGCCGGGAGTCAATCATAGGCTGCCCTAAGCACTTGGCCAGTAGTTGGCAGTATTGTCAAAAACTTGATTCATTCTTTTGGGACAATAACTGCAGGGCCGAGAGTCAGTCATACGCTGTACTAAGCACTTGGCCAGAAACTGGCAGGACTAACTCAATTATAACAAACTTGATTCATTCTTTTGAAACATAAACAAGAGTTGACAATTAAATAGAACTTGGGAGACTTTCATAGTGAGAAGTAGGTATCATCATGGAGTTTGTTTTACATTTTTGGTATAGGATATCCATTGTTACAGTACTCGTTAGGAATTTCCCAGGTTTATACAGGTGTCTGGCTGTAACTATTTATTTCATAATCACTTGGACTGAATCTATAGCCCCAGTTTCTTTCTACCTAAGTTATACACTAGCAGGTGGTTGGACTGATGTGACCTGTCCAGCTAGAAAGGATACATACTGGTTCAGGGGTATATCTCAAATTATTCACATCTGAACTTGATTTATAGTAATTAGTAATTCTGGTAATTTTTTACTATTTAGTAATAACGTTTTGTTTGACAGGTATTCTTCATTCATATTTCAGCTCTGCATTTATAAGCAAAACTTCACCTATTTACCTCATTCATTATTTGCCAAGTTCATATTTATCCATTATTCTGTGGGTTTTCTTTGCTGAAATTTTAGCTTAGACGAGGAGCCGCTACGAAGAGAGACATGTACGGGTATAGGGTCCGAAACATGTTCTGAGTAATTACCTGCTGATGACCCTTAAATTCATTTGTCTTGATACAGCCTATGTCGAAATTCTACTGAAGAACGTAACAATAGTACTTCCATGTGTATATAGCTCAGAGGGTGACAGTTTAGCTTATGGAATGTAAAGAGTTTGGACTACGGAATAGGATAATGACAACCAGGAAGTGGTTCTTGACAAAAAGACACAAATACAATTGTATTTCCTTGCAATATGGCGACGAGGAAATACGACCCTGTATAAATCGGGAAAACTTTTCGTCCAGGACAAGTTTGCAGATTCTTTTTGGTCTCCGGCTTTGTGTTTGAGACATATATAAGACTAACGTTATAAGGGTCAGAAAAACCCATGCTCTCCACATTGCAACTTTCAACCTTTGGGTGTCACGATTACCGTAATGACACCTTAAGTGACCCTTCTCCTCTGCTGGAAACTGTTGGACGCAAACATCGCACCATGCACTTTGCACGGTGAATCGTGGACATGGAATCCAAATCACGTAAAGGTACATGACTAAAAGATGCACATCATTTCATTATTGAATATATATAATCAATTGAGGATACACACCTCCTGCCGGTCCCGCCAGGGTTGTCTGTCCTGCTCTGTCTATTTAGCTGAACAAGTGGGCCTACACCTCCAACACAAACCATTCGACTGGCCATACAATGAAACGCGTTACTTCAGCGGTAAATGGTGCCCACTCTTTGGTTGAAATATTTCATTCGCCAAAACAATTGGCCCGCAGGCACAATGCCCATATGAAGGCCTCTTGTGCCCACTCTTGGGTGGCAAACATGGAGTAGTCCATTGTCAACCCTGGATTCGCCCTGGGTTGATATTTCCAGTGTCGGGTTGACAAAATTCCATGTCTAGTTAAACATATTTAATTCACAAAATATAACAATATAGAAAAGGGCAGAGCCCTCTATGCGAATCCTCCCTCTTGCAAGACAAGGCCACAGACCACAGTTATAAATCCTTCTATTTTTCATATCAGCATTTTTCAGTCTCCCCCCCCCCCAACAAAAAAAAACCCAAATCATTTTGCTATGTTAAAATTTCGTGAACAGCATGTAACAGATAAAAATGTGAGAAAAAATCGGATGGATTTTTGTCATATAATTCCCTGCTTCTTTATTTGTGGTAATGGAATCACAACTATGGTCTGTAACCAGATGACACAAGTACAGGACAGACGTAACGCACACCAGCTGCGCCGCCACACGTCGAGTGCAAGAAGCACTCCTGGCGTGGTGTCGCAGGGGCAAAAACAAGAAGATCTCAAGATGGACTCCACCAGAACGGAGCACAGACAGAAGGGCTTGTAGGAGTTACCGACATATGTATCATGTAATGATTCAACTCCGAAACATTTTCTTTTTGTATTGTCTTGCACACTGAGAAATAATATGTAAACGGCTAGTACCGTAAAAAGCGAGTGCGCTTTAATCCTTATAATATATATATATGTATGACTTATAAATGTTGACTTAGCATGTAATTGCTTCCATTTTACTATGAATGTTGAAAAAAACGGGTTATAAATTTAAACAATTAAGTAGCATAATACTATGACAATATAGTGATAACGTTATCATGTTGAGTGTTGTGGCGTTTACAGCTGGCTGCCAGTGATTTGTAGAATAGTGTACTGTGCGGGTTTTTTTAAAGAGACTGAGATGATGGGGATGTAGGTTTGTTGGTTTTGTCACTGTTATCATCAACATAATCACAATTTATATAGTTACCATCCTCACTGTGACAATCATTGTCATCACCATGATCACCATCACAATGAGCGTTATCATTATCATTGTCTTGACCTCTATCACATTTTTGTCACCATCACTGTGACCATCATCATCATCATCATCATCATCATCATCATCATCATCATCATCATCATCATCATCATCATCATCATCATCATCATCATCACCTTTGGCATCGCTATGGCCTTCATCGCTTTTTTGTTTTCACCACGAGCTTTATTGTCACCATCGTCAGATTCGCCATGACCTTCATCATCAATTCTTGTCAGCATCGTCATCCACATTGTCACCACCATGACAATCATTGTCCCCATCGTCATCACCATCATCACTGATTGTTGTTTCATCTTCATTTTCAGTTGACTCTTGCTCACCCAAGAGTTCAGGTGGAAAAATGGCACATACACACTTGCTAGCTGTGGGTAACACAGCAGGATAATGTATCGCAGTGTTTGTAATGGAAATATATGATACTTGTGGGATAGTGGAAGTTCTTTGCAGCGGACAATTTTTCGAAATTCCCCATTGAAATGTTCCACCATATTGACAAAACACACACACTGAACATAACAATGTTGCAATGACATATATTTTTAGATTTGATCCCCGACTGGTTGTGCCACAAGTGTTGCAAGTGGTGATCAAAGTTGTCCACGCGTATGCAGAGAAGGTATCGCTGTTTCCTCATGAATTAACTGGTTTTGAAACGAAGTACTGAATGTAGTGCTTCCATTTGGAACCAGAAAGTATCAACTGCCCTAAAAAATAATTTATATCACGTGCATCATGAAAATAACTATATCTTCTTTCCCGTTGGGTCAAAAATGGATCTTACCGGAGAAGGTTGCCCAGATAGTGGATATAGGTCCGAACGTACCGGTGGGTTTTTAAGTAATTGGTAATAAGGTTTGTTAAATATAACCTCACCTGACTGACAAAGCAGTTGGTAACATGTATACAAAACATCGATGATGTCAGTACTTCACACCTGCCCACTTTTGTCTCTTCACTGCAGCACCCGCCTTGTTTTCAGAATAGGAATCATGTGGTACACCTAATTTTATTTTGTACTATAGAACAGCATGAAAACAAATGGCAATTCAAAACATTATGAGTGTTCTAATCGAAGGAAGACACAGGCCACAAAAGCGCTTAGGGACCAGCCAAAAATTTCAATATTTTCAAATTAGTACACAGAGTACGCTTTGGGGGAGAGTGAGGAGGGGGCCAAGGGCCAGTGTACGGGGGTTTTTTTTGTTTTTTTTTGTTTTTTGTTTTTTATTTTTTTAATACATGAACATGAAATTGTTATTTTTTGCTCACCAATAAATGTGTTAAACTTAAATATTTATGGTCATATTTTCATAAGAAACTTAATAAACATTAGAAGCACAGGTTGGGGGTCTGAGCATGCGGCCAAACAATAAAGCTTTACATTTCAGTTTGATAAATCATCATTTTTAAAGTACTATTAGCACAGCGGGAGGGGATCCCGTGAAATATTACTCTATGTACTAATGAGAAAATGTTGATAATTTTGGCTAGCCCCTTACTTGTGAAAGTACTAGAACGTAAGTACAGGCACAGGCGAATGGCGGGATCCAATTCTCTCTATAATGGAAAACACACACACACACACAAATAAAGAAAAACAAACAAACTAACAAACTAACCCGCGCAATGGTAGCACACAACGGTTGAATTACATGTAAAATTTTCTGTCGGCGTTGAGGTTGCACTGCTTCCTTCAATGCAATTGAAAGCAGAGCTCCATAGCTCTGAGAATACAAACACAAATACGAATACTACCGTCTTATTGCATAATTCTTACATTTGGACATAGAAATAGTGGAAGTTATATTTAACCCGCATGCAATTGAATGCTACAAAGATTAAATTAAACAAGCAAACCAACCAACCAACAAATAAATAAATAAAACAAAACAAAATAAAGAGAGTTTACAAGGCTTACATGTAGCCTGGTTCCCATTCTTGCCACCAGTAACGTTGCTACTCTCTGCTGCAGCAGCATTGAGGAGCATCCTGTCGATACCATATAAAAGTGGTGCCTGTGGCAGTCAGACACTCACATTGATCAGCTTATTAGGTGCTGCCACCTAGGTGCAACTACTTTATGTTGGAGAAAGTGTGGCTCTCCACTTCTGTGGACATTTTGTGCTGAAATTAAGGGCGGGCTTCGGAATCTCCAGGTCACCATGGTATTATAGATAGAAACATTTGATCAAGACTTAAGGTGTGAAAGAAAGTATTATATACATCAGATTATAGTGTTTCTCTATCTTTGATAGGAGGAATAATATGTAATCATTTCCTGTTCACTTTCAATATATGTTATTGGAAAAAATGGTCAATTTCTGCATTTTAAGAAGAAAAAACACATTAAATGCATATCACGCCTAATATATTCACATAAAAGCCTCATCAGCAGCATTACTAGCCCATAGAGTACGTCATTTTGAAACACTTAACACATCGCCAAATACAAATAATTACTATACAAGAGATTGTGAGTCTGTCTGTTAATACGTTTGAAAAGTTGAACTGCTGTAATTATTAGGGTATAACTACTCTGCATTTTTTACCTATAAGCTTTGGTTAGAATCTGTCTTTTTGCGTCTTCCGTCACTATCGTTAGACTTACTCACATGTATTTCATCTTTTTGCACATTGCCTGAAATCCAGATCTCAATATAATTATAATACTGTAAAACGTGTAAAGCTGCCTATTCAATCAATTTCCTTTTATAGACCAACTTGTAACACGAGCTGCATAAAATACAATAAAACTGAAAACATTCGTGCTTACAGTTTATTCCTGATAAAGTTTCCAATCATTAATAAGTTCCTGGATTTTACACAATAAAAGTACCAGCAGTATTCACAAATCATTTTCTTTTATACAAAGTAATCTAAATCTAACAAAGAGAGAAGATCAACGAGTTCCACTGAAACAAGACACAGGCGTAAAGCTACTAGGTGTTAGTATGTCTAAGTGTAAACGTATTATTATATCACACACACACACACACACACACACACACACACACACACACACATATATATATATATATATGTGTGTGTGTGTGTGTGTATAAATGCATAACATACAGGACAAACAAACATTACCAATGTACACATATACATCTGATAGATACCCCTAATGCAATAATCAAAGAAGTTATAGATACCATTATTACAAGACAGAATAATAAAAGACAAGGCAAAATGGTCACAATAATACTAACCGACAGGAGAGTTCTTAAATGACACTTAAGAATAATTTTATGTGAGTCAACAAATGACACATTTCGACCGACTCCTAATATGCGACAGAACTGAAATATGAAGCGTCTGTGTCTAATATGTATTTACGAAAGGCGTGACAAGTTTAAATGTTGAGGGGAATGGACACTTCATCGCTATCAAAGAGAATAATATTAGCAACGAGAAGAATATCATATAGTCAGTTACTTGCCACATATATGAGTAAGTTCGGATGGTCACCAGGGGCTAAAATTGGGACGACGGAGTTTAGAAGATGCGCTCAGAAGGTTGAATACTTTGGACAGAAGAACATGATATGCTGGAGATCTTCAGTGGGATAAGTACTACAACATCTAGATTGTGGGATGATGTGGACTTTGAAGAAATCGAACGAATCCCAAACGTAACTGGTATGGCAAATGTTGGCAAAACTGTGTCCGTGGGTGTAGTAATCAGTAACATTATCTACTGCCAGCAGGTAGGGCTGCTTTAAGCTCAGATTTGAATATTTGGAGCGACATTGAATCCCGAATATCGGAAGGAAGATTGTTCTATAGCTGTATAGTATCAGGCAGGAAGGCTTTTTCTTGGCGATTAGTTTCGTAATTAGAGGGACGCACGGAGCCAGACACTACAGTATGGCGAAAGTTTCGAGCACTGCACGGAAGTTGGATGAATTAGCTCAGAGAGATAGCAAGGTGTTAAATTGTGATATATTTTGTTAAAAAAAAAAAAAAAGGAGAAGTGACTTAAAGTACATCATTCCGCTGGTGAGAGTTGACTCACAAAGTTCACGGAAGAGATTAAGATGTGATGTGCGCCGTAAAGAGCCAGAGCATATTTTGGCAGCCTCCAACTGTATAGTTAAGATAGATCCTAGTCTGAAATGGGATGCCCATATCAACTATTTGTTGCATAAAGTAGCACAAACAGATAAAATGGTCTTCTCAGCGGTCGTCGGCACACACTCCTGCTATATTTGTTAGGTGATTCATATAAAGTTCAAATATTCAACCGTATTTTGATTTCTGTGATATCGCGTAGAGTCAACGCACGCACAAAAAAGACACCGAGTCATTTTGGCACGCCTTCAAAATAGAGCCACAAGGACAGTTACTGGTTTTCATCATCATTCTGCCGGCTGTTGAATTTATAGATCACTCTAAATTACAGACTCTCTGATTGCGAGAACATACATATTGTTTAGGCAGTGGTGGTTGTGTTTAATTAATAACACCGGCTTCATGTTTTCCGAAGCAGATGGAAATTTGCGTTGATTTTGTTTTCACTTTCCCCCACAATGCATGAATTTTTTTATATTACAATCAATAGAGTATTCTCGGAGTTTAGAAGATTGATGATTGAAAACAGTAATACTTGTAATTTGATGGTGCGAAATGTGTTCGTGTTCAATGAACTGCTGATTGGTGCAATGAAAAGCCAAATATCTTTATACAGCATCAACACCTGGCATAACAAAATATTTCGTAATCACTTCTCATAGATGTACGGTTCGTGCGTTCTCAAAGCTGACAGGTGTAGTCATGACGCAACTGCTTAGTCAACTCTTTTGCAATTGAACAGGCTAAAGGCAGGTTGTTCGGTCAAATTTTCTCTGCTGCAATGTTTTGGACAAATTTTATCAATCATAAAAGTGAATGTGAATTGCTGGTGAGACAAGATATAATGTCCCGGATCAACAGGTTTTCTTGTTATACATTGGACGTTTCAGGAAAGCTGTTGACTCAAACTAAATCTTAATTCAAGGAGGAAATTGTTTATTTGTATGCGGCCTAATCACAGCAGGAAGGTCTTTCTCATGCTATCAGTATGCATGTGGAGGAGGTGCCATGGCGAAACCAAGCTGACCATCAGTGATCTGCTCCTCCAGATAGCGGCCACTGGACAAAGATCATCCTTCGGGAAAAGGCTAACGGGGCGTACGCCCGCAGGTGCTCGTAATGTTCAGTCAGTCAAGCATTCGTGCCAATAAGAGATGGTGGCGGCGGTGGTGGTTGGAGGCGGAGGGTGAACCTATAATATCGGTACGTGCAAAGGCCCACATAGGACCTTATCTGCAATACAGTGTGGTGCATTCATCTGTGCAGTCAATCATCCGTGCTAATAAGATGGGGGGTGGGGGTGGCGGGGGGGGGGGGGGTAGGGGTAGACCTAGAACCGCCATGTCGTCAGCTTCTACACAGAACGGTTTGAAGCGAGGCTCACATATGGACCACCATCCCGCTTCACGTTTGACACGATTTCTCCGTATCTTTAACGGCGAAAGATGGTTTTACATGATGCTCCTTAACTTTTCCCAGTCATATTAACAAATCAGATTTCTGAATAAATTTGTTTAATTACATTAAATCAAACTACAACAAAGCATTTGAGGTTACCAAGGACAATACATGTACATATCATGAGCTCCAACGATTTCTAAATACCGTGTCACAAGTGCAGCAACACACACACACACACACACACACACACACACACACACACAGCAGTATGCAACTTGCCTTAAGTTGGCACAGATAAAAAAAAGAAAAAAGAAAAACTAAACTGCACACAACTACAGACCAATTGCAATCACCTACAATTTTGGCCGGAAAAAGTATGTCGAAGAATGTTGAACTAATCATATTTTAATTTTGTTATTAAACATAAAACCACATTTTACAGTGTATTTGTATCTGTACACGAAATAATTACTTACTACAATAAAATGCAAAATATAGATCTTTCACCAAAGCCTAGTTCACCATAAAAAGAGCAAAATGGTCCTGAAATATTAAGAAGGGCAAGCAACTGGGGGCGTAAAATTAAGAATGAAGAAGGGTAATTTGTACTTGATATATAATTAAGAAGAACCAAATTTTCACTTTTGTATTGCATCTTTTAGCGATAACTACTTTGCACAATTATAATACGAAGTACAACCGATGAATAGTTAAACAAAAAACTTCAGTCATATAAATGTATAACAATTAATATTCTTGACTGTAGCTTGGAACAAAAGCTATTTTATGTTCTCAAACTTTTTCTAATTGTCAAAATATGAAATTTTTAGTCCAGGAATCAATATGTTCTTAGAGAGGTGTGAGTGTGAGAGAAAACCCGCAGACTGTACACTTTTTGACATATGGTAATTGCCTTGTATAAGTCATGTATACCATATTTCCCATGACTCTGCTCGTCAAACTCGACTCCGCATTATATATTGCTTACATGAAGGCTTACATGAAGGAACTATTACATCCATTCCTGCTTGAGACAGTGTCAGAGCTGCTTGACACATTGAAATAACGAAACGTATTTCTCACTTGTACAAGGTTTATATACTATTAAAGATGTACATTTTCTTGAAACATGCAGGCATATAAATGTATGGGGCTGTTACAATCAGAGTCGGGTACAGCGGACTCTGGGCAAGAAATCTTGTCTCACCAATTAGAAATCTAGAAAGACATATATTTGGATAACAATTAATACCTCTGGACACAATGTGCTAATAAAACATCATGACAATATAGACTCGACCGAAAAATGTAACTGTCCTACTTTAGAATTTAGAATTTCACTGGTATTTTTTTTACTATTTTTGTGCATATGCATGTGTGACATTATCTTTAGTAAACATTGCTTGGAAAGATCATAAGAATTGCACTTCATTGTAGGCTGCGCTTGATCCAAATGTGAGATTATGTCCAAATGTGGACCTTGCAGGAAGGAAAAGGAAGGTGTAATATATACATACACATACGTATATCCAGATACATACGTACATAGATTTAAACATACATTCATACATACATACTTACGTACATACCTACACACACACACACATAATATATATATATGTATATATATATATATATGTATATATATATATATATGTATATATATATATATATATATATATATATATATATATATATATATATATATATATATATATGTAAACAGACATACTTTACTTGCCAAATTCGTAATGTGATTGCAGTATCAAATGGAGTACTTTTTACTAATCGTTATTTGTGGATATCCGGAGGTAAGCAACATAGCATGTAGCCTCTAAGTTTCCAAAGTGTTAATTGTTATCCAAATCAAGTTTTAACAAACCATATCATTGGTAGCAATAGCTTTGAATTTACACTTGTTAAGGAGAAAATGGATATTAATTTGATCAAAAGAATTGTTTATAGTTTCGGTAATGGCATAACGGATGACACTTGGGTTGGCTTTGGGTCGACATAAACTGCCGTGAGTACTTGTCCAAAATTCCAATTGTAGGCATTATATCTTTGCACCTTTAGACGTAGAATAACGTCGTCGGTTACATGTGACATATGCTTTGGCGCTAGATTTAACAGGCAAGTGTATATTTTAATTTTCCTGGTTTCTCTGTTTGCTTGGTAAGTGGACATGTTCTTAATAGTTAACCAAACAGAAAGTGAGAGTTGATATTAATGGCGGTGACTCATTGAACTAGATTGACAATGACTTCAGCACTAAAAACGATGTATCACTCGTTCAGTGTCCTTTGAGTATTGCAACGTGCTTCACAAGCAAATCAATCACCTTACTGTGAATAATATGCAAAGATTTCAGTTCGACTGGTTGCAAAAAGTATTTATTATCGTTAATATATGTTCGTATGATAGTATGAAATAGCTAAATCAACTTTTGTGATCGTTAAAAGGCACCGAAAGTTCTGTTTCTCACAGCATGTAAAATACATTTGTACAACTACAGTAAGTTCATGTGAAGCAAAGGAAAATGTTAAAACTCCACCTAACCGAATAGCCTAATGCATTTGCAACGTCAGTGCAAGTTTTCCATGCATGCATGCTCCCCCTACCCGATCCTGCAGCAAAACAAAAGCTGATTTTTGATCAATCAGAGCTTACCTCATGGTTAATCAAATATGGCGATAGTGGACGCAGTGAAAGAAAATTCACATTCCTATAAAAGACAGACGAAGCAATATTTATTTACTCTAGAGTAACCCTCCTCGGAGCCGGAAGTTATGGTGGCATGCAATAAAATATACAAATTTTACGACACCGGGTCAGAGACTGGAAGACTACAAAGGGACCGTAGGCAATTTAAACACTCACATTCCATGCTCTACCGCATGTAATTAATATGATCTTGAACATTTGGAAACTTTGGCATGCAGCATTTTCATTTGTTTTAAGTAATTATGTTAAAACTATATGGAAGTGTAGTATTTTGACAGCTTGACTTGACGGTAAAAAAGATAGCTAGATGGATTGATTTACCGGATGCAGTGAGATCACTAAACTCTATCAGTGCCACCTGCGACAAAAGTCGAACTACTTGAGACGAACTCCTCTCAGCTATACCGATGATAAATTCATATTCCTTTTGCAAAGACCCTTTATTCAAATGCCAGTATGCCTATATATCCAGACAATATAATGATCTGGGTCAAGAGCTTTCCTCAGGAAAGCTGAGGACTCAGTCCATACTTGGCAGTAAAAGGGTTTACGCGACATGACAGGATGTGCACATTTCTCCGATTCTTGGAGTATTGGATCCACGATATGCGGAATCACGAGGTCATTCTGGTTAAAAGTATGTAAATAGCAAAATTTTGCCTTTGTGAACCATGATACCGGCTTTATGCCAGATATTTTACCCATTCTAAAGCCACAACTAAACACAAAATGAAGACAGTACTTGGATATTGTGGCACAATAATTCGAGGTAAGGCCAGCCGTTTTGACTTAAAAGCCTATTTGGCAGATCACTAAATCATACAGCGATAGCGTCAAATCATTTTGCGATGTAGCCCAATCATTCAGCGATATCGCTAAATGGTCTCGTTTACTGATATCCCCAGATCATGTACCGATATTGCTAAATGATCTCATTTACTGATAACGTTACATCATTTAGTGGTATCCCGGAGTCATAAATCGATATCACGAGATCATTATTATAGATTTTGCTAAATAAGACGAACTTAGCCCTATCGCCAAATGATATATTGCATGCTAGATATCGCTTAATCATACACATTTATGGAAAACGGTATTCGTGAATATCGCAAAAAGGAGTAAACGGTGTCACTAAATCATTTAGCGATATCCCTAAATCATTCATCTTTAACGCTAAAACATTAAAAAATATCGCTACTTCATACCCATTTCGGGATATTGCTGAATGATGGGACGATATATCTAAATCATTTAGCAATATCGCTAAATGATTAAGCAATATCGCTAAATAATTTAGCAAATTGCTTCTAATTTTGAGATGTCGCCAAAAAATTAGCGATATAACTAAATATGTAGCGGTAGCACTAAATTATTTGGCCATGCCACAAAATGATTTAACGATATCACCAAATTAGACTAAATGCCAACGGCTCGCTATATGGAGGCACCTGAAAAAGGAAGCGTGAAGTGAATTATAGGCCTACTAATGTCGCACTTATTGACCATGTTTTCAGTTTAATTGGAAACTTATTCACCCATCTGTCACTACCATCACCCGTTGGGCAAGAAAGAGAGAGGAATATATTGCATGTTTTTTTAATTCATCGGGTGGAGTACGGAGATATAAGTGCATGCTTTTTGTATGCAAGACGTATCAAACAAAATAAAAAAATAAGTAAATAAATAAATATGTAAATCGGTATGCAAGTAAATAAATAAAGAAATAGAGAAAGAAAGAAAGAAAGAAAGAAAGAAAGAAAGAAAAAGAAAGAAAGAAAGGTATTAACAAAATCTATAAATCACTAGCTTGAGCCTGACCATTTGAAACAAAAAAAATTGGTATGAATCCGGTGCGGCAGTAAGTTCACCGAGATTGAAATGGATGTGTATGGTCGTTTTGGAGAGGAAGTAAACTTGTGAGCTGCCATCGCATGTATCGCAAATATTGATTTACATTGCAATATTGATTTACAGTGACGATCCAAATTCAAAAATTGCTTGAAGTCAGGGGTCCGTTGCATCGCCACCAAGGAATCATTTTGCTTGACTTTTACACAAGCTACATTTGCACGAACTTTCAGAACAGCTTGAGTGACGGTGTTGGGGAACTTTAAAATGGCCAAAACATACAAAAAATCGTTACAAGCAGCGTCACCTCTTGATAAAGTAAAGTTTAGGGTCCCAAGAAGTGTCTATTCAATTCGAAGCCACTGTCCAAGTGGCTTTCGAGAAGAATTTATCAAAAATGAAGAATCTCTAACGCCCCACCACCCCCCCAAAATCAATAAAATGAAACTGTTAAAACAAACTTAGCAGAGACCCTCCCCAGGTACATCTCGTAATGTTGACGCAGATCTGATCTGATAACAATTTTGGAGACGTCAAAATGCGAATTGTGAACGCCAATGGAGGGACGGACAGATAGACGTGCGACCGGGTGTGCGACGGACAAAGACCCGTTACATAACGTCAAAGGATAGACAAATCAACTGAGCCGAAGAAAACGGGAAACTAAAAATTAAAAAGAAAGAATAGGCAAGAGGTACATACCAAATCTGGATGAAAATAAAACAAAACAACTCAAAACAAAACAACTAAAATTTGGGTCAAGCAAACAAGCAAAACCGTGCAGGACAACCTCCATGTCCTAGTCAATAAATCATTCTAAAACGTCGAAAAAAATTAGGGTCCACTGTTGAAGCGTGTGGGTAAAATTATTCCTCAGCACAAAAAAGTCTATTCCATGTATTATTCACAAATACAGCTACAGTCCACATGCCATATCAGAATCGCTTCAGATGCATTACATATAGGCTGGCTAACTGAGAAAGACCATGCAGGCTTCGGATGATTCATATTGCCTATTAATTGAATAGATAGGATTATTGTTCGTACAAAGACCGCTGGTTCATTGTATTTTTATCTAAATCAATGGGTAATAAAAGACTTTTAAAAGTTCATAGTTCTGAATTCCTTTGGGTTTCTTTAGGGGATGGTGGCTTGTTGTTGTTGTTGGTTTTTCACTTATTCAATCATCTATTTTACCAGAATAGGACACATACATTACTCACTGCATCATATTCCTCTCAATCGGTACGCTGTGTTTCACCTCGATTAGTGCCGTATCCCTTGTTCATCCGATGGGGGTGGGGGCAAGGAGGGCTTTATTGGCTTAAATCAGGGATTCACTAGGACACTCGATATCGTGTCTATGCAGATTGTTCGCAGTTATACAAGTTGTTCTGACAGAAACAACTCGCAAAAATATTCTTGAAATCCCTGTGCTGTTTACAGCTTAGGAAATGCCAAGATCAATGTCCATCATCAATGCAAATAATAAGACTAAGTTCCTGGTGGGCCGGAAAGTATAAATCTATACTCAGGTGTTCCCGTTTTTGGCGATATTCCAATATCGCAATCGTCAAATGCTATACGGAATTATGTACCTTTGGACCAACATTCACGCCATTAAGAGAACATTATATACATGTATATAATCCGGTAAGCTCCCATTTGCAAAACATACCGAAAGATCCGCATATAATTAACATGTATCAATACATCTGTGACCGAATCACTTCTACATGCCATTGCCATTACCTTGAAGGACACAGTAATTATCAGTACTACACACACACACACACACACACACACACACACACATATATATATATATATATATATATATATATATATATATATATATATATATATATATATATATATATATTATGTATATGGGGGGATGCGTGGCCCAACACTTGACTAAAAATTCATGGACCCATTACTTCAAAATCCAGTCCTGCTAAAAAGAATACCTAACAATAACATACATGACATTGTCACATCAGTTTGAAAATGCCTACATTGGCTGCGGATTCCATTCATGACAGGGTTGTTACATGACTTTATCTTGTTCAAGCAGTAGTACATTGCCTTCACAGCAGGTAAAATTCTTAGTTAAAGTGGACAATGCTTCAAGAATATTGCAATCTTGCAAAATCAAATTACTGTCTGTTACTCGCATAAATTTCATGGTAAGTGAATGCGCTTTTTAGTGCCTGCATGATCATTTCGGTGCACATTTCGTCTACAGCTTTTTAAATTTGTGACGGGAGCTATGACCAAGGGCGAAGTTGCAATTCATACCAAATGCGATGGATTTGTGTGTCATCTTCGCAGAAAAAGATCAAATATAAACTGTCTTTGTCATATTTTCGGTTTTTTTAAAGCACTCGTACTGCATGCGTTACATTGCAGCTTCATTCAACTTTCTATATGCCTTTATTTCAAGCATAATTATATTACAAAATCCGCAGTTAAGTTGAAAGAGGAATCAGCGTGCGCTTCGGAAGAAGACGTGGACATTTACAACACACAAATTCCACTTGAAAAAAAAAAACAAAAACAAAAAAAAAATAAGAATAAAAACCTCTAAAACGTCCCTCAAAACCCAAAAATATAAAAAAACACAAAAAAGAAAAAACCCACTCACCCACCCCCTCAAAAACAAACAAAGCAACAAACAAACAGACTTAAAAAAAATATCGTAATGCTACTAGGGCAGAATACTTTTTTGGGCGGGGGGGGGGGGCTGTCTCACAACCACGGACAACAATCATGGGAATATAATCACGCATACAAGACTACTGCTAGGTATTCTCTATAAACCTTCATTGCTTACTTTTAGGACTATCCATCTCAGTTGTGTCATAAATATAGATTCCTTCTTGTTATAGGGGGTCATGCTTCAGTAATGCCATTATTCTAAGCTTATTAAGCCCCATATTTTTGAAAACGTATTCGTTCAAAACCTCTCAACTACATAAATGGTCAATTCAAAGGCTTAGCAAAATGGGCATTTAGATGGACCTTGGACTAAGTCGAAATGTATCCCAAATCCCATGTTACATTAATGCTGGTGTACAAACGAGCCTTAGCCCAATCTCCACAAATACGAACATGTTTGATGTAATGAGTAAGAGTTATTTGTCTACGACTTTGATGGATATCGGTTCAAGCTATACGTCCACCAAATATTAATGAGGACCCAGCTTATGCTTTGGAAGAAGAGGTTGACATCAATTTGTTCAGTCTATCGCCAAAGTAGATGGCATAAAAAGTCGAATATTCAAGATAAATCTCGTTTATTCGACCTTTATCTTGAATATTCAACATTTGCAATCTTTTGCTACGTGACTCACAAAGTCGAATATCCAAGATGAAAGTCGAATAAACGATAATAATCTTGAATATTCAACTTTTTCGGGAAGGGACGGTAGATTTGCAAGATACTTGTCGAAAAAACGACTTGTATCTTGCAAATCTATATTCGACTGTGAAAAAGTTTTTTTGATATCCCCTAATAAGCTTCCTTAAATAAAACAAAACAAAAGAGAAACAATAAACAAATACAAGGAAAACACAAAACAAACCAATAACAAACCATAAAATAAAACAAAAATAATAAGAAATAAATAAAAATATAAAAACCCCGAAAACCTTAACAAACAAAACACTACGCTGTACGTTGAAGTAAGTTCAAATTAAGGGCTGTCCCTTCACAATGTAAAAGCAATTAGCCGAGCTGTGACAAAGAAGAGTTCGTTTTGTCCAGTACCGAATAACGAAAAAAAAAAACAAAAAAAAACAAAAAAAAAAAAAACAAAAACAAAAAAAAAAAAAAAAACAAAAACAAAAAACAAAAAAACAAAAAAACAAAAAAAAACCAAACAAAAAACAAAAAAAAAAAAAAAAAAAAAAAAACAAAAAAAAAAAAAAACAAAAAAAAAAAAACAAAAACAAAAAAACAAACAAAAAAAAAAACCTCCCCAAAATTGTTTAAATACCAGTTTTACCATTTTAAAAATGGGTGCTGGAATCTGAGATTAAGTTAACCCCAATGAAGTCTGGAGAGCATGTGGCCAACGGTTTGGGGGAAGTACAGGATGCAATTGTGGACGGACGGACGAGAGCAGTTGGACGGCGGACTACGACGCAATGACTGAACAAACTCGACGATGGCATGCGGTGACCATATGTGTATGGATGGTATTTAATATCGATGTGAAACTGTTCTTCTGGACCTTTGATGCTATTGAACATAATGCTACTTGAAAAGATGCTAAAATACAATCAAAATATAGAGGCAGCAACCGATTGTTCCTCATACTCGATTAGAATCAAATCAACATACATTCCTACGAAGTTTATAATAAGTTTAGCGTGCAGTTTCACTTGAGAGATGTGCACTCAGAACACCACCCCGTTGTCACTATGACATTCGATTGATAATTATGTGATACATTGTAACAGTCGTAGAATTACTAGACCTGTATTTTGCCGTGAATCAAGCTTTGAAATGAGAATCATGCTGAAGATTAATTTGTGAAGACAGTAAAAAAATAATGAATCACTGTTCCTGATTTTATGAGTAATGCCCAATTTGACCAGTTCCATGAATCCTTCGATTGTCCAGCAATGGGACCGCATTTGGCGACAGCAACAGTATTTTCTTGCCAAACCTATCCTAAACATCGTCATATTTGACAAATCAAAGTCCCTTTCTACAAAGTGTTCGCTACATAGGTGAGATCGGTTCCCAGGGCCTTGTCACTTGTCCCTGTAAATCTTGACTGCACGGGTCAAACAGGGACAAAAATGTATACTTCTACATGTATTTTTAATCTTGTTGATGGCGGGTCAATAAAGCATGTTTTACCCGAGTGACATTTGACAGCCATGGCTTGCTAGCATGGTAGGAATATTCCCTGTCAGCTAGGGGGTGTCGCGTTTGTGACGTCACTAGCCTTTCACGCCTTGTGGGTGTCGGAAATGAACAGAAAGAGACGATTGAAGGCGCAGTGAGTTTTTAAAATAAAACTGCGAATAAAAATATTAATTTCACATTCATTTTTTTGAAGCGCACCGTATGGTGAGAACAACCCATGAGTCACCCATGTATCAAATGTGAACATGGTCAATCAAGGGAAATTTTAAAAGTATTTACTTAGTTTTTTTCAGATTGTATTGGGACTAGGCCCACCAAATACGGACAACTGATGGACGATACATGTCTACAATAATGTCCCCAGATCTCAATGTCAAAAAAATCCAAAACTGATTGGATATTACCTTAAGCATTTATTTCTAAAATGTAGCTGTGAATGTTCGAAGAGTCCAAGGCTGTTAAGGAAGGCAAAAAGAGTTATGTCCCCTACTAGCTAAAATACGGTAAAAACGATCATTTAAACATATGCAGTGAAACAGAATATGATATCGTATCTTTGCTCTTTTCCACTTCACGTTTTGTCATTCGTGTATAAATAAAACACGTCTGGATAATGTCCAATGTCTATCAAATTGACATATACAGAGATACAATATGAGACAAGTAAACAGCATGTATGTACCCAGATATAATCACTGTTGCTCTCAAAACTACCTACAGTGTGAGTCCCATGATATTTAAGACGAGGCTCTTTGAAGTGTTTACAAATTATGTACACTCAAAATTAGCAGGGATTAACCACTCTTGCTATAAATCACTTTGACGAAAATTAGAAAGAGTCTTGCACAATCTTATATTGCTGCTAGAAAGATCGTCAATTCGAATCTCATACAACTATATCATAGAAAGTATCCAGCGTCGCACTATGCGACCTGACATGTATTTATTCTCTTTCTATGTATGTATGTATTTGTAATATGTATGTATGCATGTATATATATATATATATATATATATATATATATATATATATATATATATATATATATATATACATATATATATATGTGTGTGTGTGTGTGTGTGTGTGTGTGTGTGTGTGTGTGTGTGTGTGTTGCACTCCCTGTTGTATATGGTTGAATGAACCTATCTTGAGTCGTTTATGTACATTTATTTGAGGTGAGAGGGTTTGTGCCGAACTTAACTTTCAACGATCTCGCATTTGTCGTGGACCGGTACTTGCTACAAACTGATCCCCAATTGGACAAGAGATATGTCATGATATTAATCTTAAATGGTCAAAATCCTAAATTGCCAACAAGCATCTACTTAAAGCTTTCCTTGGAACGTTAAGACAAAATGTTTTCAATGTACTGGTTTGAAAACTTTGGTAATTGGACTGAAAGTAAGGGTGTTTCAGTGGGCTTATTGTTGAAGTGAAGCAGTGGCCTTTTTTAGCAACAATGTTTTAGTAATATAGAAATTGCATTGTAAGATATATATAGGCCTGATCCAAGATGGCGTATTTATTGCCTTCCTGTTGGTAGCCAATGTTTTTCGGTTGATAGAACGTTGACACCCTCCTTTTGTTGGTGGCTGTATGTCGAGTCTTTTTAAATCTAAGGTCGCCTATATTTAAAGCTGGATGAGCTATAGCGATATTTGTGTTGAACTGTGGTGATCTTTCGTGAAATTGTTAGTAAAATTTGTTTCTTCACATTGGTATTAGAAGATGAATTTTGATGTTCTGGTAACTCTTGAACCCCTTTGCTGGCATTGTTGAGTTGAAATTTATGAATGAATGATGATTTTTGAACCACTTGCTAAACACTTGCTATCTTTTGCTGTGGGTGGTGTCGTCCGACTCATACTAATAATGGAGGTAGAGTGAGTTTACCATGTAGGCCTACTTTACTTTTTTGTTGTAAACTCAGCTGGCTGACAAGTAATGAGAACCAAAATGTGGCATGCCAACCTTGTCTGTTTTTAATCTTTGGCACAAACAAAAAAAATAGGATTTTGTGTGGTGAGGACTTTATGCTTTGGAAAAAAAACCTAAAAGTCTGCAGTTCATGAAGAATATTTCAAAGGTTGAGTGGACCGGTTTAAAACCACCACTTGCCCTTTTGGGATGACTGCATGTCTCAAGTCAGTAGTGAAATTTGTTTCTTCGTATTTGTTGGGGTGTTGGTAACTCTTGAATATCTTTGCTGTCATTGGTGGGTTAAAATTTATAAGTATGGGTAATTGTATTTGCGTCTTTTTGTCCAGAACTACTTCCTAGTACTCATTACCCTGTCCCGCAGTCCGAACTCTTCACTCTCCATGAGCTAATCTGCCACTGTCTAACCTATATACATACGGAAGTATTATTGTCCACATTGCGTACGTTGTTCTGAAGAATTTTGACATAGGCTGTATTAGCCCGAATAAATTAACGGGTCTCTAGCGGGTAACTTCTGAGAACATGTTCCGGAGCCTATAACCGTACATGTCTCTTTGAGTAGCGGCTCCTTGCCTTGCTAAATATTCAGCAAAGACAATACACACAATAACAAATAAATATGAACGTGGCAAATGATGAATTAGCTAAATACGTGAAGTTTTGCTTATAAATGCAGAGCTTAATTATGAGTGAACAATACCTGTCAAACTAAATATAATTATTAAATTTGTATAGTACAAGTTCAGATAAGAAACATTTGACTTAGCCCTGAACCAGTATGTACCCTTTCAAGCTGTATAGCTTATCTTAGGTAAACGACCTGCCAGTGTAAAACTGAAGTAGAAACAAACTGGGGCATTATATTCACTCCTAGTGATTGTAAAATAAACAGTTGCAGCTAGACCACCTGTACAAACTGAAGAAATCCTAACAACTACTGCACCAATGAACATCCTGCACCAGAAATGTAAAACAAACTCAATGATGAAACCTTCTTCTCATTTTGAAAGTCTCCAAACGATGAAGCTCTATTTCGCTGCCAGCCCGTAGTCAATGTTTCAACATAATAGGTCAGGTTTGTGACATTTGAGAAATACTGAAATTTAAGTTTATATATATATGTATATGTATATGTATAAATATATATATATATATATATATATATATATATATATATATACATATATATATATACATATATATATAAACTTAAATTTCAGTATTAAAGTGACTGGATATAACGTTTCTATACTCAGAGAAAAAGCAATTTTACAATATTCTGCAAGGAAACCTTCTGGGCTTACTCTGCAGCCGACATTACTCTGAGTACTGTATTTTATTGTTTGAGAGAGAGAGAGAGAGAGAGAGAGAGAGAGAGAGAGAGAGAGAGAGAGAGAGAGAGAGAGAGAGAGAGAGAGAGAGAGAGAGAGAGAGAGAGAGAGAGAGAGAGAGAGAGAGAGAGAGAGAGAGAGAGAGAGAGAGAGAGAGAGAGAGAGAGCAAATATTGAGTAAATATGTAGTTAGGTAACCCGATTTTAAGTACATTAGGCAAACTTGTAACTGTCGTCGGCCGTTGCTTGCTACCGATAGCCCCTTCTTGGGGTTTAACCTGACAGAACACATGTAACTAAAATATCTGAAAATGAATGTTAAAACAGAATGATGCCAAAAGATAAATTAAGTAGCAAAATAGGCAAGTCTAAAATATTTCAAATTAGTGCAGCGAAACTTTCGAATAATCGTTGGATATTAACAGCAAAATTTGCAGGGCAAATGAGAACAGAATGAAAGTTATTAGTATTTTAGTCAAGAAAATGCAATCAAAACATAGTTGTTTATTACCAGATATCAAATACAATCAGGCAAGCTTGTAACTGTGATAGGGCGCTACTTGCTACCGATAGCCCCTGGGAGTTTAACCTAACAGAAAACAAGTTAGCCTAAAATGCCTGAAAGGCGAATATTAAAACAGAATGATGCCAAAAATTTAAAACTTAAGTACTAAAACAGGAAAAATCTAAAACCTCTAAAATTATTGAAACCAAACTTTTTGACCATCTCAAGGATATTTACAGCAACATTTGTAGAAATTTAACTTATCTATTTTGTGATAGATTTTAATACAAAGCCTGCCATTGTAATGTTTTTCTGCACTATATATGTTCCGTTGGCCAGTTCTCAGAAAAAAATGTATCCTTTGTCACACTGAAAATTTGAATTTGACTTTAGGGTTATATTTAACATATTGCGAAAGTCACTGCTGCCCTTGCCTATATGCTTAAACTGCCTTTTAGTTGCCAGGCAAAGCTTTTCATCGTTGCCTTAATTATGATATTTTACTAAAATTCGAGTTTTCTCGACATTGTTCGTTCTGTACATTCCGTGTTAGCGTGCAACACCTAGTCGGAGTGAAACTTGCTTACATTGTTCTCACTTTTTAGTGCATGTTGCTTTATCTGGGCCACTTCCAATTTCGCATTTACAAACTTTGTCTGGCCCTTTTGAAATACTGGCGCAGTCGCATGCTGTGTGGCCAGACCTACAGCAGGGCCACGGGGTCCGCTTACATTTTCTGCCATCAGAACAGCAACCTGAAATACAGTGACAATTTAAAGCGACACGTAAATAGTACACGTTTATAAAAAATACGAATAGTGCATCATGAATGTACAGTTTTAGTCTTTGCATAATGACTGTTGTGCAACAAGAGGTTGCCTGACGAAAAGTAAAATTGTGGCTTGCTGAAATGCTCCTTGGCATCATTAAAAAAAATGGTTGTCAAATGTTAGAAACGAACATTTTTATTTAATCATGTTGTGGCTTAAATACTGTGTCTTAATGAAAGTTTTAGCCACACAACTTAAACATGTATTAGTATAGTTTAAAAATGTGATGCGACCATTGTTATTGCCGCCAAAGTGTGTCCTAACGTGCTTCCCTTACTACTCTCACGATAGTGACACCTGATTGACATGAAGAACGATTCCTACTTATCATATGAAACGACACTGCGTGATTTGAACGTGAATTAGGAAAGTGTACGTTATACATATTGAGAAAGTAACACTTGCCTTGTGCAGGATTTTTCATTGGATCAAATGTAAATGGTAATCTGGCGGCGGTAAATGTAATACCTTCGTCAGTCATGAAAGTTGGAGGAATCGTCGTGCCTTCTTGTGTGGTTACAAAAGGCGTCGGCTTGCTGGTAAATTTAACCTTGTTGGTTATTGTCACTGTAGAAACGTGTGTCCGCGTAGTTGCCTGAGCGCTGTTGGTGTCAGTCAGTGTTGTTGGTTGCCGCTGGGTGGTAGTCTGTGGCAATGTGGTGTCATTTCATGGAACAGAGAAATAATAATTTTATAACGGAACCTACCACTTTGCATCAGTGTCAAAATTTGAATGGGGTTAACTACATGGTGAAGATACAAACCTTAATTGACAAAATATACATATACGTCATTCGGGTGCTTTAATGGATCATATGTTCATTCGAATCCATACATTGCCATTGATCGCATCTCATTATGTCAATTATAGCTCATTTATTTAGGAACAGGTCAAATTTTCAATATGTATGTTTCATTTAACCTGCATGAAAACTCTATAGAAATATAAAATTTGGAGAAAGCTGTGGAAGGCTTTTGGTTTTATTGAACTATATGCGCTTTGTAAAAAATAATGTTAAAAATACACATTCACCTTTTTTCATTATCTCATTACAGGTTAACTATGTACATATTCATACATCAATAATAATAAAGTTTTGTAAATTATAATTTTGTTAGATGTGAAAAAGAGGAGGGGGGCGCCAGCAGATAGACGAGGGACGATATCACGTGAACACAGCTGGTACGAGGTTAGCGTTTATGGATTTAATGTTGGAAGGTTGACATCTCACTTTATGATGCTACAGTGAGATGTCAGCCTTCCAACATTAAACAGTCCTAGAAACAAAACAAAGCAAAATTTGCAAAAGTGAGACCAGCTTTTTGTATTCACTTTTTATTGTTCATTTTGCTACTCTGACAAAGTTTGACTAAAAAAAAAAAAAATAAAAAAAAAAAATAAATAAATAAAAAATTTGAATCCATTTCAAACTGAAAAATAAGGAAAATTGTACGTTCACTTTGCGCAATTGCTGTATCAAGACAAAATAGGTGACACAAATGACAATGATAAAACAATTTTCCACTTTATGTACTTTTCAAGAATATACATTTTGTTGGACTTGTTTTTTAGTTTATTGTGTTGTATGGCCTATTTTGTGGACATCTCTGCTAAGCAGAAGTATATCCTTCGATGTAATCCGAAGATGAGAGATACAAGAGTGCGAGAAGGTACCAGGTGAGAATGAGCGATGAGAGAAAGGAGAATGCGCCAGGCGAGAACGCTAAAAAAAGAAAAAGAAACAAAAAAAAGAAACAAAGAAAGAAAAAAAAAAAAAACAAGAATAAGAAAAAAAAAAAAAAACAAAAAAAAACAAAAAAAACAAAAAGAAACATAAGATAAAATACAATTTTCAAACTATTACGTGGTCATTGATCTGTTAAATACCCCTTTTTAATACTGACATTTTATACTGTAAAAATTCTAATTTGAAATTAGGCTTTACAATATATATTCTGCATTAGTCTATCTGCAGCCAATCGGATTGTTATATTGGAAAGCTCGAGGGAATCCCCGTGCGAGCGTGACGTCATAACGCAAATGACGTTCACTCGGGCTTTTCCCTGGCTTCAGGCAAAATGTGCAGAATTTCAATGGTAAATAAATAAATTGTGATTTAACTATAGAGTGTTTCAGACTTTTCTATTTATACAAGGAAATAGTTATATCATACAAATTGCAGAATATAACAGATGTTGGATGGCAGGTCGTCCAATATGAAGTTTACGGGACTCTGAAACGCTATATTGGTTTCAGCTTCGCCTCACCCAATATAACGTTTCATCATCCCGTAAACTTCATATTGGACTCACTGCCATCCAATATCTGTATAATAATGGCCAGTTTACATGTTTCACAAAACCCTAATTAATTCAAGGTAATTCATCTTACATCCTGAGCATGAAAGTCGTGGTGCTTCTGAATAAATTAAACATTCCACAGTAGGACCATCCAAAGGGGTGTAATTACAAAGGGCTTCTAAGGTGCGACTTTATGAACTATATTTTTTAAATTTGCAGAGTGCGTAGCTTAAAGCTCTTGCTCTGCAAATGAACATCAAAATACATGTAAATCATGTTAAATATGCCAAATCTAGGTTGATGTAAAGAATGTAAGTGACACAAGTCAATATATTTAAAACTGTTTGTGAACTTCTGACTTGTGTGAATTTTCAATTGAAAATATACTTTTACGTATGTAAAACACTGGATTTCCTGTATTTTCAAATACTATGAAATCTAAATGAACAAGTTTTAGCCATCTAGCTTAAATATCTAATGCCACAATGCAATTTAAAGTCAACAAGGGGCACAGCCGAAGTCACCGATGTGAATTAATGGAGCGATACGAATATGATGACCAAATTCAGAAAATGGAGAATCAATAATATATAAACACGCATTTTTATAAGTTCAATGTTGAACACCAAACCAGAACACTCAGCCATTTGAGTCCATACCGCACACTTTTTTCTTCTCCCCCCCCCCCCTTTTTTTTTTTACTCATAATTAGCTAAATATATTAGACCTCATTAAATATGGTTCTTTTGGTTAACTCATGTTAGGCGCCACCTGCTGTAGCTGCCAGATTAAGTTGACATAGTTGTTCCTGTTACATGCATTCATGCTCAGGAGAAAACTGTTTACTCTAACAAAATGCTTCAACCTTGCAACTGAGTTCGACTTTTCTTCCTTTCTAAGCTAATTCTTAAAAAAATGATACACAATTTTGTTACTATTGCTGAATGGTCATCTGTTCTATATACAATGATTCTGTGTGTTTGGGAACCAGAACTGTTTCCTTCCACCAGTTTTACAGATCAAAGTCTCCCAAAGGCAGCCGATCGGCTCCAGAGATATCAAACGACATGGATATACACACCGTCGCCATCTTTATTTGTTAAGTTCCATTCTTGTAACAGAGACAACAAGAACAGTGTAAATATTCTAGAAGAGAAATCACTCAAATTATCTATTCAAGCTTTGACATTAACAAAACTATATATTTGGAAAGCATATGCCACATTTGTCCTGCTTGTAAAATATTTTGAACAAAGAAAAATGTAAGGGACAAGAAATAGCTTTGCAATAAAATGCAACCTGTATCTTTTTGATTGCCTACATGCATTTTCGTTTCACTATTTGTTTGATAGAGTCTGAAATACCTTCAAATAACCCACATAAATCACTGTGCTAAAAAGGGTGACATAACTCGACACGTTTGTCTTTCTGGACATCCTACTTAATCTTGCTTTGGCTCACTTTTGGTGTATACAGTCACCATTTAAACCTTATCATTACAGTTTCATACTGGTATCAACTTAAACGACCCTTTTACCCTGGTAACTCGGAGACTGGGCACCGGGAACAAATAATACGATAACGAACACGGAACAACTGGGCCATGCAGCTATGCTGTCCCCCCGGCCCAAGTTAATCCTCCAGACAAGCAAGTTAAAATATAATGCTGTGTTTGAGTTGACTTTACTGCAAAATGACGGCACATGACGGCCGCTGTTCGATAACATCTTTCAACCGGGTCTATGGCTATGCTGTTGCACCGAGCAACCGTGGCTATACAGCTATGCTCTTTCCAGGCCCAAGTTAACCCTCCACTCCGGACAATCATATGTGTTTGAGTTTACTTTACTCCAAAATAACGGCACAGGACGGCCATTTTCTCGATAAAATCTTTCAGCCAGGGTCGATCAACTTTTATTGGGGAAAGGCAGCTTGAAACTTTTGGGTTTTTAAAATTTTATGTTTCATAAAATCTATCTAGGGTCGGGACTGGGGTCTTTTCATTGATGGCACTTTTTAAATTTCATTTATGTTTTTGGGGTTTTTTTGCAGTCCCACCATGGGTTAAGTTACTTTTTTTCCTCAGTCCCAGATAACCAGTGTTTATATTATACACAACTAGTTGCTAATGTTGTGATCCTATGTTTTCTAGGTAGCTCCAGTGATAGCGGAATTATATGTTCCTTAACTGGAGTTATTCGGACAGTAAATATTTATTTGAATGATATTTTTTGTACTATAACTATTGTTTGTGGATGTGTTTTTATCTACCTCTAATAACATTCTATCTGATTCGTTCTATGTCATACAGCTGTCAAATAAAGCCATTTGAGTCCTTGAGTCCTTTTCAATTTGGCCGTTCGGGTTATCGAAACTAAACATACATTTTTGTTAGGCCTAAGGTAACTTGGAAACTTGTTGAAACATGTTTAAAATGGATGTTCTTTCTGCTTTTATACATCACCTCCTTTGACATTAGTTTCATTTGTTACCTGGGCACAGCCGAAGGCACTTCTACCGTTATGGAAAAGTGCAAACATATTAACAGCACGAACAGCAGGAGTGTTTCTCGAACCTTCAATTTCTGCATTCTGTACCGGCACTTTCGAAATGCTATTGTTCATAACATAATAATCTAAATACTAGCTAAAAGCTAAAAAAAAATCATCATCATCATCATCATCATCATCATTGACGTCGGCGTCATCGTCGTCTTCGTCGTCATCATCAATGAAACAATTTAAATATCCACCAATTATAAAAATGCAACCAATTCCATTCAAAACAGGTCGTTTATAAGAGTATGCATTTCATACATACAAGAAGCATTTCCATCTCTCACTTTCACTTTCTTTTTACAATAAAGAAGATTTCGTAGCCTGCCTCGCCTACTAAAGTTTTTGTACAGTTAGATAGCAATGGCGACGAAAATTGCATGTTGCACACTATTAGCAAAGCTACCCAAGGAAACCTTGACTTTTCATTTTTCTTGCAAAACTGAAACAGATAATTTTATATTCCCTCAGGCTTTGTTCAGTCATCCATAGACAGAAGTATGAATTCTACTAGAATAATTCTGGTCCCACGGGAGTTTATAATTGCCCAGGTCAGCAGTTTTCCCATGCGTGCTTTGAGCTCAAAGTTTTCAGGGAAAAACAGTTTGATTAATCTAGTCAACAATGGATTGCTAATGCATATTGCACTCAATATAAATGTTCAAAGTGGTACTTAGTTCAACATGAAGTACACATTCCTTGTGTGGAAGGTGTTGCTGAACATTGTTTTTTCTGCATCATGTTTGGGACGTGGTCAAGCTTAGATGTTATATTGATCTTACTCTACACCGGTGGTCGATATACATATCCTATTGATGCCAACGCAGTGCAGCACCACTTCTGCAGAGATTGCGGGTTTTCTATGAAGTAGAACCAATGGTTGCATGGCAATATAAGCACTGCGGGTAGCCTGGCACGAATTATGCACTAGAGGTCCAATCTTGGCACTTACCTACAATGTCATGTCAATTTTTTACCGCTCCATGAGTTCACATTACACACTGAGATAAAAGAGTCGATTTAAAAACACACACATCTCTGAAAAGCATGCCGAGTACGGTGATGTAGAATCATTTTTGAATGATACCAAATGACAGAAAAAAAAGAAAAACACCTCCCACTATGATCTTATTGTAAACATCATAAGAGCAGATAAATTGTTGTACTTCTTTGGGTCGTATTTTTAGGGTGAATGATGGCAGGTTTGGTAAACTTAATAATTCAGTAAAACAGATTGAGTTTTACATGAAGAAATGACATGCACAAACGGAAGATAAGCGGCAAAGAAACGGTGACTTGAACAAACTGTTCAACGAAGCTATGCATTGTGCAACACAAATTGCTATAAAACATGCATTTCATTGACTAATTTCAAAGACTAATTTATATCATTTTTTTATCGCTTTTCGTAACATTCCTTTAACCGGGCCGCCTGTCAATCATTGAACTACCGGTTAGCAGGATAGCTTTGTAAACAGTGTGACTGCCGCACACACACTGAGGTGATTCACAAACTTTCGAAACCATAAATGTAATATGCATGGATACGTAAATATTATTGTATTAGTCATCCAGAAAAGGTAAAGAGCGTGATAAAAAGTGATAGAAAATTAAATTTGAACACCGAAAGACGTGCGTTAGCGGGCTGTCATGTGGCAGCCATCGTATTTTTAGCCAATCACAATGCGAACCAGTCAATTTTTCGAAAAAACATTACCAAGTGGGACTCGATAGGGTTTTGGAATTAGGACCTGGCAAGTAAGGACGTTTTTGTGACAACTGAATCGTATAAATGTGTTTGAAACCATTTAATGTCAACTTTTACAAATCTTTAACTTAAGGTTGTAAGAATTTTGACCTTCCTATGCATAACTCGTTGGTGCTGACATTAAAAGCGCATATATAAACAAAGCCCATCAGGAGCTCTCGTCTCGCATTGGAGCACCCAGGTGGCCGGTAGATTTCCACACCCACTCAAACAGGAAGCGGCAACTGAATATTACTGGCGACACAGGGCGTCCTCGGCACTGGCTATACAGCCAGCATGTCCCAATAAAAGGGGGGCACGTGCACTGAGCATTTTCAAGCTTTCCTTACCCCATGAAAGACCCTGCCATTGGGAGTACAACATCCCTGATGAATCGCCAAAGGCACTTGTCTTTTTTAAGAATTTCCGTTGTTTCGATTGAAAGACCTGTGGTCCAAACATATGTCTCAAAATTTGAAAGCCCTGGTTCTTTCACAACTGGAACCAAAATAAAATGTCAAAACATATACGGCGGAGCTCAATGAGCCGCGAGACCATCTAAGTCCTGAACTCTTTCCTGGTTACAATGAAACCGGGGCAATAGCTTTTCTCGGCTTTATCTGGAAGATTAATGGAAACCACGAAAGCAAATGACGATTTGTATTCAGGTGCTTTTGCGACAACTAGACGAAAAGGGATGAAAGAAACAGCAGATTCAGACTCAAAACTAATTATTCGACATGTTCCAAGACAAGATAATAGCAAGACATCAGGCATGTTATACAACAAAAGGTAAGGCATTGATATATATTATTATACGCGAGGTGGGGATATTGCACACACACACACACACACACATACACACATACATATATATATATATATATATATATATATATATATATATATATATATATATATATATATATATATATATATATACGAATAAGCCAGGAAAGCCCCCATTATGAAAGGTTTGTCCAGTAGAGCAGCGTGTTATTTGTATCTCTTGAGACGTATAAATCACTGTCAATTTCATCAGGATACATGTCTGACTGCGATCTTTAAAATGTAATTGCATGGAAGATTATGTATGGCAAGACTGCTTTGATATTTTCTAAGTCATTACAATTGCCAGATTTTGATTATTGTGATGGTGTATGGGACTGCTGCTCTTGCAGCCTTATGCAAAACCTCCAAGCTCTTCAAAATAGTGGCGTCCGGATTGCCACAAAATCTCATAGACGCATACATTTGTAAGATCCACATAACATCACCCAAACTCTTACCCTTCAATAAAGTAGAGATTTCCACACCGTGGTTTTTATGTGTGCAGCCGTAAACAACATATTACTCGATAATATTTCCATATAATTCCTGGATAGCTCCCATGTAAATGCGCACAACAGGGGTCTACATCAACCAACTATCTTTTTGTCCCTGGTCTAAGCTTGATGTTAGCAATAGCAGGATTTCTCTACAGAGGCGCCATCAAATGGAACTCATTCCCGTTCGAGTTAAATGTAAGTTGTGCTCCAAATCTAAGTTTATCTAAGTTGTGGTGCAATCCCCCAACAAACATGGTGTAATTTAAATATCTCTCCAATTTTGGACTCTGTCCCCTCCTTTTGTTTTTGATAGTTTCTCTATTTTATCTTGTTTTAATCATGCCTGTATCATTACGTAATGTTCATCATGATTCACACAATCTTCATGTCATTGTATCATCCAGGGCCAAGCGGCAGAACAATGTTGTGGCACTGATTCAGTAGTCCTGGTGAAATAAATAAATACAACCTAGTCAAGTAAAGACTGACCTAATTGTCAATCCTTAGTATTTAATTACATGAACGATATAAAAGACGCATTGATATAAAAGATCTAAGATTGTCGCATATCACAGATTATCCCATTTAAAACCAAGAAGATGTGCAGAAACATTGATCACTATTGCTCGCTAAGTTAGATCAAACTTTTTTTAAATGATATAACAATATCAAGGCGTCATCTTTCACAAAAGTTAAGTCCTTATGATTTATTAATTAACCCTTTGTCCTTTTGGTGAGACCAATATAGCATTTTGGCAAACTCTGTTTCCTTGTTTTATATAACATCATTCGGGGGTTTGGTTTGAAGGAAGAATGTATCCCAGGAAACTTATAGGATCGGACGTCCGGAGGTATGCATTCTTTCAAAAACTTCCCTAAAAATAGCACAGTGAGGTTGTCATTAAAGTAATTTGTTCTGTTTCCTTGGCTAGCTTACTTACTTGTGATTTATTGGATCGTTACATTGATGCGGATTACAAAACTTCAAGTCGAAGGTATTCATTCGGTCAAGAAACTTTGTTGCATACCTGAAGATATTCGTATCTAAAGATGGGCATTCAATCGTTTCTTGAATGTTAAACATTGCACGTCAAGTTTAATCTATACAACAATACAAGACATTGTTTGGATGGTGGTGGTGCTAGTACTGTACTTGATATGAAAAAAATGAATGATTTACACACGACAAAAAGATATACCTGCATAAAACTGATATTAACATGTTACAAATCCACAATGCCAGGTACGTCCTGGAATTTGGACCCAGTATGTCTTCTGTACTAATGGCTGCCTCTTACCAAGATCATAAACCTCAAAATGAGTGTCTTCATGTGCCCTTGGCTGCTTCAGGTAGCTATTCTCGGATTGCTTACAACAAAAAGTGATTGATCTTTATCTCACTAAAGGGCGCCGTCCTGCTTTGCTGGACGATGGTTCTTTCAGGAGGCTGGTGGGTATGGGGCAATGCGCTTTTTCAGTCAAACATAATATAGCTTCAACAGTAACTGTATATATGTACATGCATACAAGTAGCTGGTAATAAATGGGAACAGATTTCTTATTACGAATTTGACACATGAGCCTGTAATATTTTCTTCGGCGGGCATTACACGGGATGAAATGTATGCATTAGAAGGGCGAAAGTGAGTAATGTGCAGGCCTTGCGAAAAAGAGTTATGTAAAGGCCTCGCAATGAACAAATTTTGTATATGAAAAAGACTTAATAAGGAGGATTAAAACGGCTGCAACACCTCGGTGCACCAAGGAATGCTATTTACATAGACTGTTATATACCATGGGACTATAGGCATACTGGCACTTGAATGAAAGGCCCGTTTGCAAAGAATATTAATACAGTAGCCATTTGATAATTGAGAGAAATTCATTTCAAGTACTTCAACTTTACTCGCAGTTGGCCGTAAAAGAGTTCCTTTGGGCAGTGTATTAACTGGTTGCCAGTACTTGGCCTGCACAAACTTGTTCTTAGTTAAGATTTCAGTTTGCCTTCCCGGGTCCTGCAGTCAGCAACTCTATTGTCTGCTTTTACTCTTTTGAAAAGTATCTGCAATTACAGCACAGGTCATCTTCTATTGTAACTCTGCTATCTTTCAGACGTTTTCTGGATCATATTATTCTTTATTTGTTTTTCTTACAGCCAAGCTTCACTATTGCTAGGCTTGCTTTTTGTTGCTGAGGTTTTGGGGTGGCCCAATCTATAGTTTACCTGTGAATCCATGATATGGTCACTGTCGCAAATGTTCCACACAACGAGAGAGATAAACATAGAGTATGACGGTGTGTGACATTGCAGAGGTTATGATTATCCTCTGATCTTCTTTTTACATTCTGGACTGCCAAGTGACCATCCAAATTTTGGAACTGGGCTTTTGTTAAAGGTACATGTAGGTAATAAGCCTGTAAAAGCTCTTTTACTTGAATCTGTATTGTTCCAATTTTATAATTGTAAAACAACAGCACGTATCGGAGTTTCGCTGTCCCAGAAGTGACAAACAGTTGGCTTTTGTTTACACAAGTGGTAGACATTGACGGGTGTTCTTCTCTCATAATGAAGCTCTGCATTTATAAGCAAAACTTCACGTATTTAGCTAATTCATCATTTGCCACGTCCATATTTATTCTTTATTATGTTGGTTGTCTTTGCTGAATATTTAGCTTAGACAAGGAGCCGCTACTCAGAGACATGTATGGGTAAAAGGCTCCGAAACATGTTGAGTAGTTACCCGCTGAAGACCCTTTAATTAATTTGGGCAGATACAGCCTATGTCAAAATTTTACAGAGGAACGTGTGCAATATAGACAATAGTAATTCCATATGTATACAGATTAGACAGGGACAGGTTAGCTTATGGAGAGTAAAGAGTTCGAACTGCGGAATAGGATATTGACTACTAGGAAGTGGTTCTGGGCAAAAAGACACAAATACAATTGTTTGAATCATATAATGCATATCGGAAAAGCCATCCAAATAAAACATTTGCACATCGATCCCATTTGAAGTCAATGTATCTTGGCTAAAATGTTTGAAAATTCCTAGTGTTATTTGAATCCAAAATCAGGAGCCCAAATTATACGTCCAGACGTCCAGGAAAGGGAGGGGAGACAGTTGTGCCTTGTTGTAACAAAAATGAAATTTGAAAAAAGGGAAAGAAATACCCAAGCATTGTATGAAACCACTATAGCATGCTAAACATAATAACAGTGCATGTATGTTGTCAAAATTGAATTATCCAATACAAAATATGTAAGCAAACTTATCAGTAAAATTTACATGCAGGATTTTCTCACAAAATTTCGTGCGGTAAAATACCACATCGAATTCAGATATTTTAAACAACAACCACAAATAATCCGTGTATGAAACGCTTCAAGCTAAATTGACAGTGTTTGTCTATACCCATTAGAAGAATACATGTATGAGAATAAAAGAAGCACCACATCATTCATTGACAATACATTTGAAATACTTGCTGTAAAACCATGGGTACAAACAAATCACACTAGCCTGAACATTTGCAACATACAAAAAACGTTTCATGGGAAGAGAAATAAACTACAGTTTTTAATGATAATGGTAAAACAGCATTGAATTTGAGTTCAACGGTACCATATCAAGTATCATATTCGAAATAGTTGGATATGCCACCGTCGAGTATCAAAAGTATCCATCGCACTGTATCGTTTGCAGGCTCCTTTGTACAACCTTAGGCAATCATATTTTGGAATAGTCAAACTTGTTTTCTGTTTGCCTCGAGTAGGCATGGGTTTTGTCTTTTTAACAAGTGTCACCTTAAGGTTTTGTTCATTTGACTTGGGGAGATTATTAACTGCATACTTTCTGTTGGTGGCACATGTATATCCCTATGGTGATGTACTGTGACATAGATAAAATTTATCGTTTCTTCCTTATTCATTAAAAATATTCAACCGGAGATCACAGAAGGCCCCTCACCCGTCCCTGTTCATCCCTTTTTTGCCAAGATACACCAATCAGTAAAGTGCTGAGGTTTTATGTATATCAACATATGTTCGGAGGTAGTTTCAACCTAACTGGTGGACAGAGGTCGCAACCCCAGACGTGTTTGTTGACCCCCACAGCTTTGTTTCTGTTTTGTTGGAGTGGATCCTTACAGAGAATATCACAATGGTGTTCCATGGGGAAGTATAATGGATCACGGATTTACCATACATCCTTCATTTCTTCCAGTCTCTTCAGAATTTAAGAACCATTTTCACGGATGGAAATACAAGGCTGTCAGTTACCTTATAAATATTTCCAAAATAACAAGCTAAGGTGAGCTGAATGAACGATCCTTGAAATTTATCAGTTTTTTCATCAGCATTATAGGACACATGTAAAGGCGAAACCAACTATAAATATGATCATAATGTTACGTTCTAATTAGTTAAAGATGGACAGAACAAGTTTAAGTGTTTAGTTGTTACTTATTTCTGGCCCGAGAAAAACTAAGATAGAGCTTGGTACCTTTTATTTTAAAAGTAGAAAATATATTTAAATAAATCTTTATTGAACAAAAGTGACTATTACCTTCAATATTTCACAAAGATCCAAGGTATATTTTCACATATACGTAAATACGCCAAGTGTCTTTTGCCACGTATAACCTTTATTCCACGTTGATGTTCAATAAAGGTTATAGGCGTAATGCTGTCTCTTGATCCATCATTGGGATCAAGCAAACCACTATAATTGTGACGGAAAGTATTGCTGATGTTTTGCACACATCTTACCTGTTTATCAGGCACCAAATAAATCCCACGTGTCCCATACGGTTGATAGCTTCGTGACACTGCCGTTGATCCAAATCTGATATCTGCTTCAAAAAGAATGCAGATGTTAATGCCTTCCATAAATTTTGCAGCTTGACATTTTGGCAGATTATGCACACAGACGATAGCACATTCCTGTAGTTTTTGTGCTCCCGCTACATGGTACTTTGATGCGAATAAATCAAGATTCCTCGCCACACGGAAATATTTGTGCCTCACAGTCAGTGCCACAACTGTGTTGGTCAAATGCATGAGAAATGACCAGGAGAGAACATGAAGGTACAGCAACAAATGACCCATGTAGATGTCGCGTTAAAAAGTCCCACTAAGTAATTTTTAGTTATTAATTTTCATAGAGAGAACTGTGAAGTCACAACAAGAGGCATATGTGTTGGCTTTCATATAGAAGTTCGGTATGCCTTCCTGTTCAACGTGGACATCCGCGTGGTTATGCATATCACAGCATAATATACAGTAACGATACTCGTTCCATAAACTCGACGCCGTTTCAAAAGCAAAGGTCGATATATGGAGATGCACAAGAGCAAATGCAAACGTAAATCCGTGCCTGAAAAAGGTGTATTCCTGCTTCTCTCGTGGTACATACCACAGTGGCACAGTGGTAATCGTTTGCACAATGCCCCTCCTTCATTGAAGCTTTTCCCAGATTGTCAAAGTGTTGTTGACATTCGTGCATGCCACGCCACTTACAGTTATGTCGTATAATAATATGGCAAACACAGATACCGTTACTGGAATAACAAACTCCATCAGGTGTTTGGTAATGAACACAATAGCAACTTTTCAATAGTATATCCATTTGGAATACTGTCAAACTAGCCAGTTCCACAACATTGACAAAAGTTATTGTTCAATACCCTTCATCAGTGTGAATGAACCTAAAACCTTCAGCAGTGTCATTGTTTGAATTTTCAGTCACTTTTTTCAGTTTGAATACATTCTCCTGCAAAGACTGTAAACCGTAACTTCGAAATCAATCAACCTTAGGGAAGCAATCTAATAAACTGGACACTGTTTTGGGTGCACAAATGCGTTCACAAAGTACAAAGTACTTTTTATCAACTCAGTTTTGAATCTGGTATTTCATAAAATTCACAATGTGAAGGTTTTTGCTGATTTCCTCTTCCAAACTAGCTGCAGAATCGCCTTGGTGAAACTTGCACATTATTCTGAGACTGTATTTTTTTAAACTCTTGTTTTTCCTCCCACAGCGATTTATGGTGAAACATATCATAGTGAAACCACTGTCTAATCAGTGGAGCGTCATGACTCGAATGCAAAATCATTAGTGCAAAATTAAATACTTAATGCCATCTTTAGATATGTTGTGGTGCTGGAACTTACTTAAGCACCTAGCTTTATTTGAAAAATAAGTGCGATACACTTTGCAATTTAGAGGTGAAATCGCTATGTCAGAAATAAAACTTAATCATCTCACTTGCGATATTTAATAACAGTTATGAGATTTTTATTTCTATTTTGTTTTGCCATTATTTTTTTCTTTCTTTCTTTCTTTCTTTCTTTCTTTCTTTCTTTCTTTCTTTCTTTCTTTCTTTCTTTCTTTCTTTCTTTCTTTCTTTCCTTCTTTCTTTCCTTCGTTCTTTCTTTCTTTCTTTCTGTATGTATTTTTACCCAACACTAGTTCCCATTGCTGGAAAAGAAATACAATTCAATGTAATAATTTCTGGATAAGGATTTGAAACCTGCTAAACGATAAAATGTCCATCTTGTGCTTAAATTTATAATTTTAATTTTAATTATTAGTTTGAAAATATCAAACAATGGATACATAGTTGATTCAAAGAGTTCAACTATAATTATTTATTTTGATGGTGTTTTCGCAATTTGAAAACCGAACATTATTTTAGATTTCAACAATTTTGCAATGCTGGCCCCACAACCCAACACGCTTGAATCTTTAGATGCTCCATGCTGAACTATTGTGCAAGCTCCCATTCATAACACTGGTTATTTATATCCACGGTATCGGTTAGAAGTGCCTGCTGTGGCTGCTTGGGTGCTTGTTGCACACAGGTATAGACAAAGCTTGAAATGGAACCTTAGACCAGGCTACGGCACCAAAACTTGAGGCAAGATGTTCCCTTTGAACTCTTCAACTCTCCTCAAATTTGTTTCAATACTGTTGTCTCATTTTAGAATTTTATGGGCGCTAGTTTGCATAGGAAACAAAAACCTATCATTGGATCACACCAAGTAAACGAGGACTGTACCACACGTTGTACTTTTCATATTCAACATCATTTATTCATATTTATATGGAATAAACTTTTAACAAGTTGCACAATTTGAGTTACATTTGGGTTAAAATAAACCCCTTTATAAAATTCCATGGACATTAATTTTTAATATAATTTGTCAAAGTTAAAAGTTTAATGTTAGCATTGACGAGTGAAATATACACAATTAATGTTGCTTATAAACATGTACAAATTCAACAGCAATCATCATAATGCTGATATTTATCATAGACAACGTGCACAGATCAGCGGTCATCTGGTTTTGGTGTATCGTGGATTCAGCAGGATGAGACCAGACGATGCTGCCATCATACAAAAAAGAATCCAGAAGAATAATCTGTCTAAAACCTTAGCAAATTCCTGCCACATATGCACATTGTCCTTATTATCATTATCACAGTACTTGCCACGCGCACGTGGTACCCACAGTGGAGTTGTTTTAGCGTCACCTGACGACTCTGTGTACAATTTTCGTCTGGACAATCGTTTTATGTGCGAGCGTCCGGAGTTTTCGCTACTCTCTTGATCCACATTGTCAGCTTGATTTCTCAGAAATCCATTCTTGATGCTGGGTCCATTTTCAATAGAATGACGGCGTGATAAACTAGTATTTACTCCGAGAGCTCGAGCAATATGTATCAAGAAGATACGCTTTAATACTGGAGGCATCTTAAAAGGTCCCTTGTAGTGGTGGGTGTGCAACACAATGACTGTTAGGCCGACCGATACACTGCCCAGCGCCATGGTCACAGTTAAGTAAATCACTGCAACAGAATAATTATTTTGTAACATACTGATTTCCATCGCCCAAGGTAGATCACTGCAAGACAAAGCAAGATTAAAGGATATACAAGATACACTGAAGCAATCCCACGCCGTGATCAGTCAGGTAAATCATTAACGATACGACACAAATTGTGAATATATCCCTTAAAACTAAAAGCTAGAAGTGACACTCTATTGTTTTGTATTGTATTGTATTGTGTAGGATTGCTTTATTGCTGAAAATCGTTATACATTGAAGAAGATCAACTACAAATGTTCTCAACAAATAGTATATGTGTATAATAAGAAAGTTATAAGAAAATATTATTATAAAAAGATTTTCAGCTGGGAGAAGGAAACCCCACGGGGCTTATATTTCCCCCAGCTTAAAGGGCCTTTTAGTATGTACAATTTGCATATGTCACATATTTACAGTAGTTTATCACAAATAAATTATTCAGAGGTGTTAAACAAAAGGAAGTATTAACTGTAGCTAATTCATTGTTCTTCTAGAATATGCTGCTTCAGGTATTTTTTTTTTTAATTTGTGAATTGAATTCGCTTTCTATATGTAAATGGGATTTTTTGCCAAACTGAAGGTCCATGACATACCATCGAAAACGTTTTCAAATTTGTACGACATTTTGGAAATAAAAACCATGGTATTGTCTAGTATTGTGACAATTTTTATCACCAATATCTGTAAAGCAGTTTTGTATTATAGATGGAACTAAATGATATTTTACCTTATACATAAATATTCCTGTTAAGTGCTTATCCAAACTCTGAAACTTAAGGATTTTAAATCTATGGAACAAGTCATCAGTATGAGCATTATAGCTGGAGAAAGTTATTATCCTTGTGATTTTCTTTTGAATATGCAAGATTTTATCTATGCTACATGTATATGTTACTTCCCATGTAGCTGTAACTCTAAATAATAATGTGGCCTTTAAACTGGCGATCCCGCTTGAATACGACGGCTGGTATAACTACCTGTAATTTTAGTCAACTATATTTTTTCTTCCAAATTCCTTAATTAGGATATCTCGGTGCTTAACTTTGTAACGTAGAGGATGTTTTCAAATCAGTCCAAGCTATGGCTTTTTGTCAACATATGTGACGCTGCACAGGTAACTGAGACACACTTTTAGTATAAATACGTATTGAAATTTCCCATGACGGTTTCCTTAAGGCAACAAATATAGTGCTTCAAAGAACCGGTATTTAATTGTATTTGCCCATCAGCTACATGTTCACCCAGTATACCATTCTTGAAAATCAGTTCGGAATAGAATTAAAGTCGGTAAATGACCATCTGAATGGTCTGGAGAGCACGCAGCTTGGTTTTAATTCCTCCTGTCCCACTCCTAAATCACGAAAAATGCTTTTAAATCCTTAAATTTCAGTACGTGTAGTGGTGATTTATAACCACAAAAATATTGAATTCACTGACATAACGGCACCAATAAATGTTACGAAAATTTTTTGCAATTGATGCATTTCCTGACGTTCTATATATATATATATGTATGTAGCATATCACTAGCTTTACAGACACAGAGCAACCGATGAATATTTTGAATCCACACGCCTCAAAACTGCTTTGGCCACAGAACTGCGCTGTGGATATCTGCTGTCTTTGAAAGGCATTGTTTGTCGTCATATATGAGGTATATATCACCCATAATGTGGAGTCTGCCGAATGCTAGATCTTTCAAAAAGGGTTATTTTTGTACTTAATATCTGACAGTTGGTTAAGACGTTAAAGGCGCAGTTTTAACTCATTCCACCCTGATAGAAGACTGAGTCAACAGCTTTCCTTGGCGCGCTCTGGGCGCATTGCGCCCAGAGCGCGCCAAGGAAAGCTGTTGACCATGGGCATATAATTTGGAATGATCTTCCATGCAAGTTTCATCCAAAATATTGAAAAATAATCCCTAAATTAGTAAAATACAATTAGCAGACGACATTTAGATATTAGCGGGAAAAAGCGTCATCAGGGTGGAATGAGTTAAGGATTGCATGTGCATACAGTGAGTAGAAAACTACTGATTATTCATTTCTGAACAAAATATTGCGCTTTTACAATGCACCACACATCACTCTTAATCCCAGTATTAACTGAACTGCGTTGCGGCCTTCAAAACCGGAGCACAAGTGAAAATCAGATGATAACCGCTGCACGTGAACAATGACAGCACACATTAGCGGCAGGCAGACTGACCGTTTACCAGTTTTGTGTACTAAAAACTTGCACCACCATGGCAATATTTGCGAGTGCATTGGTTACGTCATCACAAAGGCATAGTGCAACTTAATCCCGCAAAGTGTGCTACTCAAAGTACTGACATATCGACCAAAATATCGAGAGGTTTTTTGTATTTGCTTTTACTCGTGTTTTGTTCGTTGCAAGATTCTGTCAGTGGACGACAAGGGGGAATGTACTAAAGCTGAGAAAATCTTGTATGAGTGTTATTGGGTGCAGTGTATCTAAAATCAAATCCGAACACTTGTATGGCATTTCTTTTGCTGCAAAAATATTGTTCTTTGATAACTACACACATTACTTCATGCTTTAAAAACAGATGTGCCAATACCTCAGGAGCATTAATGAAGTATAATATATTGTAAAAGCAATGAACGGTTTGCCCGTCTTAATTGTATCTTCAAAACACGATGGAATACTTATATACGAGTCGCACCATGGTTGATCAGGCTTCTGTCTACCAATTTAAACCCAATTTACGTTTGCGAATGCGACCTTGTGTAGACATTCTCGTGTTTACAAGGGAAAATCTTATTTACAACCAGCACATCACAATGCTAATGTTTCTCGACATGAATTGTTCATGCAATTTACTTTTGCGAATTCGAACTTCTATATATAGTATCAAAAAAAACAGTGAAAACATATTCATTAAAAACCAGCACATCACAATGTCAGTGTATGTATTGAATGAAAATACTTTTGTGATCAAAACATACATACTTCAACACTGATATAATTCATCCGTTGATTTTTTTTAATTTCCCCTTAAAATAGTCTCACAACTAACATTTGTTTTCCTGATTTTCGTATTCATTATTCGGTATTACCTACTTACCCATCAGAGGAATTGCAAGCGAAGTACGGGGTATAATATCAGCCACCATCAGCAAGAACACTGTAAATGCTAGCAATACGGATATTCCAAGAGATATCTTTTCTCCAGAATCGGGAGGCAAGAAGAAACCAAAAAGAATGAGCAAGGATAACATCAGGCAGGGCATTATGATATTCATGACATAAAACATATGTCTTCTTTTCAAATTTAGTACAAAAACGACATGAGGATATCCAATTTCTGGACAGCACGCAAGATTTGTTTCATTCCAGTGAGCGGAACCGGAAGACACATGCCATTCTCCATTGAGCCGGAATTCTGGTGTGATTACAGCAAAGTTGGTATTTGTGATGTTCATCTTGGAAGTATAATAACTATAGGCGCCAATGACAAGTGGGCACGCCTGTTCATCAAAAGGGAAATATGTTATATCTATATCACATATTGTTCGGAATATTCCACCTGGCTCCCAATGTAGTTCCCCCGTGTGTTTTAGTAGTACGCGGATTCTCTCGAAGTTTGGGTTTAGGTCCTCCGCCCTGTAAGAGTAATAAAATAACTTATAAATTGTTACTTCTATTTTTCTATTTATTAAGTTAATTAATTTATTTATTTTAGGTATTATTTCAAGTTTTAAGCAACGTTAAATGTTTTTGTTCAGAGATGCTGACTGTCAGTTTAGCTATATCCAAACCCCACCAACAGAGATTAACACGAGACTTCATAACCCCCCCCCCAAAAAAAAAAACAATAAACAAGAGGACTGTGACGGTCCTGTGCTGAGCTGACTAAGTTACCCTATGACCTTGGAATTGAGGTCAAGGCCACTGACCTATTCTGAATCTAACTTTCATAGAGGGCCATCCCCATGTGCAAGATCAAAGTCACAGTACAAATAGTTCTCAGGTTATCATGCGACCAGTAAAATTCATGTTAGTGGCCCTGTAACCTTGAAAATGAGGTCAAGGTCACTCATGTATGGTCTCAATCTTTCTTAAATAGAGGACTACCAACAAGTTCAACATCAAAATCCTACCTTCGACAGTTTTTAAGTTACAATGTGAAAAGCAAAATTTACGTAAGTGTCTGGGTCCCAGTGACCTTGGGAATGAGGTCAAGTTCACCCGCGTACTGTCTAAGTCTGGTCTTTGCTCAGGACAACCATCATGTTCAACATCAAGGACAAGTTCAAACATCTGTGAAGTTGTCAGGTGAACAGTAAAATTTGAGCAAGTGGCCCTATGACCTTGGGAATGAGGTCAAGGTCACTCATCTACTGTTAAGTCTGGCTCGTATTAAGGACAACTAACATGTGCAATACGGATGTCCTAGCCTTAATAGTTCTCAAGTTACCATATAAACAATAAAATTTCATGCACCTGTGACCTTGGAATTGAGGTCAAGGTCACTCTTCTACTGTACATGTATCACCCTTATACCCAGAAGTGTCCTTATGCAATTTTAAAACAATTGGCTGAGTATATACAAGGATAAACTTTTGAAGATTTAGCCAAAAAATTGACCAAAAAAATCATAAAAAATCCAAAATTCATGGGACTATGAATCATTTCAACAAACTTGGTAGATACCCACCCAAGGAACATCCCCACCAAAGAAGTGAATCTAGCTGATGGCTTCGCAGAAGAAGTCAAAAATTGTCAATTAGCATTGCAAACCCTAATGACTTTGCAATCCACATTGACTTGCATGGTAATCAATAGGCATGTAAAATCAAGAAAAAATTCTTACCCCCCCCCCCCCATCACTGGACCGTTACCATTTGAATGAACTTGGTAGAGACTCACCCAAGACACATCCCCACTAAGTTTGAAGTGAATCTGGTTAACGGTTTTTAGATGAGGTTGAAAATATAAACTACCATGATTGCAATTCCCATTGACTTACATAGTAAAAAATAGGAATGCATGCATTGACCAACAAGTACCCGAATTGAAAAATTCGTTAAAAATCAGGGATCCACAGCAACGCCACCTGGTGAACATCCTTGTGTGACCCTTCCACAAAGAACATATCTACCAAGGTTCAGCACAATTTGAGGGATGGTTTAGGGAAGAAGTCGAAAATAGCAAAAACGCACAAAATTCATAAAAAATAGAAAAAATCGCAGCGCCACCTGTTAACCAACTTAAAGTATGGGGGTCCCCAGAAGTGACCCTTTACAATTCCAAAGTAATAGGCCAAGCGGTTTCGGAGTAGTGTTTTTTTAAGATTCCCCCCCCCCCCCAAAAAAAAAATGAAAAAAAAAAAAAAAAAAAAAAAGAAAAAAAATCATTAAAAATAAAAAATCGCTAAACAGTGACCATTTGAGCAAACTTAGTAGAGACCTACCCAAGGCACATCCCCACCAAATTTGAAGTGGATCTGGCCGGCGGTTTTGGAGAAGAAGTCGAAAATGTGAATTGTGGACGGACAAAGGACGACAGACGGCCCACGGACGACGGACGGAAGACTGAAGCCTCACCCTCCTAAACGTTCAGCTGAATTATCACCTGAGCTAAAAACACGAAGCATGAGTTTACTCACCCATTCATAATAGCCAGCTCCGGAAGCCAAGGCTTGTCTGGGGTGATAATTATGTCAGTCAAATTCCCAAACTCACTAGGATTCCATGTCAATCTTTCGTCAATCCACTCCTGTTCAAAAGGATAATATTATCAGTTTGATACAAAAATGAGTTTTCCTTGAAGGGGGGGGGGGGTCGTATTTTCCAAGTTTTATATACACTTAATATATCCATTTCTTCCATTTGCTTTATATTGATTACAAAATAGCATAACTATACGCACGTTACTAATATGAAGTTGATATATCGCTGTAAGGCTCGAAATGCACATCCACACCCCAAGGAAGTGTAAACGGCATTTAAGGGTGTTTGCAGCACAAGGGGATACCATTGCGTTAATGATTTTGAGAAACTACCAACACCAACGATAATAACAACCACAGAGAAGTATTAATGAGAGACAAGTTACAGTCTTACGCTCAGCTGGCCTGGGATGCAGACTGACATGACCTTGTGACTTTCTGAATTATATCTTGGTCACCCTTCTTTAGGACCAATAATACTAAGATATGGGCCAGTATGTCAGTTTTATCCTTCGCAGTCACTCAAAGTCAAAATGACCCCCCCCCCCCAAAAAAAAAAAACAAACAAAAAACAAAAAACAAAAACAAAAAAAAAACAAAAACAAAAAAAAAACAAAAAAAAACAAAATAAACAAAAACAAAAAACAAAAAACAAAAACAAAACAAAACACCGCAGGTAGTTTCCAAATAGATTTTAATAGTAACCATGGACCTTGGATCCACCAGTACCGACATGTACGTCAATATGTCATTTGCCCTTTCAAGGTCGCTCAAGGTGAAAAAATAAATACACCAAAAGAAATCCCACAGGTTTTTTCCTAGTATTGTTTTAACAGTAACCACAGGCTTAGGATCCTCCATTACTGAGATATAAACGATCATATAAGATTTTTTGCTATTCCAATAACAATAATGATAATATACATGTACAAGTCCCCTTACTGAGAATTCCTAATTTCTGTAATCCGTTGAAAATCGGGAAAGTAAGGAAATACCAGCAACAGCATGTAGTCTGCACTGCCTTAATGCTTAAACAGGTTGTACTTTTTTGCGTCATCTACGGGCGATAATCATTTTATCTCTACATATTTCGTTCCTATATTGCACAAAATCTCTCCCTTCACTTGCAATAATGAGTTTTACATTGATAGCAGAATGTGTCACTTGTAATTTATTTATTGTTTGAGGCGTCTGCTATTCTGTGCCTTTGAATGTATCTGTCTTGAAGACGAGCATTTCCCCAATGTGTGGTAATAGTGTATCTTGATCGTACCAACTGTGCACCTTTAATAAAGGCCAAAGCATTTTAAAATACGTCTCCACAGGGGAGGGTTCTTGTAACTATTCGTTACCTGAAAATGCGTCACCGTAAGGATTGGGGCAGCTCCGTCTTTCTAAAATAAAAATAGAACGTGCATATTTCTCGTCCTTGTATCAAGTCAACATGGAAATAATTAGGCAAATCCCCGCCCAGGTTCAAATGGGCGACCTTTATGTAATACCTACCGTTATTATCAGCCCAGTAGTGGTGAGGGTCTGGCTTCGTTCATCCTGAGACGACAAACAAAATTCACTTTGACAAGTAGTATGGCAATTAGGTAAACTTGTGATAATGTGCTGAGTATAAGTATTATGTTATGTTGCGAATAAACACTCATTACTTAAGACACGTGTAAAATTAGAAACACACTTACGTTATGGTCATTTTTAACTTTCGTGATGTTTGCTGAAGCCATTTACTTAATTGTTTTAACCCTCCCCCCCATACACACATGCTGAGTCTTCAAATAGAAATATTTATATTAGCAAGCACTCAATTCATTCCACAGATTCGAAATCTTCGAATTTTTCTTTATCGAGGCACACTCTTTTGGAAAAGATTTACTGTTAGGTAAAAGGAAAGCATTTTAAATAAGTTTGGCACACTTTAATAATTTTATTGCATGATAAAGGTTCTTTTCCCACAAATGAATTTTCTCACCAGGCCATGGATCCGAAGCAAGATATACTCAATATCCACTTGAACGGATTTCTTTACATCCAGCACCCCTCGCGCCACTGGGTCATAGTTAGCAAATAGATACGTCAGAAGCTTTTCCTCTGCTGACCAATTGCGCTTACTTCTGCCTGCAAATTGAAATAAAGAACACAAGGTTTTTTCGGTGGAACAAACTGTTTAAGTGTTAGAAACGCGGATCCTTGCTCCACATTTTACGATTCCACATGTGCATTATGCCTTTTGCAACTTTGTGTCCAACACGCGTAAAATATATTGGCAATACACAGTTTCACCGTTCACTGTAAGAGAGGCAAATAGAAATATTTTGTCATAATAACGTGCATAGTTAGATATATCGATTTGGAAGCCCCTCCGTGGTGTGACTCAAACGTTCTGAGCATGTGTTTCCAAGCATGAATTATGCCCGTTCATAGGTATGTTATAATAGTTTCGCTGGGTAAATATGTCGTCGACCACTTTCACGTAAATGTCTTTTCTTTTTTTTCCGTTTTTTTTTTTTTTCGTTATGGGGTTGAGCACATTTCATTTCTGCACTTTTGATGATGGCAACAGCAGGGGAATATTGCAAAATATTACTGTTCAATTAAATAATTAAGCATGTTGCAACCATAAACAGATGTTAGCTCTGATTAAATAAAAGGTTAAGCCTGAACAAACAAAAATTTAGTTCCAGCCGTTTAAGAAAGCACTGCGTTTACGAGGGTCAAAAAGCACAAATTTAAAACTCCTGGCTGTTGTCTGCTAGTTTAAAAAAATACCTGGTCGTTTGTTTTGGGTATGATATATCGACATCAATTTTAGTCCATTTTACACAATCTACGAAATACTTGACAACATTTTAAGCACCCGGGTATATTAAATGGCAATATATGTACCAAGTGCTCATCATCCCATTATGATCGGCACCATTATATACGTGTAATACACAAAATGAGACGTGAAACATGACTCTCTAAAGTAAACTCCGCCTGGAAAAAAAAATTAAAGATTCAATATCCCGCTATGAATATCTGTGAGAATAGTTTTTTTTCAATCAACACGTTTGTAATAAGCTCATTCATTATCTAATGGCATGATCACACTCTAATAATTTGAGATCGACACAGTGTTTGTAACTACATATGCCGTCCGTATTGTTTCAGCGCATCGTTT